>CM044435.1:51801220-51830470 GCA_024363595.1 Xenopus borealis | reverse complement strand
CCCCGGATTATTCGGATTATCAGGCTAAACACAATGCAGAAGTCACAATGTCTTCAAATTGGGATAGGGACATCTGCCATTGTCTTATACATAAGCTTGACAGGTTTGATATGCCAGGTTTGCAGCTTCAGGATTTTTGCAACAACGAGGTGTATTAAAAATTCAAGGTTTTTTTTCCATTAAAAGCTGAGTTTTTGCCACAAAAAGATGGAAGCAAGTAAAAGGTTAATGTTATATTTTGAAACCAAACATTAAAAGAGATTTTAGCTTGGGGAGAAAAAAAAATCTCAACTTTTTTTCCCAACATGTAAAAGGGGAAATTACTTCCTACAATTGAACACTACTGTAGTACAACTGTTTTTGTGATGTACAATTGCTTTGCCTCCAATAAGGATTAGCTATATCTTAGTTGGGTTCAGGTAGAAGGTACTGTTTTAAAACAGAGAAAATGAAAATAAATTTAATTATTTGATCATATTGGATTATATTAAAGATGGTCCTCATGTAATTCAGAGCCCATACCTGTACAGTACAAATTACTACATGGCATACTCGAAACAACAAGAAAAAACTTCACTGTATTATATGGCATCTACAAAGGATGTGGATCTTAGTTTACTACTATTTACTACTAGTACCATTCTAAAATGTGTGGGGGAATATTGAAATCAGTGAGGAGAGGAGGGGGGTAAAGTAAGAAGACTGGTAAACCGATTTCTATACTTCTGGTCATTTGGTAATATATTCATTAACATACAATTAGTTAATATAAATATTGGGATTGATCCTGTAGCCTTGCAAATCTGCTTCAGTGGACACTACCTATAGTGGTGGTCATGAAATCCTGGTGAATTTCTGAATTTTGAAGCCCACAAAACTGCAGCAAAAAATTTGCTGTGGAAAATCTGCCATGACAAAAAAAATTGCTGCGCATATAAAAATTGTCACGCATCAAAATTATTTTGGAGTTTCAAGAAATGGCACAGATTTGCCCATCACTAGTAATCTAAATTACTTTTAAAAGTTACAATTCATTCTGTAGTACCCTATATAGATTATTTGGGGAACAAATCAGTAAAAGTAGCCTGTATCCAGAATGAACTGTTGAAGTGAGTACATACTGTATTTATACAGGGTAAGGCAGAACATATTTCACGTGACTGATCTGCATGTGCTCAAAGGAAAACAGGAATTATTAGAAGCAAATATAACTAAGCATACCTGCCCAAATTAATAACTTAAGCAATATTATTCAAAAAGACTAACGCAAATTTGGCAGGTTTCTCCTGTTTACATACCACTTCTGTCCATGGGAACTGTCAACCAAAAACTGCCAAGTCTGCTCTTCCTCTTGAACAGAGTAATGGCCTGAGGGCAAGATGCCATTTGGAACATTAATTAAATGTATTCAGAAATATTCTTTCACCTTGTTTTAATGTATATCTTTAGGAACATTCCATATCATACATTGATTCAGTACAGTTTTCTTTAATATGTGGTTGTCTTATTGATTCAAAGTGCCATTAATTCTTTAAAGGTTGCTAAATGCATTGCTAAATTACCACACTTAAGAATGGATTTGAATAAACAGTACTTCAAGCAACCCTAATAGATGTTTACCATTTGTGAATGGCTGTTCTTGTACATCAAGTATACTCAAATATTGGTTACATTAAAAAGTACTCCTTTTGAGCCGCAGTAGTAGTTCTCAAACTTACAAGTACATATAGTTATGCATTGATGTATGTCTTAACATTTGTAAAACATTCAACATAAAGCATCCATGAATATGAATTATCCATTATATATTTTCTTTATGCAGTAGGGGCAGCCATATTTTAAAAGTTATATATTAATGATCAATAGTAATAGTAATAGTAACATCATGGAGAACAAGGTAGAAAATGACACTTACATGTTAAATACAAGGAACCACCTTTTCATTTGAGCGGGAAATGTATGGTAGTCAAGAGAGCTGCCAGATGGGTTTTCTTCTGAACATTTACTCCTTAAAGTAATACTCAAAGCAATTACATTTAGCATTCCCTTGTCAATAGAGAGGATATTTTGATCTGCACAGTTCTCCCTGACAATGAACAGCAATGAACACAACCTTTATTCCATAGTTGTATGCCTTCTACTTTTGCTTTACTGTAAAGGACTTTGCCTGACAAAAGTCTTTCGGTTGGCCTTACTATACCAAAATATGCAAGTGTTTTTTTACGGAGGCTGGACTGCTGTGAGCCCTGTGATTTCACAGGAGCTAAAAAAAAAATACAAAAACCTTTAAAAGTTCAAATTGATTTAAAGCAGTCAAAAAGAATCAGTGCAGTTCCCACTGACTTCTATAGGAACTCGACAAATTTTACCTGGTAAAGTTTTGTATTAGCGGTTTTCATGGCTTTTACACATAATAAATCCCAAGTTTGTTTTAAAAAAAGGAAATTTAGCGATTTGTGTAAAAATTTGATTTGACTTGTTAGTAAATGGGACCCTAATCTTGACCATAACAACTAATTTTATTGTTATGTTGGGTTTTCCTTGATATTGTTTACCAAAAGGTTAGTTACAGTGTGCCAAAATATCGGGGGTGAAGGAGTTTTTTGTTTTTCCTTTCTGCATTTTTATAAACACACACAATATTAACGGGCCCATAACAATGCAGAGAGGTACTTACAGCTTTCTTGTTTATACTTCTCCTCACAGATTTATCTATAGGAATAAGCCGATCAGTTTTAAATGAAATTTTACTTTTTTGAAAAGAAAACACTTCTGACTGTAAAATATGGCATAAGTAAACCAGAGTCTCTTTAATATTTAAGTAGTTCAATGCCAGTTGTTTATTACAACAAATTAGCAACAGCTCACTCTTACAGCAATCCTGCATCTGTTTCATTGCATACTGTATCATGTTAAGTCAGCTCACTAAACAGGTTTTGGAAAGATTTACTAACTTAATCTACCACAATTGATCATTCTAATATGTGACATTTTGCTGTAACCTTGTTTTCTGAAACATGATCCAGCAGAGAAAATTTACAACGGCCATAAATATAGCACAGAAAAAAACCTCACAAACCTTGGATTCCATATCATTAACATGTACAGATAATTAAAATGCTTAAATTTAAGTATCTCTGATGGTGAGTACCGCTGATTGTTTGTCATTGACTCCATATTCTCCTTGATCTGATATTCCTGTCATGCAGTGACTTGGATATTTCAAGACTCACACTACTAGGAAGTTTGTTTTATTAATGGGGTTTGACTTATATATGATAACCTTCAACGTGTGCAAGTGGAGGCAAAAAAAGAAAATTCTGTCTAGAGCAGTGGCATTAAGAGTTGTAGTTCACTCCAGCCTTATCTTCCAGGAGTATCTAAGAGATAAAATAATCATTCTCTCCACATTTAACCCAAACTGACCCTTTGCTATTTCTCGTACCCATTTGGGGATCAGCCCCACATTTTGGGAAACAGTGATCTACTTACAGTAGAATCCCCATATTACATTTTTCAGGGGACCAGAAAATAATGGTGTAAAATCCAGGAAAATGTAAAATCAGGGAAATGTATTATACATAATATATAGGTGGGACCACAACAGTGTAAAATGAGGGAAAACTAAAAAACTACTCTTTCAAGTATTATGAAGATTTTTCATTCATCCAGGTCATGTTATATATAATATAAGTAATTCTTAAAAAAAACAACTGGACTTGCTGAGTAATCATTGAAGACCTTTCACTACTCATCTGAGCATCTTATTGTGGATTAAAAATTGAACATAGCAAATTTTGATTATTTTTTTACTGATAGGGCTGCTTTTGTAAGTAATAGCCAACCTGACTGTCCATTTCAACCTGTCAGTTGGAATTTCTAAAACATATGGTACTTTTATGCCAGAATTATAAAGCTCATGCAAAACATTGACATATGATCAGTTTAATTTCAGGTGTAAGTAGCTCATTAAGAGTTGTAACAAATTGCTGAGTTGTTTTTTAAGTAAAATCTATGGGGACCTTGTGAAAAAAAATGTGAAAAATGTTGTTTCCACACTTGTGAAAACTTGAGTGACAAAAGTGGCAAGAACAAGGAGTCATAGGAAATGCCATTTTCACATGTGAGAAGAGAGAATAATGGAGAAAAATGTTCTCTTTCAGAGATTTTTCACTAGAACAAAAAAAAAAAAGAACAATTCCTCCAAGTTTTAAATAACTAGATTTTAAGTGTGTGACCCATTGTAACTTATTCTGCTGTCAATGTGCCATTAAAGAGCTAGTAGCATTATATATTATTTAATGTAACCTGCACAACCCCTGGCAACTAAGATTTTCTGTAAGACTGCACAATCTAGTACATGCTCTACATTTTCCATTTGGGATTTGCTGGAAATCAATAGCTTGCAATTTTGTAATTTGTTTTTTTTATAAAGAAAACACTGACTTGCTTTTTTTTAATACTTCTGTCAAACTGTGGGCATTCATTTATTACTCTCCAAATATAAACTGTCTAAAATGTCTGACATAATATTATATTATTAATGTAGATCTATTTATTATTCATCTGTTCCATTAGATGCTATCTATCATGTATCTATCTATTGTGACAAGCTGGATGCCTGTACATGTTATATTTGGGGAAAATTAACTATGATAGGTAGGTAAGCAGAGGATCAGGAGCAAAAAGACAGGCACACAGCATCTTCGGGCAAAAATCCCAGGTTTATTCTGGAAAACTCTTCCAACATAAAGTCACGGATATACAGGAACACAGTTCATCAGCATTTTAACAGCACACATTCAAGACATTTCCACACACTGGGGTTCTCACCATACAGGTTGATTTCTACACTCTGGAATATTCAAGCTTCTCACTAATAGGGATGGCGCGAACCACCGAAAAAAAGTTCGCGAACATGTTCGCGAACTTCCGGAAATTTGCGAACGGTTCGCGAACCCCATAGACTTCAATGGGAAGGCGAACTTTAACAGCTAAAAAAGATATTTCTGGTCAGAAAAATTATTTTAAAGTTGTTTAAAGGGTGCAACGACCTGGACAGTGGCATGCCAGAGGGGGATCAAGGGCAAAAATGTATCAGAAAAATCCATTGTTGACACAGCGCTGCGTTTTGTGCTGTAAAGGGAAAAAAGTCACTCAGGTGGTTGTGGACACTGTAATATTATTGATATTTAGACAGAATGTGAACAAGCTCACACAGCTAGATGGCAGTTGTTTGAAGAACACACTGGGCAAAAAATGTCTACAGGGCAAATAATGCCTACAAGGTCAACGTATACACTACTACAGCGGTGGATACGGATTACGTAAAATATATTATGGCTGCTTGAAAAAAGTCACTCAGGTGCTTTTTCTGGAGAGGGTAATATTATGGATATTTAGACAGAATGTGAACAAGCTCACACAGCTAGATGGCAGTTGTTTGAAGTACAGTAGATTACTAGCCAGCAAACTTACTATCCACTGTCCCCCACTGTCCCTGAAATCACTAACAGGCAGCTCTCTCCCTACACTATCTCTTCAGCACACACAGGCAGAGTGAAAAAACGCTGCAGGGCTTCGGTTTTTATAGGGAAGGGGAGTGGTCCAGGGTGGTCCAGGGGGTGTGGGGGTGGTCCAGGAGGGAGAGCTTACTGATTGGCTGCCAGGCATCTGCTGGTCTGGGGGAGAAATGGCAAAATAAAAGCGCCAACTAAGGCGAACCCAAATTGGCGAACGTCGCGCGACGTTCGCGAACTTCCGGCGAGCGCGAACACCCGCCGGCGAACAGTTCGCGCCATCCCTACTCACTAAGCCCTGCTGACTTTCCCCTCCTGGCATATCAGCTCACCAGCTTCAGGCCTAGCAGCATGTCAATCACTTTAGACTCAATCTCAATCACCTGGTCAGGTCTACCTCTGCTCCTTGCAGTGGCAGGCAGCACCCCCAGCCCCTCTGGGAGTTCTTAAAGGGATCCTGTCATGGGAATTTTTTTTCTAGATGCATCAGTTAATAGTGCTGTTCCAGAAGAATTCTGCATTGAAATCCATTTCTCAAAAGAGCAAACAGATTTTTTTATATTTCATTTTGAAATCTGACATGGGGCTAGACATAATATCAATTTCCCAGCTGCCCCAATTCATGTGACTTGTGCTCTGATAAACTTCAATCACTCTTTACTGCTGTACTGCAAGTTGGAGTGATATCACCACCTCCTTTCCCCCACCCAGCAGCCTAACAACAGAACAATGGGAAGGTAACCAGATAAACAGCTCCCTAACACAAGATAACAGCTGACTGGTAGATCTAAGAACAGCAATCAATAGTAAAACCCATGTCCCACTGCGTACTATTCAGTTACATTGAGAAGGAAAAACAACAGCCTGCCTGAAAGCCGTTTCCTCCTAAAGTACTGGCACACGTCACATGACTGGGGCAGCTGGGAAATTGACAAAATGGCTAGCCCCATGTCAGATTTCAAAAATCAAATATAAAAAATCTGTTTGCTCTTTTGAGAAATGGATTTCAGTGCAGAAGTCTACTGGAGCAGCAGCTGCATTTTAAAAAAAAATTCCCATTTCCCTTTAAACAGACAGGAAACCTCTCCTGTTCTGTGTCCTTTTCTGAGACCTTATTAACACAAAAAATTATTAAATACTTTTCCACAGGACACCCTTCCTGTGGAAAGTGAGCTCCAACATGCGAACTGGACCACTGGAATGGAAAACCTGTTCCCTCCTGAACACTATAGCTTCCTGGGCCAGCCAGCAAAATCCTTTAAACAGAGAGACCATTCCTTTTTAGACACATCTCTCTTTCAACTCCTACATGAGAGAATTTAAAGACAAAACACACCTTTTTGCCCTTCTATGGGAGATATCACACTATCTAAGCATTTTTGTACCAGAATATAACCAGTGTGAGCACTGTCAAGCTGATCCTGTGCCTGTCAGTGCATACTCAAGATGGATAGGAACATACCAGTCTTAGGGACAATGCAGGTTTTCATGTAAAAGACAATGTCATGCTGCATTGTGTTAAAGGAAAACTATAACCAGGAAAGAAATATCTAGCCAACATCTAGTTTATATGATATTAAGCAGTATATGAAGTACCAAATTGGCATTTTCACATCAGTAAATATTGCTCTATTACATCTTTTCTCTTGAGTCACTGTTGTGTGATGGTCTGTATACTTCCAATGGTTTATACTGCTAGAAAAGTTTATTTTTTTATGAAAATGGCATAAGTAAATAAAGCAGGGTTTTAATATATAGCCATTTTTATATATAAGTGGGCATAGCTTCCCTTTAAGTAGAATGAAAGCAAGTTTTATCAATATTTCTTTTATACATTAAAGGGGAGGTTGTTTTTAGCAGTATTATATAGATAGCTTAGAAAGATGAAAACTGTAGGGAAAATACCTGTAGGGAAAAGATATTTTAGAGTTGTCATTGTCTCCAATGCATTCAGTGAAATTGTGCAGTTTAGTGGATTTTTATTCGAAGGAAAACACCCATTGTTTGCTTATAACTACAAGCTGGTTAAAAGAATTTGCTAAAAATATTTCTAAAACACTTGCGTAATCATATAAAAAAATGTGTGGGAATCCTAGTCAAGCAAAACTGGATTCATACTGTCAGTTTAATGTTGAAAAATCTGTTTTTGTAAATTTGGTTAATTAACTAAGCAGTTTTAGCAAAGCAGTGTATGGCTCAGTTTAGACAAATATGCCTGCAATCCTCCCTCACTAACCTTGATTCCCTTATCTTGCAGTGTGGCAGTCAGATGAAATCAAATGGAATTCAAGTGAGATATAATTTTCCTTGGTAGTACTCTAATAAGTGAGTTAAGATGTGGCTTTAATTTATAATAATGACAATATATTTAATATTTGTTTTTCTCATCACTACTTAATAACTGTTTAATAATGTTTAACAATTTACACATCAATAAAATGACACTTTAAATCATGTACTAATGCATTTTTTAGTATCTACTGATTAAAAAGTGTAGTCTTAGCATGGGGGGGGGTTGTATTGTATATTTTCTCAACAACTGTATTCTGCCAAGAATAAAATACAGGAGACTTAGCATATGCTTAAAGAAACATATAGATGGAAAACACTTTGTTTTTACATTTTAAATATGTTTAGAAATTGTCATGGGTTCTGACATTAAAGCATACTCATGGTATACAAATACATATGTGGCATTGTTTAAATAAATGAATGGATACGATTTGGGAACCTCTGTGTGAAATGAGTTCAATCCCATATCTGTAGAAATATAATTAAACATGAATATAATACAATCTAGTTTTTTTCTTTCATTTGCACATTTTGGTATCTTCTATTATCATTTTACACATCTCATTCTTAGTAGAATGACTAGTTTGTGTAAAGCTTCTTAGAAAAAGCCGTTCCACGTTCACATATTGTGCACTGGAGGGAAATACTGATGCAGGTGCACTTGCTTTACATAAAGCATTTATATAAATTAGATTGCTTTTTATCCTGCAGGGTTTCTTATTATAACATTGTTAGTTTTAGTTGAAAATTAGTGTGGCATATAATTACTGATATGTAGACTGAAGAATACAGTATATTAAATAAACAATAATTTTCTGAGAAGTCCTTTTTAATTGGAGCTAATGATTTAATTAGTTCTGCACAGGCAAACACTGGTTAGCATTGGTGCCCTGCAGCACTGGGTCATACAAATAGTGCAGTGGCCAGAATTGAACACATGCCCCAGTGTTAATTTGTGTAATAATGAATAATTGAAAGATTTAATTTTAAATAGGTTTGTTTGACAACATGAGATTGCCTACTAAAAATGTAATTCTATAAAATACATATATTTTTGCCAGGGCAAGTGGTTACTACTGTGTATTATTATTTACTGGTTCCAGTATTTCTTGGTGCTGGCCAACACAGCAAAAAAGGTGATACATGATGGAATTAATTTTATACTATGTTAAAGTCACTCAGTAATGGTCTGGGAAATCTATAAAAAATTGATAGATCTCCAAAAGAATACACCAACTGAAAAATACTATACAGATTCATATGAATATATCGGATACAAACAACCCAAAAATAAGAAGAAGAAGCTAAAATGAGTGCAGTAGCAAAAACTACTCAACCATGAAAACACCTAAAAAAGAAAAGAATATACAGTATATGCAAATGCCTACTCACTGCTTAGGAAGATATATTATGACAATCCAAATGTTAAATTGTTCATGTCACTTCAGATTTTCTTAATGGCAGATTAAAGTTAATTGAAAATCACTTTCACGTTGTTTAAAGTGATCTCTGCAGTGTAGTTGTTTTTATAATTTCATGGTGTAATAAGTCAGCCAGGCAATACAATATGGTATGTACATATTCCACGTTAAATTGGATTACTAAGAAATGTTGCCTAATGTAGACCTTTGTATAGAAGGACAGCTTATTAAGAGCTAAAAAAAAACAGAAAAACAGAAGTGAGAATGTGAGCTATGTGTCTAATACCAAATCTAAAGAATGGGGAATTGTTTAGATTTTTCTGAATCTTCTAAGGCCACACTAGACCTGCCTATAACCTATTCTTTCCTGAGCAAGCCACTCATTACAATTTAAACATAATTATTTTATTGACCTAGGGAACCTTTCCTGTGTTAATTAAAAAGCATTAAATGACACTAAGCGGCAGATTTAGCAAAGGTCGAGGTGAATTTTTGTATTAAAAAAATTTAAATTTCAAGCTATTTTTGTGTCATTGTCTCAACTAGACAATAGTCCAAATTTGATTTGAATTTGCATAAAATTAAAAAATTCGAACTTCGCCAGTTATCATGTACTGTCTCTTTAAAAATTAAAATTCTACCATTTGCCAACTAAAACCTGCCAAATTTTTATTTTAGCATATGAGGGACATCTTATAACCTATTTGGAGTAAATTGGTAGACTGTGAAAAAAAGTTTTTTTGGGGGAAAATTTTGAATCGAATGTGCTAAATATTTGAATCAAACCATTAGAATTCGATCGAAATGAACCAATTCGATCGAATGAAATTTTTTTACTTAATTTCGGTTGGTCTTTTTGAATTGGAATTCAAAGTTTTTGCACTTCGAAATTTGAGCCCCTAAGTGGACATTTTTTATTCAGAGATTGAGCTAACAATACATGACAGGAATACACAGAATCACCCATTTCATTTTTATATGACTTGCTTAACACAGGCTGTCAATCTGAAGTAGTGCAACAACACACCTGCAGATTTGGAAATTTACTATTTCATTTGCAATTAGAACTCTCACTGCACTACTATGATATCAAAGTCCTGTGAACAGCACTGCAAAAATAAAGATTTAATGGTATTAGTTACAGTGATGTGAAAAGGTATTTGATCACATCCTGATTTCCCCATAAATTTATCCAATTGTCATCTACAACACATGTGAAAAAGAACCTACCAACCTTATGGGGCCCATTTACTAAATTCACATGATTCGAAATTCGATAGAATTTTTCCAATTTTCAAAATTCGACCGATTCAAATAATTTGAATTTAATTGTATTCGAATACTCGATGGTTGAAGTACTTCCCCTTTAAAAAAAAATTCGATAGGCCGGTTGGCCAACTTGGACCTACCGAATTGCTTTAAAACCCTATGGGAAGCTCCCATAGGTGTTTTACACAGTTTTACAGTTTTTTTGTGATCGAATAAGAAAAATTCGATCGAAGGGTTAAAATCGTTCGAATTGTTCGATTTGAATGTTTAATCGATCGATCTAATTATTTAACGATCAATCAAATTATTTAATCGAACAATCAAATTTTTCCTAATCGATCGTTCCATTATTCGAATAGTGGTAAAATCCTTCGAATTCGAATAGGATTTTACTTCCCTAACTATTCACAAGGTCGAATTTCGAATTTTTTTCAATTAGAAATTCGACCAATAGTAAATCTGCCCCTAAATGTATTAACTTGTTGCACCACCTTTATCAGCAACAACTGTAACCTAACACTTCCTATAATTTGATATCACTCTTGTTTGCAGAACTGCTTTAATTAAGGGACATTTCTAGGATTTTATCCATGGACCACCACAATTTGGTCCTCATACTGCATTTCTATAAGGTTCAAGTCAGGATGCTAACTAGGCAAATGCAAAAATATATAGTATATTGTGCATATTTGCATATGTTTTTGATGGTTACATAGGTGTTTGGTAGCTTTTGTGTGATTTTTTTCCCGCAAGATTATTTTTCCCCTTAAACCCAAAAACTGATCATTCAGCCTAATGTTTGAGAGAAATATATGTATCAGAAAAGTAAATGTAAGTGAACCAAACTCTAAATAAACTTTGCATATACATATTAAAAAGACAAGCTATAAAATGTATACTTCTTTGCTTTACTGATGTACCTTTTATAATTTAATATTTAGTACAGAAATGGCATCTAATATATTGACTGCTTAAGACCTGGGGTTTCTGAATAGCAGGTATGTCTGTCATTGGGATCATCAACTCTTATGTCTATTAATACATTTAAAAATAGGAAAAATAGAATTATTTTGCCATCAATAATCTATATTAATCATCATCAAGTACAAATCATATTATTACAGAGAAAAAGCATTAGTGAAGAATAGCTTTTTTTATACGAACACTTTGGGGCCGATACACAAAAGGTTATTCCTTAATTATTTAAGGAACATTATTTACATGCGCTTATAGACATATTGCAAGCATTAATTACCTCAAAGCGGTATTCTAATCACAGTGTGATACTTATAGAATAGAATTAATCCGAATGCATAATTCACAAACATATTTTAAGCAATAAAAGCAAAAAATAGTGTGATAATTACTGTGAAATTTAACACCTCTCAGGAGTAGGTGTTACTAAACAACATCAGATGAATTAATAGAGGAAGATGTAGTAAGGAGCTGTAGGTAAGCAATTAAAGGCCTTTATGAGGAGCTGGAGCCTTACCTACAGCCACTAACATATTTTACTGGTGCCGTGGCCAGGTCATTATTATTATTATTATTATTAATAACATGTATTTTTATAGCGCCAACATATTTCATAGTGCTACATTCTGTCATAGAATTATTCAAGTTTCCCAGGAAAAAGAATGGCTTAAAATAATGCACAAATATAGTAACATAGTAAGTTAGGCTGAAAAAAGACTCACGACTTTGATCCAGAGGAAGGCAAAAAACACCATTCTAAGCCTCTCCAATTTGCCTCAGAGGGGGAAAAAATTCCTTCCTGACTCCAAAAAGGCAATCGGACTAGTCCCTGGATCAACTTGTATAATGAGCTTTCTTCCATAACCCTGCATTCCCTCACTTGCTAAAAAGCCATCCAACCCCTTCTTAAAGCTATCTAATGTATCAGCCTGTACAACAGTTTCAGGGAGAGAATTCCGCATCTTCACAGCTCTCACTGTAAAGAACCCCTTCCGAATATTTAGGCGGAACCTCTTTTCTTCTATATTGCATGATATAAAATACTGCACACAGTTCACTGAAAATGAACTAACAAAAAATTGTTACTAAAGTCAGACAATTGAACTTGATCGTTACTTCTAAAAATATAAGAAGTGATGTAATTTTTTAAGGAATGCTATAAATAACACAAATTTTTTTGATGTTTTGTGAATAGGCCCCTGTGAGTAATGGAGTTTTTTTAAATAAATATCACCTAACTTGTAGTAGCCTTTTTCCTTGTATTTTATTTGAGGATCAGAGTATGTTCAGTACCACCAGACCACCTGCTAGGTCCTGTGTGAAAATAAGTGTTAGCACCAGTATGCAAATGTGTATGCAAACTTTTGTATGCACCAAGGCATGTAAATGTACAATATTTAACGCAAACACACACACTGTAAAAATATAAAAATATACTTACAACAACACCACTTTGTGTTACAGCTTCCTTGAAGGTAAAATTGCACACTGCCCAGGCAAGGTAATAAGTGGACATTAAAGGAGTTTGTGAAAAATGATCTGTAACCCATCCACCTTCTTCGAAAACAGAGGTTTCCACAGGCATATTTGACAAAGAAAGGTAAGAGGTCTGATGCCTAATACTTATTTTGAATGTAGCCTTGTAGATGGGCTCATCAAAACAGGGGAAGGCTTTTCTGGCATGAATTGGGGAAAACTGGGTAACAGCAAGGAATCTGAAAAAATAACACGTAAAGATATGTTAATCAAAATAGTAAAGGCAACTAAAGCTGATATGACATCTATACAGCAGTCAAGAATAATTGTGTAGTTCTAGCAAAAAAAACAAGGTTTTTTTTAAGAATTGGCATGCAAAATGTTACATAACATATTACCTATTTTTGACATTCACAAGGTCAGAAATCTGTATGCACTGTTAATTACTCTGCCTAACATTAATTCATCTAAAGTTATGTTCAGGTAGACAGGAGATGTCATGCCATATGTTCATTAAAAGTTCTCTCAATTGAATTTCTTGTCACAACTGCACATGCTAAGTTCTACTGCAAGTAAATTACATCACATTATAAAAAATATACATTAGGATATTTATCTTTAAAAAAAAGCAGCATTTTTATGCATTAATAAGGAACACGTATACAAAAAAGTAATATCATTTAATGTAGTGGAAAAAAATCTTCAAATATGCAGACCTATTTAAACTTGCCTTTTTAAGAGATACAGAATATATTATTTGTAATGTAAGAAAATAGCAAAATGCATTAATTATGTCCCCATGTTTCCTTATATTTGTTTAATAATGGACTGTAAAATAAATGATTGTAATGTACTCCATAACGTTTTTCTACAGCTTTTCTACACTTTAAACATGGTACAAATGTTTTCATTAAACACTTAATTTCGAAGAGATCACTTCCTGACAGCACAAGTAGTGCATTTCTCAGCATGTGTTACCACCCAAAACGAGACTATACCACTAAGGACTAATAAACATGCCCTTAAGTTATAATGAACAACTAACAGAAACAATTTATTTGCTATGTTGCATAATTATATTATATTGTGCATTTAGCAGAAAATAATATTAGAGATTACACAGATGCATCTGCCCATAGCCAGCTTTATACTCTTCGTGTTGGTTGGTGGTGCTCCCTGTTGTGCACTGACCCCTCTGTTTTAAAATGCACTTGGATGCTCTGCTCTGTCAGCATTTAGCACAGTTTCCTGGCAGTGCAACACAACAAATCAAACCCACCACCATCCAACGAGAATGCCACTCAGATCTATATTTTGATTTACATATAAACTTTAAATAAAAGTTAAGAGAAGAAAAAAATGAAAAAAAAAACAAAAACTAGGGATATATTTGTCTGGAGATAAATGCTGCTATTATTCTGACTTGAGAATACAAATAGCATATTTTTACTACACCCTGTATCCCTTTGCTACTAGCCCTTAGCTAAAAACTCAAGTGCCTCAGACAGATGATCCAACTTTTTCAAGATATCTCAAAGACTTCTAGATTACATTATCAGTGATTTCAACAAAAGTAAGAATCTTTACTTTAGTTATTCACATGATCTTGTCTCTGTGGTACAGTATATGAAAGGCTTATCACAGGTATAACTAAATAAAGAACAAAGCCAAAATATGTTTTAAGCCATTGCAATATGCAATATGTGCTTCATAGAACCAAGCAGATTTTAGGTGAATGTGCTACATCCTTAGAGAAAGTAAGACCCCAAACTAAGCCTCAGTCTACATAAATTTTAATGCTGCTCAGGCACCTGACAATGCTCTCAGGTAACATGGGGGAAAGAAAGATTTGCACGGACTATGGCATTATTTTAAACACACCATCACCACCAGCAGCACGACATTCAACCTATTTCTCACCTCCATAAAAGGGAATATTACTGTAAGGAATTTACCTTCAGGAGCACAGTAGGAATGTAACAATTACACTACTACACCCATAATACTACACCCATAATTTACTCAGTTGTTGCTAGACTATGAATTCTAACATATTTTATCATATCATCAAAGGTTAAAGCATGTAGTCCAGCAATACTAGGGTTGCATTCTTAAAACAATATAACATGATAAAACTTTTACCAACTCTTCAGAATCAGAGACTGCATTAAAATAATCACCCAATTAGAGTCACAACTGTGTATCTGTTTACATGTGTAAATATGGCCCCCTGTTCTTTGTTTCTGCAAATGGACCACAAGTGCAGTTTGCAAAGTGCATTGCAAATGCAAAGTTATTGGTTTCATATTCATTCTCTTTTGCTCTGGTTGCTTTATTAACAAGGAGTCTATCTCAACCATTAAAGTATGTGGTTACAAAGAATATCATAATATGTTTACTCTCAGTCTGGGTTATGTTTATCTCATAAGCACCTTAATATATCCCAGTGTTTAAGCTTTAAGCTATGAATGTAAAAGGCTTTTATAGACCAAAAGCAGAATTTAATTCCCGATACAAGAGTGCCATACTTTAAAACATAGTACAGCCCAACACAAAAAGTTGGGTGGTCATTTCTAAAATGATAAAGCCCCAAAGGGTAATAATCTTATTATTTAATGAAAAATTGTGATTTATAACATCTGTGCCCAAAACAGAAATCAACTAGAGGCTGTGTGCAAGCTGATGATTTTCTGAATTGCACAATTGGCCAATTATCTGAAAAACAACTTGCCCAATAATTCAAGCAGTTGAAACAACTATTACAAATTTTGTCTTTACCTTATATTCACCACCCAAACATACATTCCCCAGGCTATACTATACTTCTGCTTTCAGACAAAATCAGTTCAGACAAAAACAAATTCAATAACTTGGTCAGACCAGGCACCAAAGGAGGCAACTATAATAGTATCTCCCCAGGCTCTCAAAATACATCACTGAACAAAATAGTTCAGGCTTGCCTAGCCTGAAATGGGAAAAAATAACATAACATAGTACAGAGTGTAATATGCAAAAGCCAAACACAAAAAGCTGGGTGGTCATTTCTAAAATGATAAAGCCCCAAAGGGTAATAATCTTATTATTTAATGAAAAATTTGCATTTGTAACATCTGTGCCCAAAACAGAAATCAACTAGAGGCTGTGTGCAAGCTGATGATTTTCTGAATTGCACAATTGGCCAATTATCTGAAAAACAAATTGCCCAATAATTCAAGCAGTTGAAGCAACTATTACAAATTTTGTCTTTTACCTTATATTCACCACCCAAACATACCTTCCCCAGGCTATACTATACTTCTGCTTTCAGACAAAATCAGTTCAGACAAAAACAAATTCAATAACTTGGTCTGACCAGGCACCAAAGGAGGCAACTATAATAGTATCTCCCCAGGCTCTCAAAATACATCACTGAACAAAATAGTTCAGGCTTGCCTAGCCTGAAATGGGAAAACATAACATGAGCTCCTTTATAGGAAAGGCAATAAGCAACAAATAGTTTAGCAACAAATCCCAGAGACCATTAGCTTAGAAGGTAAAGGTGCAGCGAGATAGTAAAAGGTTACTATTTTATCCCAACAACACATCATGTTTAAGTGTCTATTGACAGGAGGATCACCTCTTAAAGGAGAATTCAACCCCCTTGGTGCAAAACTCCCCCTCCCTGCCCTGAGTAGGCACCCCTTCCTCCTCCCCCACCCTACCTACCCCGGGCAAATGCCCCTAAGTAACAAGTTAGGGGCATTGGCCCGGGGGAGGTAGGCCAGGGGGGAGGAGGAATGGGGGGCCTACTTAGGAGGGAGTTTTGTGACAAGGGGGTGGAATTCCCCTTTAAGTTTTTCTTAGATGATGACAAACTCCCTAATCTGCATTACTAAACAACGAAATTGATAATACACAATATGTTAAGTCACTAGGCAAACGCACATACATTCTCATATATAGTGATGGGCGAATTTATTCGCCAGGGGCGAATTCCTGCGATTCGTCGCTGGCGAATAAATTTGCGAAACACCAGGAAAAATTTGCCGCCAAAAATTCGCCGCCAAAAACGAGTCGCGCGTCGTTTTTGACGCGACGCGCGCCAGAAACGACGCGACGCGCGACTCGTTTCGCGAATTGGCGAAAAATTCGCGAATTTCTCTGGAAATTCGCGGATTTTTCGGCGGAGCGAAACGCGCCCGTTTCGCCCATCACTACTCATATAGAGTACACTGCTCATATGAAACATATACTAGCAATATAACAAACTAGTCAGTGCAGTTATATTAATGAAACACAAAGATTGCTTATAAATAACAGTCTATACCGTAGAAAGAAAACAAGATTCTTTATACTCTTCAGTTTTAGACCTACTACTGTCCTTAATTGTAACCTTAAAAAAATCTTACTAGCTAAGTAGAATCCTCCCCTATTTAATCCATTTGAAACTATTTAGTTTTTTGAGATTTATTATACCCCAAACCTGAAAATAGCTCAAAACTGAAAATCTTAAATCCTGTCAAGGTCATGTAGGAGTCAATGGCAGAGGTTTTTGCCTGAAACTGGAATAGATTATTCTAGTTCATTCGACCTTTGATAAATGACCCCTAAAATTCCTGGATGGACTTATCACTACAAGTTTTACTGAACTTTTCATAAAAAAAAAAAGCAAGCTATTATTTCACCGAAACAAAAGTAAGACTGAAAAAAGTTGACCATTTCTTGGTTAAGGAAGGTGCATAATCTCTGTTAAATTAAGCATGGTTCCAAAATTTCTATACATATTGCTCTACATGTTTTTAAGTCTGGGTCCCATCAACGCATCTTTGTGCAAATTGCTATGGTCAAATTCAGGTAAGGGAATACCTAGAAATACATTTTAGCCCTCAGGGAGCCATGGTGAATTATTTCTGTCTTTGGTTTGATTGATTTGATCCAGGTTTTACAGGTAAAATGATTTATTCTAGCACTATAAACAGAAATAGCAGTTAAGCTATAGCTACTTATACAGTACCTGATTTCACTTAAGATGATTTTCATTTAATCAAACTGTGGGGTTTGACAACTTGAAAATACTAACAAAGGCTTCTAAATATACACCTCAAATTTAAAAATCCAATCAATGCTTGTTGCATCATGGAAATTAAAATTTTAATTGCTAAAATCTTGGTCATGTACTAATGTTGACACTTTAGGAATTTTAGGAACGTGTTCAATTGGGCCCTAATTCTTTATAAATCCTACCTTCTAGAATACATAAATTAAAGGTTCTTATCCATTTACAGATGTAAATCTGTGAAATAACTACTGTTTGGGTATTTGTATACTTTTTTGTTACAAATCTAATGAAGATTATTTTGTGTGTTTCCTGTCTCCTTATATCTACCCCTTCTTTTGGGTACACTGCACATACAGTAACAAGTTCTAGAACATGAGCTACATCTATAATGCATCTTGCTGTTTTATCGTTTCACATGAGTAAAGATCATTTTGCTTAGGAATTTAGCCAACTGGTACCAAAACTCTTTGATCTGGGAATGTAAATCACTGGTTACGGAGATGACTATAAAACTGTATGCACTTCTAAATGTATTGTGGGACTTGGGTGGTAAAACAGAACTAATCAGCTAAAAGGACACAGTGCAGTGCTTAACCTGAATTGTTGTCTCTGTAAACCTTCTGGAATTATAATCCTTTAATAAAGAGAAAGCTTGACTGAGTATTTAATTTTAGTCTTTTAATGGAACTGTTCAAACAAGTACTGCAGTCTTATTTTGTGAAACTTTTACTTTCCTGGCTACATGCTACCTATTATTAGTGTGTCCCATTGGCAAATAGGACACAGTTAGTTAGTTAGTTAGGTAACAAATATAGCACAACTCTAAAAAATGATCCATGAATTATTACCTTGTTATATTATTCTTATGCTTTTATTAGAAACAGCTGTATCAGGTCTGTTCATAACATTCAGCCAGTATTAACGCTAATTATATAAATATGTGTCTTTCTGATCCAAGAGGCATTTTGGCATCAGTCAAGAGCAAAGTTATTGCACTAGTTCTTTACTGCCATTAAAATAGTACAGACAGTATAACAATATAGAATGCTGTCTGACTGCAATCCTTGAAATCCAGCCAGACTACACATAGGTGAGTCTAAGGTATTTACATATATTTACATATATATTTTGCTTACAGTAAGCAGTGTATTTAGATAAATGAAAGTGATAACTTAAAATACCTAAAATAATGATTTATACAATTGTGGAATAATAATTACTAACAGAAATCAAAGTTAGACAAACAGACTGTTCAATAGATATGCATTCACTAATTTCACCCCCATCACCTTAAATTTTTTTAAGCCACCACAAAGCATTTCAAGGAGATTAGTCAACCATGGTAGAGGAGATTTATCACGGCATACTAATCTCTACATCTATTATTGTACTAAAACCTCGTCTTTCCCACTCAGCTAACTGGCTACGTAATTGTCTGCAGTCATCTTCCAAGCAGGATCAGAAGCCATGTTCCAATATCTTGCACTCATGAGATCTAACAAGATCGAAACAGGCTGTCTGCAAGTAGGGATGTAGCGAACGTTGGAAAAAATGTTCGCGAACGGTTCGCGAACTTCGCGAACCCCATAGACTTCAATGGGAAGGCGAATTTTAAAAGCTAGAAAAGACATTTCTGGCCAGAAAAATGATTTTAAAGTTGTTTAAAGGGTGCAACGACCTGGACAGTGGCATGCCAGAGGGGGATCAAGGGCAAAAATGTTTCTAAAAAATACATTGTTGACACAGCGCTGCGTTTTGTGCTGTAAAGGGCAGAAATCACACTACGTCACTCAGGTGATGTTTCTGGACACGGAATGTGAAAAAACTCACACAGCTACGTGGAACTTGGTTAAAGACTGGGCAAACAATGCCTGCAAGGGCAACGTATACACTACTACAGCGGTGGATACGGAATATATTATTGCTGCTTGAAAAACGTCACTCAGGATGGTGTTTCTGGAGACGGTATTATTATTGATATTTAGACAGAATGTGAACAAGCTCACACAGCTAGATGGCAGTTGTTTGAAGAACAGTAGATTACTAGCCAGCAAACTTACTATCAACTGTCCCTCAAATCACTAACAGCTTTCTCCCTACACTAGCTCTTCCAAGCACACACAGGCAGAATGAAAAAACGCTGCAGGGCTTCAGTTTATATATGGAAGGGGAGTGGTCCAGGGGGTGTGGGGGTGGTCCAGGAGGGAGAGCTTCCTGATTCGCTGCCATGTATCTGCTGGTCTGGGGGAGAAATGGCAAAAAAAAAGCGCCAGCTAAGGTGAACCCAAATTGGCGAACGTCGCGCGACGTTCGCGAACATTCGGCGAACGCGAACAGTTGATGTTCGCGCGAACAAGTTCGCAGGCGAACAGTCCGCGACATCCCTATCTGCAAGTTTGGATATATGGCTCTAAACCATTAGGCTGTATCTGTGCTATAAACCAGTGGTTCTGGATGCATAATTGGCCAAAGTGACATAAAGGAGTGATTTGCATATCTCCACCTGTGATGCCATGGGAGAATTAAAACTCAAATTTTTGGTATCTAGGCAGTGTATATGGCATGAGGCAAGTAAATACCTTCTGGTTTCAGAAGGCTTCCCTTTGCATATAATTGCTTGTGAAGGGGTTTTTGGCTCATTTCAGTTCTTCTTACCCTGACCAGGTTCGGTTTTCCTTTCTAAGTAGCATCCCAGTCCTTCTTTTTCCGGGTGCGTGTTCGTTCATCTTTGACTCGCATGTCCATTCCAGCTCGCCTTTTCTTTCAGTGCGTGCATGACGTCACCTCACTTGGAGCGAAAATTCAAATATTTAGAGGTGCCATGTCCTAGTTCTAGTTTTCTCTATTCCTTGACCCTACCTGTCCTTCCTTACCACATTTAGCTGCCTGAACTGACCTGTGCCAGTTACTAACTGTTCTTCTGGATCCTAACTGTACTGTGCTGACTGATTGGTTTTTACCCTAACTCTTTACTTAACCGTCAGTGCAGATTGGACGTCATAGCAGCCATCTTCTTCTCTTCGGAAATCTTTGGGTCTTCTTCCTTCACTTCGTCAATTTTTCGTGCATGTATAGTTGTTGTGAACCAGAAGATTGCTCCAACTGCGCATGCACCGATATGTTGCTCTCTCCCCGAAGATTACTGAAGAGAAGAAAATGGCTGCTTTGAACTCCAGAATCTGCACCAAGGGGTAAATAAAGTTAAGGGACATTTAGCAAAGGCACCACCTAAACTGGGGGGAGCAGGGTGGGGGGTGTATGCAAGGTAAGGGGCTAGGGGTTTTCAGTAGCAAGGGTTTGGTTCTCCTTTAAGAGCTGGAGGCATACACGTAGCAGAGGGCTCCTCCCAAAGCATAAGGCAGCTGTAATAGACCGAAGCGTGAGCTGTGACTGTAACTTTGGCACTGTTCTGGGTCCTGGGATACCATGACAGTAATAACTTGGAACCACACCCTGTTCTGTGAAAGACAATACTATGTGGAAGTGAAAGGGAAGTAAAGACCTGTGGTGCTTCAACTGAAATCTGAACTGAATCTGAAGATAGCTGTCTGTGCTGCGCTGCTTGTCTACACCATCAGGCTTAAAAGGTTTTTAGGGGGTGGTGTTAAAAGAGAGTGAAAATGTATTGAACTGTTCATAAAGAAGCTTATGTTGGCTCTTAGTTTTTTCTATATACCAGATCGCTTCTAAATTTAGAGCTAAACTTGTTAGGAATTAAAATAATCTTATTGTATCTTACCCTTCTAAATGAAACCTTAATCTTTTTTCCCATGCCCTACAGTTTAATATTCCTAGTTTTTGAATATTAATTTGGAATAAAGCTTATTTCTGTTTTTATGCATAATGATATTAGTACAAAAAAATGATCTTCTGAAGAAAGTCACATATTAGCACAGAAGGTAAGTGTTATGGTAAGTTACTTGAGTCTTAATAGCAGCACTTTAGTATAATGGAGCATTAAATTATCTTTACTCTACAAGGTTCATCATAGTTATCTAACACAGGCCTGTGTAAATTAGGGTGCATTGCCTTAATTACTGAACCACTAAAACAGTTGCCTATTGTTTCTTGCCTTTAAAATCTTTATTTGTTTAGCTTTTACCAACGCAACAACAGTAATATAATATTGTCATAAACATTACCACTAGTTGCAACAACAAAATATATAGCTGCAAATAAACTGTTCATGTAATTAATCCCTTCCACTCTGCAGCTTTTTCAGACATAAACAATTTTCAAACTGCATTTCATTATTTTGATATGCTTTCCCTTACACCCCCATAAAAAACCTTCCAGTTATTTATCAGGGGTTTAGAATAGTTGTTATTTTACAAATTGTTGCCTATGCTTTTTTACACAATTTCAGCAAATTAAGATCATCTTTATTTTTTTTTAACATGTGTGGTTGAGTCTCTGCCTGAAATCAGGTTTAATATAGTATGCTTATGAACTGCTGTGTCAGCAATGGAAAACATAGATGAGAGCCATAACTATGCAGCATACTTCAGCTCTGTGATATGCTTTTATCATTGTTGTACTTTAAAGATCTGTCTTTATAATGTGGAGGTTCCATGCTGAATTTTTTATGAGTTGCTTTAATAAACTTACTGGACATGCTTCCTCTGAGTACAAAGCTTATTGGAGAACATTTTCCAGAAAAGTACACAGGGATGTTCAAATGAATTTCTGCATCTCTTGTAACTCTTAAAGCATTTCACTTTATTGATATATACCCTCATACTAGACCTTAAAAGTCTTAACAAACAAACATAACAAACTCACAGTATAGCTTTACTCTACATTGGAGAGTATTATCTATAAAACAAATGGATTTTATTACCTCATTTACAGAATAAACAAACAGGGATATGAGTGATTCATAGGCATAGCCCCTAATACCACGATAATCCATTTGGCTCAGTAATACAGCTGGCAGATAATGGAAAATAGTACACCACATGACCAGAGGGGAACAGCTATCCCCATTAGCAGCTGATCTCTCACTGATGTGTCTCCAGGTCATAGATTCCCGTTCAGCGTGTTTTCTTTGACTTTCAATAATACCAATCTTAGTAATAATACCAATCGCTGGCTGGATGGCATACATATCGCTTTCTTTTTCTGAAGTCACCCAAAGTTTCCTTGTGAGGCAACGTATGGTGACTTCGGCATAACAAATCGATATGTATGCCATCTCCCTGTGTATCACCACCCACCCACGTTCAAACTAGCATTTATTAATAAAAGTAAGGTGAATATAGTAACTGTTTGATGCATGTGATCCATATTAAATCCACATTAGATGGTTGCACTAATTAATATACAATATTTAAATGAATCCTGATCTCAGAATCACATAAACTGTGTTAATTTGATTTTGATGTTTTTACCTCTCTTTGCCTCTTTTCTCTTATCACCCACTCTGGACTGCAAGATTTCTCTTGAGTTTTTACCCTTGTATTATCTGTCACAACAACTTTGCTCTGAAACATTAAGCATTCCCTAAAGATTCACCCGTCAAAACTATTAGACACCCCCCCTTAATTCACAGAAGGCAACTTTTTACAACAACCTTATGTGTAAAGTCTTATGAGCAGGGTCTTCTAACCTTATTGTTATATTACATAATCCTAAATGACTTCATGTATTCTATCTCCTGTATATTATAGCATTATCTCCTGTTTATTATAGCATTATTGCAAAGCATCGCAAAGGGCTACATAAACTATTATAATGATGATGGGAGTTTCTGTAGAGTACCAGGTTTAAATTCATGTTCATAAGTTGTAGCTAATTAAATACACATGTATTTCTCAAGATATCTGGCAACAAAGGATCATGGCTTGTGTTTTCTAACACTGACACGGGCATCGTCAGCAGTGTGTGTAATGCAAAAGAGTTGAATTGTGGAATTTGAATTAGGGTTTCCAGAACTTGAATGTCCAAATACTTAAGTGAAAACAGGTTTAAAATTTTGAATGTTAAACTTTGTGCATTCATGTCAATTGGAGCTGTCCTAAGCAAAATGTTAGCATATATTTTGAATCTTTCAAATTTTTTATGCATTTCACAGTTTTATTCAAATGAGTTTTTTTAGATTCCATTTTTTTAAATAAATAAGTATACATTGTTATGTTATGGTAAAATTTGGAGTTTTGTAAAAATTAAAAAAAAAAAAACTCCAAGGTTCACAAATTAAAATTTTGATAAACAGGCCTCAAAGTTTCATTGTGGAAATTCACCACTCACAAAATGCATGTGTGCCCATTATAACAACAGGTTTTACTACCCATAGGACACAAAACACACAATTATTTTAAAATAATGTAATATATATATATGTATATATATAAAATATATTGGCATAGAGGAGGGGCAGACAATATTTGATTGACAATTGATATTTTTAAATGAGCTTACAATAGCTATGAATGCTTTAATAAAAACAGAAATTGGAGTTCATGATTAATTTGAAAAGGGCTTTTATTATACAGATTATTGTGTCTGGGTGACAGGTCCTCTTTAAATGAGAAGGATCTTGGGGTTTTTATAGATAACAAGTTGTCTAATTCTGGGCAGTGTCATTCTGTAGATTCTAAAGCAAATATAGTTCTGTCTTGCATAAAAAAGGGCATAAACTCAAGGGATGAAAACATAATTATACATCTTTATAGATCCCTAGTAAGACCTCATCTGGAGTATGCAGTGCAGTTTTGGACTCGAGTCCTTAAGAGGGATATATGAGCTGGAGAGAGTGCAGATACGTGCAACTAAACTGGTTAGAGGAATGGAAGATTTAAATTGTCCAGGTTGGGGTTGTTTTCTCTGGAAAAAAGGTGCCTGATTGGGGACATGCTTACACTTTACAAGAACATTTAGACAAATAGTAGGGGACATTTTCACCACACCAGAGGCCACCCCTTCAGACTAGAAGAAAAGGACTTTCATTTAAAGCAGCATTGGTGGTTCTTCACAGTGAAGACAGTGAGGTTGTGGAATGCACTGCCAGGTAATGTTGTGATGGCTGATTCTGTTGATGATTTTAAGAGGGGCTTAGCTGATTTTTTGGACAGACATAATATCAACGGCTACTGTGATACTAAACTCTACAGTTAGTATAGCTATGGGCATATATGGTTTGGAGGGGTGTGTGTATGCTGGGTTTTAATTTGGGGGGGTTGAACGTGATGGACATTGTCTTTTTTCAACCCAATTTAACTATATAACTATGACCTGTGATTGGCTATAGCAAAAGAAAGTGGAGTTTCTGGAGTGGCCATCTCAGTCTCCTGACCTCAATACCATTGAGCCAGTCTGGGAAGACCTCAAATGTGCAGTTCATGCAAAACAGCCCAAGACTTTACGGGAACTGGAGGCTTTTTGCCAGGAAAATGGGCAGCTTTACTGTCTGAGAAGATAAAGAGCCTCATCCACAATTACCAGAAAAAGCTTCAAGCTTTCATTGATGTTAAAGGGGGCATTACACGGTATTAAGAACTTTGGTATGTAAATTTTTGATCAGGATCATTTGGGTAGTTTATGTAGTGATTATGATTTAAAAAGATTAAACACAGTTTTTGACAATAAATGGCTCCAGCCAACCACTAACCATGAGTGAAAGAAACGTTTTTGTGTTATCATTCATATTCTCTGAAAAATGGTTAAGAAATCATAAATTCTGCCAGAGTATGTAAACTTATGAGCACAACTGTACCTGTTCAAGTCATGTAATGCTGTAAAATGCCAAAACATTACTTAAGGTTAAGAAATTTAAAAAAATTTGAACCAAATGGTATTTCCCAAGGATTCTAAAAGAGCTAAGTTAAGTTATAACTACAATATTCTTCCAAATATTTAGTACTATGGAACTAGCAAAATAGAGGAATACTATTTAAAAGAACTGAACTGATATGTTTTTCATAATTTCAGTAAAATTGTAGTCTTAAACTGGCAAGCTCTTTTGGTCCATGTTCCAATGATTATCCCTTTAAACTCTCTATGTTGTTCTTGTGATTTGCAGTTGCACTGTTACTCATTTAAGAAGAAGAATTTGCATTTGAGAAAAGTGTATAGAAAAGAAAATATGAAATTAATCTTAATGCAGACAAAATGTAGGGACTCCATTAAAAAATGTATTTTTTTTAATGAAAGAATATTTAATATCTTTCCAATATAAACATTAATAGTGGTTTTAAAGTTAGGCAAAATATGTATTTGCTATGAAATTAAGTAATTGTTTATCCAAATCTTTTCTTTCTTTCTTAACAATGTAGCAGAAGTGAATTCTCCTATGTCTGTTAATCCACTAGCTTCAGCTACATTGTTTAAGAAGACAAAATAGAGCAAAGAATAAAAACAGCCAGAGAATACTTTCAACGGCAATTACATTTTACTTTATCATTGATCATTTCCAATTATTGTACAATATATTGGACAACTACAATTTCTTCAAAAACGACGCGCGACTCGTTTTTTTTGCCGAATTTTTGCTGGCGTTTAGCGAATTTATTCACCAGCGGCGAATCGCGGGAATTCGCTGCGAATTCGCCCCTGGCGCATAAATTCGCCCATCACTATTCTTAACCATTGGTTTGGGGTCGAACCTTTTGAGTGAAGGGTTGCTACCAGAAAATGTAACCAAAGTTTCTTAACCATGTTTTAGAAGGTCACTATAAGGTTAGCAGGTAGCACACTCTCTACCAGCATACTATGCTTGAAAGATATCTGCATCTGTGTCTACTTGTGTTGCCTGCCATTAAAGCAAATTTGAAAGTTGGGTGACAAGTGCTGCCTGTCACCACTGGTTAACTTTGATTCTGGTGTCTTTTTCACTGTTCACATATAATCACTAATTAAACAATGCTAATTTCATCAAAAGACATTTCTAAAATATGACCATTTTTGATCCAATACTATACAGCATCAAAATTCTAATTCACCATCCTTCATATCACACACACACACATTCTTTATTGATTGGTGTACCACTCTAGATTTTGTCACCACTCCAGTCCAAAATAAACCTACACATCAACAATAGTGATGAGCAAAATGTTTTTGCCAAGATTTGTTGTGGAAATGATGCCCATAGACTCCAATGGTTGGAAAAAATTGTTGCTCCATCTCATGCGTCAAAACAAATGGTCACCCACAGATGTCAATGTATTTTGGCGATTATTCACCATTTCACAAATTTTTGGAGAAATGGGTCAGATTCACCCATCACTACTCACCAACCATTCCTCCTCTGCCACACCACTCTACCAATCCCTATGCTGGCTTCCACTACTATTTAACATAGGGCAGCTGCATTGCCCTAACTCTCTATCTCCAAGTACAAGAACTCCAAGTACTCCCAAACCATTCTTTATGCTCATGCTTATAATATTTTACTCCACAACTTCTCATTTATTACCTTTTCATATACAACCACATCATTCATGATACACAATAAGTTGCAAATACATGTATAGCACAATACTCAGTGTCATATGTCAAATTTTTTCTTATTCCTTATCCTGCACAACCCTGCACATAGTCCCTTCTACTTGTGGAGGCCTATTTATCAACAGTCTTATTTTTTGTGGTTTTTGAAACCAGTGACTACACTCACTTTAGATAAAACCACGAATGTCATGAAATTTACTAAAATATCCTGGGTTAAAAAAAGAATGAATGGAAAAAAGAGATGAACAATCCAGAGAAAATATGAATACCTGTAAAACTTTTAATTTTTGAGACAATTCCTAGTGAAAAAAACCTCATCAGAAAACCTCTAAAAGTCTGAATTGATTAAAAAAGGTCTAATAGGATCTGTACATCTCCCATTGACTTCTATAGGACCTCAAATATGTTTATCTCACAAATGTTCATATTTTTTCATAGTTTTTAGTGTTTTTAAATTTTTTTAGAGCATTTAATAAAAAATAGGAAAATCACAAATTTTTCAGCTCCATGGAAAAAAATTGCAATTTGATTGTTAGTAAATAGCCCTTAGATTTCAAGTAGCAGAACCCACTTTATCATATTGGATTGTTTTTTGTTTATAATCTGTATGATCATGGAAAATATACAAATTTGATTATTAGAAAATGGGCCCCTTTATATTGCAACTAGCAGAATCCACTATTGGATTGTTTTTGTAGATAATATGTATGTTTTTGCACTTTATAAATAATTGCTAATAATAATTATATACAATGCAGAAATCCAGGTGTTATCAGCAGGGATGTTTGTGTGGATAAAGTGAAAAGTACAGTATATGTGAAATATACAGTATTCTCATATGTGTCACTTTGACATCACTGTGAAAAATATAAGAATACACTGAATTTTTAAAGATCTTTGTGTCGTATAAAGAATTTAAAATGCAGCTTAGAAAATGTGTGTATATAACAAGTGTTTGTGTGAGTTTTTAAATGTATGTGTAATAAAAAAGGGTATGTATTTGTTCTTTTGAATCTACATATTAAAAATATGATCTCATGCTCACTAAGCATATGCAGTACGAAGATAACCCATCAAACCTTAGTCATGATCACATTGGACATTAAGGATAAGTGCTCCTAGGCTAAAACAGCCTTTATTTGCATATGATAGAGTAACAGATTATTTTCAATCAATACTCTTGAAGGATAATGCATGCAGCAGAATCAATACTAAGAAACTTTAAAAAAATATGTCCCAAAATTATGCTGGATTTTTTGTTAAATTGCATAGAGTACATTTTGTAATGTACAGTCAATTTTACAGTATTTACAAAAGTTCTGATTGTAGTGGGTTTTTACCTAAAATGTATTATTTAATTTATTTATTTTCAACTTAGAGGCCCCTACACTAAAAGTAATATCTGGCCTCAGGTCAAGTCTTTATTAGTCCCTTATGACACAAGCAATGGTGAAGATGGTGCTGGGATTTCCTTCAAATCCAAAGATTTATTAAGAGAAGTAGCATTTCTCTTTTATTTTAACAAATGTAATCATAATAGTACATTTGTTTTTCTAAATGAGTTTCAAAGGATGGCTATGAAGTGCCACATAAAAAAATTTAGATTTAAGCCACCATTCACCATTATGAAAATTAAGGACAGATAGCACAAATTAATATAAATATATATATATATAACAATTCCAACAACTGGAGCACTCTCAATCCTTTGAGCAATTGCCTGGGTGCAGGTTATAATAGTAGTAGATGTGTGCACCACCTGAGGAAGGCTCGAGTACAGGAGCCGAAACGTTGTAATAAAAGAAACTTTTTT
>CM044435.1:51767507-51784249 GCA_024363595.1 Xenopus borealis | reverse complement strand
CTCGAATATATTTGTAAAGTGTGATCATGTCCCCTCGCAAGCGCCTTTTTTCCAGAGAAATCTATTTCTATTTATGAATTTGCTAATCAAAACTACCTGTTTTGTAAGTAATATGTTAAAAATGTGCTTGCTGTTTTAGAATTCAACTAGAAATTTGAATTTCCAAATATAGGTTGAAGAACAGAACTGTACTTTTTGATTAAATATGCAAAATATAATGTCACAACTCATCAAAAATGTAAGACAAAACAGTGGTATAATATTACCACTAACTTCCACTAACACTATATTGTTTTGATGTTTCCATATCTATATCCCTTACTATAACAGTTATCCATACATACCAAAAAAAGGAGAGAAATATGCTATCCTCTCTTTGCGATACGTGTGTTTGTGTCAAGTGCAATGTGTCTCAAGTGTTTCTTTGTGACTCTGTGCCCTGTAATTTGCACATCTGTGAACAGTATATGCATGGATCTAATTTTGCACACATTTTTGCAGCTTGTTCTGACATACTCTTTAATTTAATATATATGGACTGATTTACAAATGTCGGTGCTCAATTGCACTATTGCACAAGTGTAGTTACCAATAGCAACCAATAGCAACCAATAAGTTCTTTCTTTCATATCTGAAAATGTCATAGATCAAAGCTAATAACCGATTGCTTGCTAAAGGAAACTGAACTTGTTCAATTTGACTTCTATGTTTGCAAATCAAACTCATCTTTCTGTGGCCAGGGCTTGAAGTTGTTGAGGGAAACAGTGTCTGTAGATAACAGCTATTCACTTCATGTTCAAAAGAATCAAAAAAATGTACCATGTTTTTCCAGACATTTTTCAAAACTCTGCTTCAGAAAATAGGGCCTATTCCTTCCATAAAAGAAAGGTGGGGTTCTATGGTTTCCAGGTTTGTTTAACTGTATTCTCAGATACCTTTAATATTCTTTAACATATTTTGAAGGTTGTAATTGAAGGTTATAGAATGCTGTCAGCAGCTGTCCAGCAATACTGGGTATTTATCTTACAACAACATTAGTCAATTAAATATTCCCTGAGCCAGTGCTAATAAGCAAAATAAACCTCAATTGAGAACCCCACCTGCTTAATGAAATTCTGAATCCTGTAGTTGGAGCTGAAACCAATAAACACAGTTTTCCTAGAACAGATCAATTATGTCAGATATGTCTGATTAGTTTAAAATAGCCTAACCCACACTAATCTATAGGGTTGTGGACTAAGTATTGCTAAGCTTTTTTCCCATTGGTGAATTCTGCTGCATCTGTAATTAAGAAATGAATCAGTAGAAGCATCATTGGTGAAATGTTTGCATCTGTAATTGAGTTTTTTTTGGCATTCACACTGGTGAATTGGCAAATGCTTTGGAAGTGTTTTATGGCAGGTTCAAAACCACCTGTAAATTAGCTTAGTTCAAAACAGGGTAAAGAATTAACATGTCACATAGACAAAGGAAATGTAGACTATACAAGTAGGTTTATTTAGATTTTTTAAATCATCCTGTGATGAGAGTAGCATTGTACTGATGTTCTCAATTATGTCTCATTTATGCAAACTAGAAATAAACATGCAGGGACAAAAATGACTTTTAAATTAAATGCAAATTTCAGTCTGGTAATTTAACAATCTTCTACCATCTTTTGTCAAAAAGGCTAATGCTAATGGAACCATTTTGAACTTATCTATGCCCTTCCAAAATATAAACCCAGTGAAGCATGGGTAATAGCCAAATTAGTTAAAGGCTGTGATACCTAAGTAAGCACAACATTTATAATTGATTCCTATACTTTATAATAAGTTAATGCAAAGCCATTTTCAAATTACTGCATCCTTTCTAATAATTGGGTTTATACTATAATGGACAATATTCTGGCATGATGGTTAACTAAACTCTAGTGTAGTTCATCAGATAACTCCAGCGTGGCCTCTAATGTAATCATATGTAAATAACATGACAATTCTATGAAACATAATGGAGCTGGAGAGAGAGGTGTATTTACCAATTATGATTAATAAAACATTTATGGGCAGATTTATCAAGGGACGATTTTCGAGTTTATGGGAGATTCTAAAAACTCTCATCAACTCCCATAAACTCAAAATTTGAAAATAAATTACCAATAAAATGTATGTGTGAATAGGATGGCCCTGCGAACTACAATCGAATTTGAATCTAATTCAATTCGAGTTTTTTTTTTTTTTTTTTTTAAATGTGATTTTCAAAATTCCACCAATTCACTCCAGATTGGTTGTAGGAGGTCCCCCATAAGCTAAAACAGCAATTTGGCAGGTTTTAGATGGTGAATAGTCGAATTCAAATTCTTAAAGACAGTATTCAAATCAAATTTGGACTATTCCCTAGTCAAATTACAATAAAATAAACTTGAAATTCAAATTTAAAAATTAAAATTTTCAATTCGACCCTTAATAAAGCTGCCCCTTAGAGAAAAATAAACAAGACTGTTTGTGAATCTACTACTATACAACTTTAGTTTGGTGGCTTGTTGGCAATGATGGTTCCCTATTTAAATATTATATTTGGTCTTAAAGTGTTGGTGGACACTTGTATGGGGTAAAAATACAATATTTTGGGGAAGAGCTCACAGTAATTGATCAGTTATGCCATAAAACATTGCTAGTTGATTTATGTGTAACCTGCAGCAGAAATATAAATAATTTAAGCAAGCACAGCAAAACAATTGTAATATCTAGAAACTACAATGAAAAGCTAAGTCTCAAACAAGTTAATGACAGTTTAGGTGCATTTCCCCTTTAATCAGTGTATTTATGTTATTCCCCATACAAGTGTCCACTGACCAAATGTTTGATGCTGTTAAAATATTTGCAACATTTGCAGTCTTTTGAGTCTCAGCAGAAGAACTATTGTAATTATGCATTGTATAAGAAAGATGTTTTTCATTCAAACTGGGCTCCTGAGTTCAATTCCACCCAGAGAACTGTCTGTATATTCTTTGTGTGCTTGCATGGGTTTCCTCTGTGTATTCTGTTTTCCTCCCATATTCGAAAAATATACAGGCAGGTTAATTGGCCTTGATAAAATTGGTTATAGTATATGTGAATGTTATAGGAATCTTAGACTGCACAAAATAATAAACGATATCATACAACTGAATTTCAAATTACAGTTCAAAAGACTTGTTTCACAAGGCAGCCTTTCATGTACTCAGATATTGGCATGGGTTGAAAAGGGGTACAAGTTCTTTGGGGCACATTCACTAAAGAGCGAAGTAACTAACGCTAGCGAAAATTCACCAGCGTGACATCATTTCAATACCTCGCCGATTTACTGTTGAGCTGTGGTGCCCCTTTGCTAGCAAAGGAGAGGTACGATAGAGTTGCTTTGCACTCTAACACCAGGCGAATTTTCGCTCTGGCAAAAGAGCGTTACTACGCCAATTCACTAAGATGCGGATTTTACTGAACATAACCTCTTGTGCCAGAGTTGCCTTCAACAGCTCAGACCAGGCGAAGTGCAATAGATTAGATAGGAGTTCATAAAAAAAAGTTGAAAAAAAAAGCTAGCATCTTTTCATATTTACAGGGTGATAAGCTTCAAAAGATCGTAACATATTTTTGGGATACCTGGCTTCCTACCTATATTTCTTAACATATGGAACATACTGTAAACTATACAGTGGGCACATGTGCAGTGCAATATAACAACTCTATTTTATTTTATTAAGGTTTCCTGTGTATTGTAATGTCTTTGCTGCAACATATACATCCATTGAACTTTAACTTCCCGCCGTCTTCAAATTAGGCAACGCTAGCGCAACTTAGCTTGACGAAGTAACGCTAGCGCAACTTCGCCACCATTCGCTGCCATGGATGCAACTTTGCACTTTAGTGAATTAGCATTGTCTGAGCGAATTTTCGTCTGGCGAAGTGATGTGATGGCTGCGAAGCGCACACTGGCTGAGTTGCACTCTTTAGTGAATTTGCCCCTTTGTCTAAATACTACATAAGCCAACATTTGAAAGTACGCTGGCAATTAAATTACATGTTTTAAATGAGAATTCTTTCAAAGCACATATGCTGCTATTTCGCAAACGAGGGGGAAAGATGAAAGAACCTGGAGCGCTTGATACGTGTGTCACTCAATATTAATTCAATAAGAAATACATGCAGAATTGCTAAACAATCCATGTATTAAGGCTAAAATGTAAAAATCCTTTGGTTTTAAATATTTAGTAACCATGACAACAGATTTCTAAAATATACTCTGTTGATTGTTGTTTTTTTTTACATGTCTCTAAATACTTTATTTGCTATACTATTCATTTGAATTAAAAACCAAAAAAAGGGAAAAGGAAAATACTTTTCTGTGTAGAGTTCAGCACCTAAGGCAATGGGAGATTTTAGAAAAACAATATAGTGTAGTATTTTTTGTTATTTAATGGCAGTGTGTGTCACCCTGTATTACTTCTAGATTAATAATGGGGAAGGTGCTTTCTTCTCCTTAGGTGTCAATAATATCCCATATCACTATGGTTGTTAAAAATCTTTCACTCTCGGAGGGGGGTGGAGTGTGTTCAACTACACACTTTTCTTTAGGTGTTTTAACCCCAAATTGTGCCTCCACCGACTGTCTGAAGTGCCTTCTTACAGACCGCTGATACGATACAGCGCATGTGATTTAATCAGCGTGGCGATCTCCTCCTCCAGCTGTTCAGCTTCTGCAGGCTCTGATATAAATAATGGCAGAATAACAGTGTAATTCTGTTTTAATGTTAAAACTTTTCAAGATAAAAACAAATATCGCAATCACATTTTTTTGTGTAGGGGGTGCTCTCAAAATCGAATGTTTCAACTTGTCCCGACTATGTGCCGTAACCGCAGGTGGTCCCCACTGATTGCAGATATTCTCAGCATTTAGAAGGAGATTAAAGTCTTAAATTCTTCTTCCTTGTCCTTGGCGATGACAGCTTCTTCAGTTTCCTGGGTCTTAGATTGTTTGGGAGGATTTATGCATTCCCCATTATTCATCTAGATGTAATACAGGGTGACACACACTGCCATTAAATAATAAAAAATACTACACTATATTGTTTTTCCAAAATTTCCCATTGGCTTAGGCGCTGAACTCTACACAGAAAAGTATTTTTCTTTCCTTAATTGGCATATAACCATCTGCTAATTTTTGTTCTTTAATTTGAATTAAATATGTTAAAGTTTTACTAATATTGTATTATTACCTGTGTATGTTGTATTTTATATTGATTTGCTAACGTTACATACAATCACGATGTGCATTGCCAAACGCAATAATAACATGTTTTATGTAGGCAGGATGTAAATAATGTGTATAATGCTGGGTTTAATAAATAAATGAAAACTAAATACCAAAAATAAAAATACTTACTAATTGAAATATATTCCACTAGGTCAGAAGTTTTCTACTCTTTATAATAAATATCCAAGATTGTGTAGTTGCTTATCCTCTCTGCATTGTTTATATGGTGTACAAAATTCTTTTACAACTTACATTCTTATACAGTTATGGGATGTGTTACCCAGAAACCAGTTATATAAAAAACTCCAGTTTAATAAAATAATTCCCATTTTTAAAATGATTTCCTTTTTCTCTGTAATAATACAACAATACATTGAACATCATTCCAACGAAGATACTTATTCGTGGCAAAACAATCCTGTAGGTTTTATTTATTGTGTATGTGATTTTCTATTGCCTTAAAGCAGTGATCCCCAACCAGTAGCTCGCGAGCAACACGTTGCTCTCCAACCCCTTGGATGTTGCTCCCAGTGGCCTCAAAGCAGGTGCTTATTTTAGAATTACTGGCTTAGAGGTAAGTTTTGCATAAAAACCAAGTGTACTGCCAAACATTCTCTCCTGTAGGCTGCCAGTCCATGTAGGGGTTACCAAAAAGCCAATCAGAGCTCTTATTTGACATCCACATGGACTTTTTCATGCTTGTGTTGCTCTCCAACCCTTTTTTAAATTTAAATGTGTCTCACAAGCAAAAAAGGTTGGGGACCCCTGCCTTAAAGGATGATGTTAAAAACCAGGAAACCCCTAGGTCCTGAGCATTCTCGATAACAGCTGCCATACCTACAGATGCAGTCACTTGGATTTGTAAGTTAAATGCGTCGTGACTCAGGGCTAATTGAAGAAACTGTGTTCTCTAAAGTTACCTTAACTCATTTAATGCATTTAACCTTTTCATTAGCATACCAAAGCTCCATTGTTTTCAATGGTGAACTCTTTAATTGGATGGGATGCTGTGACACAATATTCTGTGCTAAGTGGGATAAATGGGATAGATGAGTTAAGTCACGACGCATTTAACTTACAAATCCGAGTGACTGAATCTGTATATATGAAATTATCTAGAACAGTCTTTTATGTAGGATACTTCATATACCTTCCTGCTAATCAGCTGTTTTAACCAGACCTTATATGTCTTAAGAGGTTAGCTTAACCACCTACCTAGAACAAAAGTGCAATAACCTACCGAACCACTAATAAAATCAAAATTTACAGTAACAGAATAAATACTGAATACTGAATAAAAATGTGTACTGAATTCAATTATAAGTGAATTATATATATATATATATATATATATATATATGTTTATAATATAATTACTGTATATATTATATTGTCAAATATATATATATATATATATATATATTAATTAATTAATTAATTAAATACAGTACATTTCAATTAACAAGCTCCTTTCATGCTCTCAACTGATAATACCAGGTGAAATAAAATTAAAAAAAAATATGCTCACAACTGGCAGTTATTAAACAGCAACTGGGAAAAAACAGACTTCGCAGAGAGTGTTTTTTTCCTCATCAAAAAAATGAAATCAAAAAGACTTTCAGGAAGATTAGCTCACCTAATTGTGTATATAACAGCTATTACAAAGTTAGTGAGTTGTGCTTGATCTTAGGAGCAATGACCGAGCAACACATTTGAATGTTCTCTAAAATGGGCAAGATAAGCAGTTCAACCTCAGCCAGAGGACATCCTCTGATAACGAGGTGGCACATCAAATGTAAACACGTTCATTAATCTTGGATATAGTAAGCATATTTACAAGGGCTAATCTTAGTTGCTTTTTCAGATGCAGATCTCCAAGGAGTTTCTTAATCTCTCATCGGAATGGCAAGCAATAAATATTAAACTCTGCGCATAGCGCCAGGAGAAGTTTAGCAACACATATTTGTGTACAGTTACAATGAATCCAGATCTTTCTGTGCAGGTTATCATTATGCAGAATAAAAGGCTGATTAACAATTAACATCATATTGATCTGAGACAACAGCAGTGCATTGGCAAGCATATTTGCTTTTCATTGTGAAATTTACAATGTCATACAGATTAAATCTATCTGAAAGATTTTTGCAGAATGATGCCATATTAACAAATGTGTATACTTATATGTGTGTATATGTATTCTTTATAGAATGGACCATCTTTATATTAATACTGTTGATTATTTGTGGCACACCTGTTTTGGTCTTGTTCTACTGTATGTGTTTCAAGATTACCAGTTTATTATTAAGCATTGCTTTGATATTAGTTGCTTTTTAGCAATGATGGGACATCATACACTTTACAAGCAGTTATACTGCTATAATAGAAACTCTCTCAGAGCCAGAATTTCTAACAAGCATAATCAGGTGAGATTGTAAGGAAACCTGAAATCGGTCATAAAATGCAGCCCAAAACATGATAGCATAGCACTAGAAATTGGATGCAGTTCATTATCTTGAAGTTGATGAAGCTTAATTCCCTGTAAATCGCAGTCTGCATGGTTTTAGAATTCAGAATAATTTTCTTCTAAAGGCTGAAATTAGCGTACATCTCTCTTTTCTTGTTAGAAAATGATAAAAATGCTTGCTGATTGTGGTGATTGTATAAGTGCTACTATGATTTCATGTGTTATTGGCTCACCTACCACAATAGGCTGGTTTCCAATTTGCATTCAACTCGGATTTGCTGCAGTTCTTTTTGGAATTAGCCAAACAACATGTGCCAAGAATTTGCATCTGGTCAGTACTGACATAAAAATGTTTCTGTACTTTGTGTCATTTATTACTAAAGCTTCACTCAATACACTGTCAACCATTTACCAGGAAAATGCATAACTGAATAGGTTTTTGACACCAAGAAAGCACAAAGCAATGGAATGCTTTGGAACAAATTGTTAATCGGGTACTGCTAGTGAAGAATTACCATATAATCAAAAATCTCTAAAAGTCTCTAACTGTTATGCACACACTAATACTTCTAAACTTTGGCAAGCTCTATGCGCCTGTGAGTGTACAATGCTGTGTATACAGGTATAAAACCTTTTATCCAGACTATTTGGGATCTGCAGTTTTCTGGATAAGGGATCTTTCCTTTATTTGCACCTCCATACCTTAAGTCTACTTAAAATAACTTAAACATTAAATAACCCCAAAAGGATTGTTTTTTCCTCCAAAAAGAATGAATTGTATATTAGCTGGGATCAAATACAAGGTATTGGTTTATTAAACTAAAAAAGTTATTTGATTATAATGGAATATATGGGAGATGGTCTTCCCATAATTCAGAGCTTACTGGATAATGGATCCCATACCTGTACAAGCAGCATTATTATATAAATAAATACCTGGATGCATAAGGTGTTAATATGGTTTTACTAAACTGGAAACTTTGACAGTATAAGGGCATCTCTGCAACATATTAAGTAGGAAATGCTTTTCACCGGGTTAAACACAAAACAAAAATGGGAAGTTTTTTTAAAATGCTGCTTAATATACATTTCAGTATATTTCCCTTGTAAGCAAGGAACATCGTTGCAAAGCAAAAACTTTTTCGTTCAATAGAAATGTTGTTGTTGAGGTGGGTAAGAAAACGTGCTTTCCAATTAGCTGGGACAGCCAAATCAATATAAGGTAGAAGGAGGCCAATAAATCATGCAAAAAAGCAGGCAAGCTAAAATCAAAAATGCAGTAAGCAGTAGAAAGAATACAAAATTATTTTTGAAATATGTCAATAGTAAAAAAATGAAACAGGAAGGGGTAGGACCTCTATTATTAGAGGGGGGTCAGCTGGTTGATGAGAACAAGCAAAAAGCTCAGATTCTGAACACATACTTTTCGTCTGTCTACACAAATGAGTAACCAGTAGTGATGGTCGAATTTATTCGGCAGGGGCGAATTCGTGGCGAATTCCCGCGATTCGGCAGCGAAATTTCGCTTGCCGCAAATCTGCCGAAAAAACGAGTCGCGCGACGTGTTTTACGCGGCGCGCCGAAAACGACGCGACGCGCGTCGGAAGCGAGGCGACACGCCAAAGTTGACACGACGCGCGTCAAAAGCGTCCCGCAATTCGTTTCGCAAATTTTTCGCCAATTCGCAAATTTCTCTGGGAATTCGCGGATTTTTCGGCGAAGCGAATCTCAGGAGATTCGCCCATCACTAGTAACCAGCTAGTAAACGTTTCCTAATTACTAGTCCCAATTCTAGTAATGCATCTGATGATGCATGGTTCACACATGATGAAATTCAAAAGAGACTAGAACATGTTAAGATAAACAAAGGTCCAGGGCCAGATGGTATTCATCCAAGGGTACTTAGTGGGCTTAGCTCTGTGACTGCCAAACCTTTCTACTTCATTTTCCAGGATTCATTGAAGTCTGGCATGGTGCAGAGAGACTGTCGAATTGCTGTGGTACCACAATTCAAAAAGGAATCCCCTTCTCAGCCTCAAAACTATAGGCCAGTAAGTCTGACATCGGTGGTAGGAAAGCTTTTCAAAGGATAGGATACTGGACTTCATAGCAAATAACAATGCTATGAGTTACAGTGCCACACAGAAGGTTACTGGTTAAATTAAGGAATGTTGGCCTGGAACATAGTATTTGCACCTGTATAGATAACTGCCTAAAAGATAGAATACAAAGAGTGGTAGTAAATGGAACATTTTATAATTGGACAGTGTTGTTAGTGGGGTACCTCTGGGTTCTGTACTGGGTCCCTTGCTTTTCAACTTGTTTATTAATGATCTGGATGTGGGCATTAAAAGTACGGTTTCTATTTTTGCAGATGATACTAAATTGTGCAGAACTATAGAGTGATTTGTCTAAGTTGGGAAACTGGGCAGCAAACTGGAAAATGAGGTTCAATGATTATAAATGCAAGTTATAAACTAAATGGCAGTGTGTTGGGAGTTTCCTTAAATGAGCAGGATCTTGTGGTTTTTATAATAGCAAGTTGTCTAATTCTGGGCTGTGTCATTCTGTAGATACAGCAAATACATTCTGTCTTTCTTAAAAAAAGGGCATAAGCTCAAGGGATGAAAACATATTTATACCTCTTTATAGATCCCCAGTAAGACCTCATCTGGAGTATGCAGTGCAGTTTTGGACTCCAGTCATATAAATGAACTGGAGAGAGTGCAGAGGCATGCAACTAAACTGGTTAGAGGGATGGAAGATTTAAATTATGAGGGTAGACTGTCCCGGTTGGGGTTGTTTTCTCTGGAAAAAATGCGTTTGTGAGGGAACATGATTACACTTTACAAATACATTAGAGGACATTATAGTCAAATAGCAGGGGACCTTTTTACCCATAAAGAGGATCCCCACACCAGAGGCCACCCCTTCTGGCTAGAAGAAAAGGACTTTTATTTGAAGCAGCGTAGGTGGTTATTCACAGTGAGGACAGTGAGGTTGTGGAATGCATAACCGGGTGATGTTGTGATGGCTGATTCTGTTGATGCTTTTATAGGGGGATTCAACCCCCCTGGCACTAACCCCCCTCCCCCGTAGGCCCCCGGTCTACCTCTCCCCATGGGCTATTGCCCCTAAGTCGCTACTTAGAATATGCAAATGAGGTAACTTTGACCATCGAATTTTAAAAAATCGACCGATTCAAATAATTTGAATTGAATTGTATTCGAATATTCGATGGTCGAAGTACTTCCTCTTTAAAAAAAATTTGATAGGCCAGTTCACCAACTTGGAACTACCGAATTGCTTTAAAACAAACAACTAAGATATGGGACCTTATTATTAACAGAATATTTGGGACTTGAGTCTTTATGGATCCCCATAAATTACTAGATTTACTAAATTCACATAAATTCACATGAGGGATTTGAATATTCGATCGAATTTTCAAAAAGATTTGAATTCGAATTTCGAATATGCAAATTAGGCAAATTCGACCAAATTCAACCATCGAATATTCGAATTCGAATAATTCTAATATTCTAATTTAATTTTATTCGAATATTCGAAAATTCAATGGTCGAATACTTCCCCTTTAAATTTAAATTTGATCACCTACTTCACCAGATTAAACCTACCGAAATGGGGATCATTCCCTAAGATCGAATAAGAAAAATTTGATCGATCGCTTGAAAATCATTTGAATATTCGATCGAATTTTCCATATTCGATCGTTCGTTCGATCGATCTAAAAAAAAATTCAAATTCGAATTCAAATTTTTTTCATTCCCCACTATTCCCTGGTCGAATTTCGAAAAAAAATTTTCATTCGAAATTCGACCAATAGTAAATCTGCCCCTAGGTCTATTAAAAAGACATTTATGGCAGATTTATCAAGGGCCAAATTTAGAGTTAGTAAAAACTCCCATAAACTCCCATGAACTTGAAATTCGAGTTAAAAACGTCCAATCAAAATTTATCAAAAATTTTAATGTTTTCAAACTATTTTTGTGAAATTCAACTAGAGAATAGTCAAAATTAAATTCCAATGTTAAAACTCGATTTGAGTTTTTTTCTCCGAAGGCCACCAAACCACTCCTAATTGATCCCAGGACATCCCCCATAGGCTACAACAGAAATTCAGCAGGTTTGAAATGGTGAATAGTCTAATTCGAATTCTTAAAGGGCCAGTACATGAATTTAAAAAATCTAATTTTTTAAAATTAGAATTTCACTAAAAAAAACTTTACAATTCAACCTTTGATAAATTAGCCCCTTAAACATTAAATAAAAACATTAGGATTGTTTTGTATGAGTTCTTAGTTGGGATCAAGAACAGGGTACTGCTTTTTAAAAGAAAACTTGTAATTATCAGCTTAAAACTGTGGGACTGTGGGAGATAGTCTTTACATTATTTCAATCTTTCTGGATCATGGCTTTTCAGATTAGAGATTGCATATAACAATGTACCTGGTATACAGAGCAAAACTACACAATCTTTTGAGTACTGTATAACACATACATATAAAACTGCTCCATTAAAAAAGCAGAAAGACTGCCAACATTAGCATTTAACACAACTTCATTCAGCAAGAAAAGAACAAATATAAGAGTGCAGGAACTAACATATCAGGTTGCAGATGGTTAACCATTTTGCCTAGAGTAAAACTGTAAATGCACATTTACAACTATAGACATTCTATCGCCTAGAGAGGAATTTGAAAATGTATGAGTTAGTCTCTGGGCACATCTGTAATACAGTAGATTACGAATGAGTATAGCTCTTTATACTACTATCATGTTCGACTAAAGGCATCAAGAGATCTGTAAATATAAACCACTTACTAACTATATTTATTGGAACAGCATTCAGTTGACAATATAGTCTACTGTTTTGCATTAGTCTTTAGACTTCTTTTATGGAAGATACTCTTTTAATGTTGTCCCCCTCAGCATTTTTTGTAAGAAGACTTTAATAATTATTGTTAAACAATAGATAGTCAACTATGGATGACTTTGTAATTCATTGTTTGCACAATGTACATTCAGAGAGGTCACATGTGTGAGGTTGATTTTTTTTTTTTTGCTTGCAAAAAGTCAGCTAAGTACATGTTAAATTTGGTTATTATCACACTTCATCATAACTTCCATTTAATGCTTCATCTTAATATTGGTAAGGCAGAGGAAGCTGTGATAGTGAGAACACCCGCAAGCTAATGAACACCATAAATGTAAATATTAAAGTGCAAAACTGATTTTAGAAGCCAATTTTACCTAATAACATCAGATGATTCCTTGGAGATTAAATATAATTAGGCTTTAACTGTCATACAGGTCATAATTATTAATTATCTACATTTAAGACAGGTGCTTATTTTGCTAATATAGAGTATAATATACCACTAAAGTATTGTTTTTTTATACCACTGTTAAACTAGTTCTCTCTTTTGAGTGAATTATCTATACTGTAGGTTGAAGATCACCCTCCGGGTGTGTTAAAGTGCAACCAGTGCAGCTGGTTTCATGAGCAACACATTGGGATTTATTTACCCTGTGCCTATGTCTATGTAAAAAAGCAGGAATTCTAGAATGGATTTCAGTTGTACTTCTGAGTTTTTCATTTTTAAGGAATACACTATAGACTGAAGTTCAATGGGTTGAAGTCAGTAGTTTTTGCTTGATCCTCCAGTCTCCTAATCTTTTATGTGCTGATAGAAGAACCACTTCACTGGCATCACACACACATAGGGGCAAATTTACTATTATTCTCCATAATTAGCTTGACCAAATTTGCAATTCGATAAGTATTCGACTATCAAATGCTTATCGGATTGTTTTAGGCTATCATTTTGCTCAATATCCTATTTCTCGATGAATTTGTATGATCGGATACCGATCGTTTGATTCCACTAAAAAAATCGTGAAATTTCCTTCAAGAGTCCGAAAAATTTGTACGATTCGAACGATCGAACACTACGATCGTACGAATACTATTCGAGCAGGACTTAGCCTCTGGAGCCTATGAGGAGCTTCCCATAGGCTTCTATTGCAATTCGGTAGGTTCAATCTGGCGGTCAAATAACTTTAAAATTTTGATTCCTTCGATCATCGAATGATCAAATATACGAGGACAAATTTCACTTTACGATTTCACGAAAAATTTGTACGATCTTTATTCGATCGAATTCGATCGAACTTCGATCATTTCATGTGAAATTTGTAAATCGGCCCCTTAGTAATGAGCACATTTTTTCAGCTGTTATGGATTTACATTTAAATGACAGGCAAACATAATTTTTTGCTTTATGATTTGCGACAACTGCTACGCTTAGATTCTCATTAGCTACACAGACCACATTGAGCATGTGCATCTCTCAGACTCTCCTAAAATCCAAGATGGGAAATTCCTGGGGCAAATTTGAAGGCCTGGATCAATACTATTATGTATGCTGAATCTTTAGATTAATATAAAATATAAAATATGGCATTTAAAGTTATATTAATTTTTAGGGCTTTTTTTAGGGCTTGGCTCTACTTTAAAAAAAAACTGGGGGAAAATAATGCAGAAAAAACAAAAACATGCTTTATCATTGTTCTAAGTGTATATAGTGTATGGGTTTGGTCTCCCTGCTAGCAATTTAGGTCCAGGGTTCACAGAACCTTTTTTCTGTGCATGTATGTTGATAAAAATTATTTGATGTACTTTATTTTGGGACATTAGATGAAGATCTATATCAGCTTTATTTGGGACATTAGGTTTATTTGGGACATTAGATTAAGGTTCAGAAATGATCCTCAATATCCTATGATGACTGACCCTGCTCCCACTAGTATCTAGCTTCTTATTCTAGCTTGTGGGAAGCCTGGAGTTAACACCACACTTGTAGAAGAGGAGGTGGGATGAGCACATCAATGTGGAAGTTGAAGGAGGGGTTTTGAAGGCAAGTACAAAATTTACATAACACCTGCATCCATTAATGCATGACTTCAACTAAGGCTGCAGGTCATAAATAAACACTAACATGTTCACAAAACTTAGGGGCAAATTTACTATTATTCCCCAAAATTAGTTCGACCAAATTCGATATTCGATTAGCATTCGTCGAATGCTAAACGAATAGTTTTAGGCTACCTTTTATTTGATATTCGATCATTCGATGATCGAATACAAATTTATTCGATCAGTCGAATAATTTATTCGATCAGTCAGAATAAATCATTCGATCAGTCGAATAAATCATTCGATCATTCATATGATTCGAACGATCGAAGACTTCGATCATACAAATCCTATTCGATCAGGACGTAGCCTCAGAAGCCTATGGGAGTGCTCCCATAGGCTTCTATTGCAATTCGGTAGGTCCAATCTGCCGAAGTAGGCAATCGAATAAACTTAAAAAATGAAATCCTTCGCTGATCGAATGATCGTATGATGGAATATTCGTTCATTCGACTCATTCAAATGTATTCGATCGTTCGACCATTCGCTATTCGATGAACGAATATGCCAAAATTTGCATATTCGACCAAACAAATAAATCCTAAGTTGGAAATTTGATCGAATTCGTTCAAACTTCGATCTATTCACGTGAATTTAGTAAATCGGCCCCTTACTGTGTGCTAAGGAACAATTATTCAAGGAGAGAAAAAGCTCTCTGCATAACTCTGTGTATATATTTTCTTTTAGCGTTGTACATCATTGCATACGTTTCTACATAAATATATATTTTCAGTGTTACAATATTTATGTTTTAGAATGTACTTATTTATGTTTTACTAATGTACTTATTATATCATACTGTTTTTTTCTTGAAAATAGGACTGGAGCACAGATAATTCCTACTGGATTTTAGAGAGTTTTGGAGATTAATGCTTTTCACATATTTAATTAATCATCAAGAATGTATTATGCAAGTACATAAATGGAATTTTATGTTGTCTGTTTGCTGATTATATAATATATAAAACAGTAATTGTATTCCTTTACTTAATGCAGAAAACACTGTACAACTGCAAACTTTTGATATTTGGAGTGGGAGCTCTCTTAATTGCTTGACATATAATAAGAGTATTCCTTGAATGCAGCATGCCTTGCTTTAATAATTTATTCTCTGTCTAATGAGAAATTGATTATGCAGGTATGGTAATACAAATTACAGAATTATCCCTTGTTCGAATAACAAATCCTTTACCTGTATACTTGTTTATATTTTACATTTTTAAAGCACATAATTATCCAGAATAATATTGTATTCAAATGAATACATTTGTATATACTGAGCAGACTAGGATGCACCCAAAGAGTGATATATTACAGTATGAACGTTTGGATCTGCAGCCAAGAGATGTAGAAATGCCACAAAAAAATTGCTCACAAACACTGAAGGATATTACTGTGAGAAAATGCTACCTAGACTGTGTGACTGAGGGTACCCAAATCCAGATGTGATCTCTGTACCCCCACAAATATCAGGGACATTTCAGACCCCTATGCTGCCCTGAGGTGGTTGATGCTAACTTTTTGTGTTGGACAATTCTACACTCTGTTCTAGAAGAGACAAAATTATGACTTAAAAATCTAAATTTTGCCTCTATAAGTTACCAGGATCTGCACTTTGTTGTTCCTGGTAACTCGCAGGCTGCTGCTACCTGAGGCAAGTTTTTCAAGTCACCTCATTGGTGCAGTGTGCCTGGTTGTAACCTAGACCAACCACCTTAATTTGCAATTTCTTCTTTCAACAACTTTCTCTTCGGCTTCCGTTTGACCTCTCCCCTTGGTCTGTACATTCTCATCCTTTGTATACCTCTTATTTCCAGCTTAGTTGACCTTATAATACTGTGTTTTACATCTGATTGCCATAGAAATTTTATTTATAGTCTTCATTGTAAAAAAAGCCAGTATTTAAAGGGTTTGGAAGACTCTGCCCATTAAAGGCAATGCAGCTTCCATACCTGTTAACGAAGCCACAAATTGAGTAAGATCAAGCAGTTCTGGTAGCATATATAT
>CM044435.1:51744207-51765860 GCA_024363595.1 Xenopus borealis | reverse complement strand
TATATATATATATATATATATATATATATATATATATGTATATATTTATTGACTACATTCACACTGTAGTTGCACAATATGATTCAAAGACCTTTAACCAAACATATAATACATTTTCAGATTGCGCTCAGATAGTTTGTTGGCCTTAGCCCTACAAGTTTGCAGTCTAGGTAGTGATATTTGAAAAGATTAACTATTTAATAAAAGAAAAGCTTAGCATCTGATTTTTCTGAAATAACTTTCAGACCTTGTCAAAAATTACTATGATAATGGAGCCACATACCTACCTTTGTTACTGTGAAATAGCTGGTATCAATTTGCATTCAGTGTGAAATTATGTCATAAAAGCTGTTTCAACCTTTTGAATAAAACATTTGACTAGTCATAAAACATGTGGACAAGTAGAGAAATTATAAATCTAGGGAATATGAAATTTTTAGCATAAAAGTCTACTTTATTCAATTCCACTGACATTACAAGAGAAGTATACAGTTTGATAGCAAATGTAAAATAAAATAAGATTAATATAGCAATGAAATGGATCTTTAACTTTAAAATGAATGCAGACAAATGCAGTGTCCAGAATATTTATTCACAGCAGCACAGGGTTACCAAACACATAAACAGACCATCAACTCTGAAATAAATTAATTTACCTTTTTTTTTGTTAAAATTCAGCTTTTCATTTAAAAATAGGGAAAAAAAAAAGAAGAACCCAGGAGCATTGGCCCAGGGAATTGGGGTAAGTGATACCTTTCCTTCACCTTTAACTTGTATATTCACTGCAGCCAATGCAGGAGACCTTTTGATAATATTTACAGTGGTTGATAAAGAGACGTTAAATATCTTCAATATCATGCAGTGAGTGCAACATGCAACGGGGAATGTGTTAATTCCAGAAATTCTTGCATCTATGCATGCTAATGCATGCAGTTCATCAAAGCAGGCTGAAGTAGTAGTGCACTAGTGCTAGATGCAAGTTGCAGGGCCCACATATAGGTGCAAGTACAGTACCTTGTATACAGAATTTAACAGCCTTGTAGTTTTGCTAGTACTTTTACAAGGATCTCCTTAATTGCTGGTACACAAGGTGAGGTAACATGAAAGGGAACCCTTTGTGAAAATTGTGAAGTAGCCTAATAAGGGCCCTTACACACGGGCGTTTTTACCTGCGCTCCCCTGCGTTCCGTTTTGCTGCGTTCAGCCGCAGGGGAGCGCAGGTATAGACGCACTCAATTAGTTTCAATGGGGCTGTACTCTGCGTTCGGCGCTTACATGCGTCTCGTGGGTACAACCTCATTGAACAAAATGAGGTGCGTCTAGACCTGCACTCCCCTGCGGCTGAGCGCAGCCAAACGCAACGCAGGGGAGCGCAGGTCCAAAACGCCCGTGTGTACCGGCCCTTAATGTAATAAATCTTCTTGGAAAGAAAGAGTTGAAAAAAGATATTACCATGGAAGTGAGGATAACATTTTTTCTCTCTCTCCAAAGGGGCAGTTGGCAAGAACTGCTAATGAGTTTCTTTGCCTCCTCTGGGACCCTAATGTGTAGGACCTTAAGTCCAAATTAAGTATGTTATTAAATAACATATTCACTTCACCTCATATTTTGCTAGCAATTTCCTTTAGAGCGCTAGCAAATTAACCCTGTGAACATCACAAAAACAGATCACAAGAATCTTCCTACTGCAGATCTTTAAATTATGCAGTAACTGCAATTAGTTTTACAAGCACTAATCACACTGACTCTCATGTGGCAGGCACCATTCTTGCTGCATATAAACTTACACTTAATTGCTGTTGTGACCTATGTCAATAAACTAGTGCTTTAAAAAGAGATAACTTCCCTTAGTTTACAATGGGAATTCATTTTTTTATGAAAAGCCACTCAGTTCTCATTAGAAGTGTAACTGTGGTGTTTATACAAATGACCAGTAGATGTAACTGTGCACATGAGTTATACTGTATATACACAGTATTTTCTATACTGCTTACGGTGCTAGAATTCAAGTTAATGCTGATGTGTAATGGCTGCATGAACTTGCTAATAAAGCACTGTTATACTCTACTCATCCTAGGCTACCAAAACAAAACAAATTGGCAACAAGATGTATCTTCTACCTCTGCAGCAGCCTGCACCTTTTCTTCCAAACCCTACCATACCAAGGGGAGATTTATGCTGCTAGAAAGCGTGCTTTACTTATTCACTGCCTGGGAGCAGAGGGACAGTGTATATTCTATATATTACCTAGGGATACACCAAATCCCCTATTTTGGATTCGGCCGAACCCCCGAATCCTTCCCGAAAGATTCGGCCAAATACTGCATATGCAAATTAGGGGAAAGAAGGGGAAAAATTTTTTACTTCCTTGTTTTGTGCCAAAAAGTCACGTGACCCGGCACGCCCACACAATTCTTTCAAGTGTCCTGCCTCCTGGAGGATGGAGCTTAACCCCATCAGTCCCTGTGTCCCCCTAAGAAGACAGATAAACTGCACTTACTGCTATAAAGAACTTTTACATGCCAAGAGTAAATGTGGTTGCTGAAAGATATAGGGGCAAATTCACTAAGATCTGAAAATTCGCCAGCGTTGGCTTCGCTAGCGTTCGCCGGGCAATTTTCGCCAGTGCTATGCAAATTCACTAAAGTACGAATTTACGATCAGGTCGGCGAATGGTAGCGTAGTTACGCTAGTGTTACTTCGCTAGGCAGAGCGCAGTTACACTAGCGAAGCCTAATTTGCATACGGCGGGAACTTTAACGTATGATAGAAGTTTATGTTACAGCTACTACATTCCACTACACAAGCCCAGGAAACCTTTAATAAATTAAATAAAGTTGTCCTATAGCCCTACATGTGCCCCCTATATAGTTGTGTTGCCATATGTTAGGAAAGAGGGATCTTTTTCATACTATCACACTCCAATGGTAAAACACACCAGCGTTTTTTTGGGACTTTTTAAAAAAAAAATTTCCAACCTCCTTCTATTGTATTGAACTTTGCCTGGTCTGACCAGGCGAAGTAAAGTCTAACGTAAGTGGTAACGTTCAGGAAAATGTTGATCTTAGTGAATTTGCGTAATTATGATCCTTCGTCAGTGCGCAACTTCGCCTGGCATAAGGGTGCGAAGTTGCGCAAGTCTATCTACTTCGCTAGCGTAAATTCACCAGAGCCGGTGTTAGTGAATTTCCGAAGTTACGAAATGACGTCACGCTGGCGAATTAGCGCTAGCGTTAGATGCTTTGCGCTTTAATGAATTTGGGCCAGTAATTCCTCTGACTTAACATAATGGAAACATAATGGGAATCCACAGACCAATTTGTAGCAGCTTTGAGAGAGCTGGTTGTTACCTGTGACTTTGAGAATCTAACAGATGAAATGCTAAGAGACCAAATAGTGAAAAAACCAAATTCACCATGCATTAGAGAGACTGCTCCTAGAGCAGGATTTAACCCTTGCAAAGGCTGTTACAGTTGCTAGCCAAATTGAAAAAGCAGTGGCAGAGGCTAAAACTGTCAGTCAGGGAACTGCAGGGAATGAACAGACTGTGAATCCAGCACTGGAGCCTAATAATGCACAATCACAGGCACAATACAATGCTAAGGAAAGGGATTCACCTACACTGAAAAACCAGGCTGTGCAAAGTACTTTGTGGACAAAGTTAAATTGAGACCAGATGTAAAACCAGTACCCAGACATCGAGGTGATTGCCCTACTCTACAAGGGGGGCTGTCTCACAGGAAATAAAGAAAATGGTAAAGCAAGATGTGATTGAAAAATCAGAACCCTCCGAATGGGTTTCAGCAATTGTTGTAACAATGAAGAAAACTGAAGGTACAGTATTTGATTATGTGTTGATCTCCATGAATCTCATAAAGCAATTGTTATGGATAATCTACCCTTGCCACACAGAAGAAATATTTTCATAACTCCGAGGAGCAAAATTCTTTTCCACCCTTGATCTTCAGAGTGCTTATCGTCAAGTATTACTGCATGAGGAAAGCAAGAGACCTCACTGCAAAAATTCGCTAGCGAAGTAGATAGACTAGCGCAACTTCGCACCCTTTCACCAGGTGAAGTTGCGCACTGACGAAGGGACGTAACTATGCTAATTCTAATAAGATGAACATATTGCTGAACATTACCTCTTGCGCTACACTTTACTTCCCCAGGTCAGACCTGGTGAAGTTAAAAACAATAGATAGGAGTTTGATAAAAAAAAATTTAAATGCTGGCGTCTTTTACCTTTTGTAGGCTCATAGTCTGAAAAATAGTGAAAACTTTTTTTGGGGTTACCCTCCTTCCCCCCCTACATATCCTAACATACGGCAACTCAACTATACAGTGGGCACATGTTTAGGGCAACAGGGCAACTTTATTTTATTTATTAAAGGTTTCCTGGGCTGTAACATATACTTCTATTATATGTTTAACTTCACGCCATATTCAAATTAGCCATCGCTAGCGTAAATGCGCTTTGCCTGGAGAAATAACGGTATCGAATTTTAGTGAATTTGCGGCGGGCTAGCGAAAATGCTAGGAAAGCTTATACAACTTGCCCATGTGAGTCATCAAGGAATAGTACGTACAAAACAAAGCCTACCAAAACTATACTGTTGTCCAGCAATGGATGCCGATGTGGTAACTGCCATTCATTACTTGTCAGAATCATGACAAAACAGCTATCACACATACACCACCACTTCAGACAGTACCATTTCCTATTGATATTGTGGGTCCTTTTGTAGATGCTCCTATAGACTGCAGATTTACTATAATTCTGATAGACTATTACAGTAATGGTTTGAAATTGCATGTGTTTCTGATATAACAGCAGCTACAGAAATAACATTTCTGTCTACAGTCTTCAGCAGAGAAGGTAATCCAAAGGAGTTAATATCAGACAACGGTCCACAGTTTATCTCATCTGAGTTTGAATTCTTTGTGAGAGAGAGGAATATTGTGCATAGGAAATCTTCAGTGTATTACCCACAAGCAAATGGAGAAATTGAGCGATTCAACTTTAGTCTGAAAAAAGCACTACAGACAGCAAATCGTACTGTGAAATCTTGGAAAGTATTTACAGCAGAGTTCCTACATAACTACAGAGCAATGTGCCCCTTGTGGCACTACTTGTAGCTTTAGAATCATACACATACAATCACATTTCTGCATCCACTGTCACTGTATCTATATGAAAAACTGTCATCATCATCATCACCATCATCATCAATAATATAAAATACTATGCTTTGGAAAATCTTAGTCCTGTGATTAGCAGTCTCACTACCTGTTCTGGATACTTTGATCTTCTATCAAAGTATGCCTTTCAGCATCCCTAGCTTCTTTCATTTCTATATTCACATTGCATTACAATATGAGCAGAGTTGATTACTCAACAGAACATATTCTGATTCCTTGTGTGCTTAGTTATGGAGACTTCGGACTTCTTCATTATTTAATCACAGCTGAATCACACAGTAATACTTCCATGCAAAAAATTATCATAAATGCATCATTGGATGTCACACATTCCCACAGAAGGCTGAAAATCAAAATATATTTAAAAGAGAGGTAACAAGGTTTTCTGAGCCTCACATTTTAAAAGTGGTTATTTTTAATGTTACAGGGAACCATGCTGTAAATAATACATTTTTATTTCATCTTTGGCGATAGAATCCTCCAGAATTTATTTTTTAAAGCATATGTTTCTTCCCACCCAAGCTTTTTCATGAAAGAAAAAGGTATTTATGTACAAGAAGAATTTTGTTTTTATACTAGAGTTGCTATGATCTTTTTTTCTATCACCTCTGCAAAGCCTTCTGCTTTAGTTATTTCACACAAGGCTTTGTTTATTGCATGGAAAAATGTTACCCATACTGCGTATGGGATGGAATGAATGCAAGTGCAACTATAACTGGCTTATACAGTACGAGTAAAGTTTGCACTTAATACATTCCAGCACCTATTAGTGAAGTAGGAGAGTAACCTGTGATGTTCTGTTTTCATTGTATGAAATAAATTCCTAAACTATGGGTCAGGGTTCATTTTTGGGCATGGGCAGTTGTCTAGTGAATTTGTTTTCCTACAATAGACAACTGTAAAGAAAACAATATACATAAATTATTCTGATCTAACTACAGGGTCACAAGCTGATTAGGTGGCTCAATTTCAATCCAGTGAAAAAGCTGCCCTAAATTTAAATTGAATGAATAATTGCAAACCATTTATTTGGTTGCCCCTTGGGTTATTTTTTGACTCTCTTTCTTGATAATTTATTTTTATGAAATATAGCCAACTGCATAGAAGTTTGCCAGAGTTTCTATAACTAGAATGCGATTTCCAATGTCCTCTTTCATTTTCTAATTTCTAGCAAACAAAATGTGTTGCTTTATTATATTCACCCTCACTTTTACATGTCATACTAAGTAGGCAACGAGCATTACATACAGTAAGTACACAGAAACTCAGAGAAAGGAGCCGTGGCATGCTGGGAAAAATAGACATGTCATTATTACCAGAAAAACCTGCAGTGAATTATAATGTAACGTGAGCACTGAGGCATACAGGCAAAGAAAGGTGTCTAAGGTTGTCTTTACATCTGAACCAAATAACCTTTGTTTTCTCTTTAAATCAAAAGCACAAGTAGCTTCATTACCATGGTCTATTTTTTAATGGATGTCTCTGTACTTAGAGTATTTATGGTTATTAAATTAATAAAGGTGCAATGTGCATAAATACTGTATACAGTTGCAACCAAACCACAATCAGCTTTGATCAGTATAATGAAATTAAAATAATGAATAACGTTTTCTAGCGCACCACTGCAAAGTTGCACCTATTAAACTTGATCTCTTTTATTTTAATTGCATTGTGTCCTTGCTATATTAATTTCACATCAGTAGCTGTGCAATCTAGTTAATAACTACTTTGTAAATAAAACTGTAATCTCTTTTGGATTTTATGTCAAACTACAGAAGAGCAACCAAGATTATTAAATACTACCTACATACCAATATTCAGAATATTTCTAACAACTGCATATAAATATATAAAATATCTAAATATAACTGTGGTTCAAAAAAACCAGAACAGAAGATGGGAACAAACAGCAATTTTTATTTAAGGTTTGCAATGCTGCAATCAGCAGGCATTACAGAAGTGGTGAATACTCAATTTGGATAATGTGAATTAATTTTGTGCTAGCCGCAGATGTCAATACTTCAGTACTTTCATATCAATGGAGTGTCAAAGTCTGAACTTTAAGAAAATTCAAAATTAGCTGTTGAGGTTTGTTGCTCTCAGAATATGTAAGATAGCCCTAAACATAACAGAGAAAATAGTCTAAGGATGGGCAATTTTCATCAGTACAAATAGCAATGTGATATTTCTGCCTAAAGACTTATTGGAACTCTCAGCTAGAAATGTACATTTGATTTGTGGTGAGTTATCAAATCAGTCTAATGTGCACAAGTCAACATGCTTCAAAAGCAGAAAAATTAACTGGGAATCAAAATCTGAGTAGCAGAGACAGTTGTTCTGAGACTGGAAGCCCACATCAATCTTGATGTATTCTATAAGTCACACATTTCTTGGAGAAATTTGCAGTGATCAAAGTATTTGGCATGACTAGTGACAAGTGCATTATTTCGTAATGGGAAGTGTGTGGTGTATGGCACACAGAAGTGATTATCACTGGAAAAAGCAGAACTCCGTTAGACAAAGTTCAGGAGCCTTACTGTGACATAAGCTATGCACATCCCATTAACAATAATAGAAAGTAATCATTGCAATCGCAATACCACTGCCACAGCCCAAGGACAGATTGACAAACAAGGTAGATAGACAGACAGATGGATGCAATATCTAACAAAATTAGATCAGAGAGCTTTCAATCTGGAAAGTGTTATCTTGTATTATGTTGTAAAAAAAACATGTTTTAGAATGACCCAGTTCCCTGTATGCCTTATTAGATAATGAATAATAGAGAATTGTTCTTGTTTTTAATGCTGAAATCTAGTGAAAAGAACTGAACTGAAATAAAACAACATACTTTTTAACATGTTACAGACTAATGCTGCAATCTAGTGAAAGAACTGAACTGAAATAAAACTACATACTTTTTAAAATGTTATAGACTAATGCTGCAATCTAAATGCATTACACTCCTTTCAGCTAATGAAAGAAGCTGGCTAGTGATGAGCAAAATTTTTCGTCAAGTTTCGCCACAAAAATAATGCTCCTAGACTCCAATGGGTGAAAAAAATTAGTGGCGTGGCAAAAAAAATAGTCACCCATAGACATCAATGCATTTCAGTGAATTTTCACTGTTTTGCAAATTTTCGTCAAAACTAAATGGATCAGATTCACCCATCACTAAAGCTGCAGAATACTTACTCTACCTTATGGTGCGGAATTCAGACTACTATCTGATAACAGTTTATTTCTCCAAATTCAATATTTCATCTGCCAGTGCAAGTTTATAATACAACTGCTGGAAGGGATGCCAAAGGAGCTGAAGTACGATAGCATTTCACCACATGGATGGCCAATAGCACATTAACCTTCTGTTTAGCCTGGCAACCAACCGAAAATATCTAAGGTCAGCCTGTGAATCCTTACTTATGGCCAGATTTATTAAGGTTCAAGTTGTGTTTTCCACAAAAGTAATTCACGTTTTCAAGGTTACCAATTTTTGGGGTTAAAAAACCCTTTTTCGAGATTTTTTATATCCCACCCCTGGAAATAGCTCAAATTAAAAAATACAGCATCTAAAACCTGTCAATGCCATGTAGAAGTCAATGGCAGAGGTTCCTTGAGCCATTTGAAGATGCTTATAGCCTTCATTATGTACAAGATTTTTCTGAGGTTTCAATCGAAAACTCACCAAAACTGCAATAAATTTGAGTTTTCGGGATGTTAACCACATAATCGCTGATTCAAGTTCTTTTTACAAAAGTAATCTTAACTAAATTTTCAGTCTGTTGGATGCAGTGTAAATGTTCGTTCCTCAGAAGCATAGTAGGTTTTTATCAATGTTGGTACCCAGTACCAAATCTACCCTCACACAAGGACATATAAAGTGCAGTTCCCTGTCAGGTCCATTGAACTGTTTGCTCTCTCCACCAGATGGTAACAGGCAGGCACACTAAAAGTACTGATCGGTGAACACCCTGGAAATTAAATAAATGGAAGAAAGGAAACTGTGCACTAAAACTTCTAGCATGTGCATATTTATACTCATGGTAATTTATAACTGTACAGCTGTTTGCTTTTACTCCTTGTAAAGTACTGCATACATTTGTGAGGCTATATAAATACATACAGTACAATGTACAGTACCAGTATCCATTCAGTTAGTGCTCTGCTGATAGGGCACTGGTGATATGGCAGGTGAGTGGTTAGCACTGCTGCCTTGCAACTCTGCGGCCCTGTATTTAATGCCAACATGGACACACCCTGCAAAGAGTTTTTATTCCCCTTCTATGTCTATGCATGGGTTTCCTCTAACTTATCTTGGGTGTACGTGTGATAGGGACTTCAGATTGTTCCATTAGGGCAGTATGCAATAAATATACTCTGTAAAGTACAGGTATGGGACCTGTTATCCAGAATGCTCAGGACCTGAGGCTTTCTGGATAATGGATCTTTCCATAATCTGGATCATCATACCATATGTCTATTAGTAAATCAAGTAAACATAAAGCATAAAGAATAGGCTGGTTCTGCTTCCAATAAGGATTAATTATATTTTTGTTGTTTCATGATTACAGAGAAAACGGGAATCATTCTTTCTCTTTCTCATTACAGGAGATGGCCTTTCTGTAATTCTGAGATTTCTGGATAATGGGTTTCCGAATAACGCATCCCATACCTGCACTGCATAAACCTGTAATTGTTATATAAATACAAACATAAAATGACATTTTCCTTTGTGCTTGCAGCCCACCACTTTTCTGTGTCGATGAGGTGGCTGGCACTTTCACATCAGTGATGCAGCTCATGCACGACTGCTCCATCCAACACCTGTGTTCAAACCCTTCTATCACTTTTAACATCTCTAATGTTAAGACAGGGACAGTCAACAAAATATAATTACCTTATTTGTACTTGAGAGCAAAGAAAAATTATTAACTGAAACTTGAAAAAAGTTTTCAACACTTTCATGCCACAGCTTTGTCTTGTTATTTATGTGTCTGTCTCTCCTTCCATTCTGTCAGAAAACACTGCTTCTGTCCTGCATTATGATATTACAACAGAACTCTATGTCCTGTTATTTATATGTCCATCTCTCGTTCCATTCTGTCACAAAGCACTGGTCCTGTCCTGCATTATGATATTACAACAGAACTCTGCCCCAGAGGTGCCGTCATTCTGTCTGTGCTGTGCTGGTTGATTGTTAAAAATTGTTGATTGGATGCTATGGGATGCTGCACATGTGCAATTGTATACCTATACTATTAAAGGGAGTATTCAGGACAATGGCACATACATCTTTTTGATCACTGTGATCTTTGAGAAAACTAAATTGATCCAAGCTCACCGAACTAAAGGCATTCATTTCCCACTATAACGCACTGAAAGAATACAACTTTGGCACATAAGGGAAAATGCCATCAACTGAAAACTGGAATGCCTGTTTTCTCCTGTGAAAATAGTTCTCATGTGCCACATAAAAAAATATGCTTCCAATATAACAGGTAGCGGTTATGGGCATTTGGATCTCTTTGGTTATCCTGGTAAGACTGCAGTGATCAAACGGAAAACTGCAAAGAATTCATTTAGCGTGTGTAAAAAGTAAATGTCAAAAGGGGTGACCATACCCTCTTTTTTTAACTGAAATAGGCCGAGGGAAATAACTTTACTGAAGATTCACGCTTTGCTTTTTAATCATTTTGATGAGGAACAGAATATTACTTTCCCCAGGCAGCTGAAAAAACAGAAAATTAAATTATGATCAGACAAGGTGATATTAAAATATGCTTCTATAAGTGTTGAACTGCTTTCTTTCCTATTAGATCAGCAGGAATTTTTGCATGACTATCAATTTAACAGGATGCATTTTAGTGGCATCTACCTTCTCATAGTACTCAAGAATTAGGCAGGTTATATACAGCCATAAAAAAAGTTGAAAATGTGTCCTTTTTTTCAACCTAACTTATGTTACTATATTCTCAAGAGAAGTCTCATGGCATCATTATTAGGAATATGCTAGCATGTATCATACTTTACTTTAAATATAAAAGGCATTTAACTGAAAGAAGACTACCGTGACTGTATGATGAGTTATATGCAGGCATGGGATCCCTTATCTGGTACCTTATCAGAAAGTTCTGAATAAGGAAAAAGCCATTTAAAGGGGTTGTCCTCCTTCAAACAACTAGTTTTTTTCAGATAGATCACCATAAATAATAACTCTTTCCAATTACTGTCTATTTTCTATTTGTAATCGTTTTTCTAATATTGAAGTGTAAAGTGTGATTTTTCTAAAGCAGCTCTGGGAAGAGGGGTCGCTGACCCCCCCCCCCCTCCAACTGTTCTAAACTGATACATTTAATGGATACATTTCTTATCTTTGTCCCTGCTGAGCAGAATCTCTGGGTTTCATTACAGGCAGCTGTTAGAATTGATACAATGGTTGCTAATACTCCAGAGATGTTACTGTGAAATGTATCAATTAAATGTTGCAAAATTGTATCAGTTTAGAGTCTGCGCCTGAATTACTGAGCTGCCAGACTCAAACACCAACATTCAACTTTACACTTAGATTTTGGAAAAACAGTAAAAGATAAATAATGGAAAGTAATTGAAAAAAGTCTTTATTTATGAAGAACAATCTGAAAACCACTGAACAGAAAAAAGTGTTTGGAAGGTGAACAACCCCTTTAACAAAATCATTAAAATGTATTTACATTTTTAAAAATGATTTCCTTTGTCCCTGTAATAATAAAACAGTACCATGTACGTGACCCTAACTAAGCTACATACATTCAGATTGGAGGTAAAACAATCCTTTTAGGTTTATTTAATGTTTAAATGTTTTTTAGCAGACTTAAAATACAGGTATGTGATCTTTTATCCAGAATGCTCAGGACCTGGGGGTCTTTGGATAATGGATCTTTCCTTAATTTGGATCTTCATATCTTCAGTCTAGAAAATCATATAAACAAACCCAATAGACTTGTTTTGCTTTCAATGAAGTACTGTTTTATTAATACGGCAAAAAGGAAATCATTTTTTAAAATTTGGATTATTTGGATTAAATTGAGTCTATGGGAAAAAAAGCCATTTAGTAATTTGGAGCTTTTTGGATAACAAGTGTCTGGATAATGCATTCCATAATTGTATATCAATGCAAATTATGGAAAAATCCCTTACCAGAAAACTCCAGATAATACATGAAATACCTGTATGTATATATATATATATATATATATATATATACACATACAAGCACAGGTATAAGCATGTAAACAGGCAAAGTGTGTACAGAGTGCTCTACTCTGTGCAATAACAGTCTCTGTAAAGTGCTGCATAAAGCATGCTGGTGCTCTTTAAAGGATTGTAATAAATACATTATATTTTGTATGAATTTTTGTATTCCAGTAATTACTGAGGTTACAGTTACTTTGAAGTGTCAGAATGATTGTATCATGTGATTTATTAACTGCACGATCCTCTCTGATCTTTTTGATTCTTGAAGTTTTGAAACTTTGATATGGGGCTTTGGGGCACTTGTAACATCACAATGAGGAATAAGTGATTCTCAAGCAGAAAGGTGCAGCACATGTAGTGTAACAGCCAGCTTGGCCCACAGAGGTATGTCCTTGTGCCTACCTACAAGGTTCTGAAACCTCCCAGAAGTGAAACTACACGTTGCTGAGATTAACACATCTGGGACTCACTAAGTGGCAGAGCACTGTCACCAGTTCCCCTGAACAGACAAGAGCAGGATGTTAATCATTTAACAAGGAAGGGCATTGGTTACAAATCTAGGGCAAGGTGTTGCACATTTGGCTTGCCTTTGTCAAATGCAATTTACAGTTGCTGTCATTTTACACACACATTGGCAGGGCTGGGTGACACTGAGCTGGAGGCTTTTCAATTATATGCAAATTATACAAATTAGGAGTAGTTTATGCGGATTCAGAGAGCCTTCCCCGTGCACTAATTAGAATGAAAGCATATCAAATAAAATGCATGTTAATGAGTTCTTTTTCCCGGTAAGAACTTTGGCAGTTTCTTTCATTTGGGAGCAGTGTTGTAAAAGGGAGAATTAACAAGTGCCACTTCTACTCTCATCTCCTGAACCTCTGACGAGGCAAAGGACAGCCGCTGATTTGCTGTTTAGTTGACAAGTGGTATCCAAGTTAGTCATCTGCAGCTGTGCTCCTCTCAGTCTCTTTCTGTACACTGCTACTATATCATGTGTGGGGGATGCTCACTCCTATTTACCTTCATTGTGGATATTAGGGATCTCGAAGCACTCTGTCCTCACCTACAACTAAACAACACTTTCCAGCTTTCCAACCCCCCCCCCCCCCCCCCCCCCCCCCCCCCACACCCCACATACATCAGTCTATAGTAGTGTAGAATACTGAGCGCTGTAGTTTAAAAACACTTAATGGCACACAGACACAACAGCCCAGTTTTTGAATATTTCAACTCTCCATTCAGAGAGGTGAGTGTCCTTAAACTAAATTATATTCTAAAACATTATGAAAGGTTAACAATAACCCTTGTATGTCACCCTGACTTCTTTTAGATTGGAAGCTCTGCTGAGCAGGGTTCCCTGTAACACCTGTATCAATGAGTTTTAATATACATGTTTGGTGTATGCACCCTGTACAGCAATGAGCAATATATTGGAGCTTTACAAATACTTGACAATATGAAGAAAAGTAACTCTTTTGAAGGACAGCTAACATTCCAAATGTTTATGTCTAATGTGAACATGTCATGTATGTGTTTTACTGTTCAGGTACCTTCAGCAATTATGTAACATCACTGATGAATTGCAAGTGATCCCTTCATCAGGAGGGAATAACACTTTCACAAGTACTGGGCTAACTGATGGCATACACAGGACTCTCCTGGCACAGGACCAGCCAGCTGATATAGGAAGGTCACCCAAGGCAAAAAGCTCATTATAATGTCAATAGATAGACAGCTGGGAAGGATCACAGGGAAAATGCGAGAGACAACAGAGAGGCAGCAAGTGCATAAATAGGAGTATAAATGGGTGCATAGGTTACCTTCTCTCTCCATGCAGCACATAGGAGCTCCGGAAGAAGCCGAGCAGCTCGTTCTCTATGATGCCACTATAAATGATCTTCAGGTTATAACTTTTCTGGGCCTCCAGGGATCTGTTCAAAACCACCACAAGAACTTGGTTTTGCGGATAAGCAAAATAATGAGAAACTTGAACCTCCCCGGCCACCCTATCCTCGGCCACCTGCACCCTCTCCACCGCCAGCCTGTGGGCATGGACAACGATGTATCTGCTGGAGTTCACGCACTCGATCTCCACGTTGACTTCCCCGCTGAAAGTAAAGTTGTTCATGAAGGCGGAGAGCATGAGGTTGTAGTGCAGGGGTCTCAGGTGAGTGGGTAACCTCAGGTAAGTCCAAGGCTTCCATTCCTCCTCAGGGTCTTTCAGTGGAGGGTGCTGGGTGCCTTGCCCCGAAGCCTTGTCTCGCTCTAGGTTATGGTTGAACCGGGCCGCCTCCAGGACGCTGCTGCTGTTAATGACCCTGCTGGATCCGTCTGGACATTCCTCAAAGCGAACGCTGAGCAGCACCGCGACTATAGTGACAACGATGAAAGCCAGGATAGAGAGGGCAAATGCCAGCAGCAGCAGCTTCCTATGAACAGTCATGTGCCTTTCCGTGCTCCTGCTTCTCACTGCCACGGTGTCAGCCCACTGCTCCTGCAGCCCTCTGCCGTTCCTCATTCCGCTGTCTTCTAGTAAAATGGGACTGGGGAATAAGCTCTTCTCCTGCTTCTCACTGTCCCCAGCCATAGCAGCCGCTCCTGCCGTTACCTGGGGGAAAGGAAGGCACCGAGCTATCAGCCAACATCCCGCCTTGGACTCGGGGCTTTACATCTGCCATCGCTCTCTGTCACTCCCACAGATGAACGCCTTCAGTGGCATCCCTTGAATCCTTTCCCACAGACAAATCGCTAGATGGCAACTTGCACAGCAACGTCTCGTGCCCTGCGCGCAGCACTTTGTCGCTAGTGGGATAGTGGGAGCAAGTGTGGGAGCAACTATGTGTCTATGAGGGGGAGGAGAAGTGAGTGACAGGGCTGCCGCTGCTGCTTGCCATTTCCCAACTCCAATGGGTCGCGAGCAAATCAAAGGCACTTGTGATTGGACTGAGGATGTCCTTTCCTTGGTGTAATGAAGCTGTGAGGCGGGACAACACACGAATACATCCCGGGGAGCAAGTTGTGCTTCTGGCTGTCTCATGCCTTACAGCCTCCCCATCTGCCCTGCACAGCTTTCTCTCGTCGCCCGGCGTGTAGCAGCTGCTGCCAGTGCCACAGACCGCAAACAGTGCCTGTAACGACTACCCCCCCTCACAGCAGGTACAGCGGGAAGCCTTTATCTGTGCACCAACCTACAGGCAGCTCTATGTGCCCACTGAGCCCACCCGATGGGGCTTTTATACACAGCTTTAAATGTCCTGGATTCCGCTCTCAAACAACCCCACCCCTCGCACGTACCTCGCTCTTCTCTACCCCGCCCCCTATCCTCCCAGCCAATCAGCCCCTCTAGAGCCCCTCTGGCACACCTTCCATTTCCCCCTTAGCGGGACTGCAGGCTATTTGGTGTCTAGCTCTCTGGTGAGTAGGTATGTGAGAGGTGCGGAGCTAGACGGCCGAGGATTTTGCGCATGGATACTAACAAAGCAGAGAGTCGACCGAGGATTATGTTTCCCGGAGCACTGAACAGTGTTACAGGGGATTGAGCCAGCCCACGTGCACCCAATCGCTAAGGGATTGAGCTGCATTACCTTGTTTAAGTATTACTATATGTATTATGGGAGGTGGCTCTCCTTAAATGCTTGCTCTCCCAACCCCCATTTAATGAAGTCTTTGGAAGAGATCATGCTAAATAAAGAGAAAAGCAGGTATGGTCTTTCTCTCCCCAAAGATAATACTTTTTTCGCTTAGGATAGGACTGACGCATGGACACTGCCTTGACGGGGCGCGTCAGTTTATGCATATTTTGTACAAACCTTGTAACTAAAAGTGTCTTTTTTGTTAGTTACAGTTCAGTTGTGCAAATTCTCACTTAGGGGTTAAAGGTTGGAGTGCTGGGGAATTTTGTAGTTTTTTGTATATTTAGCCAGCCCACGTGCACCCAATCGCTAAGGGATTGAGCTGCATTACCTTGTTTGAGGAATCGGAATGACCAATCTCCCCCAAACCACTCTGCAAGGGGCAGAAACGCATTACGTGGTGGCAGATTTACTAAATTCGCATAAAGAGTTCTAAGTTCTTTCGAATTTTCAAAAAGATTCGAATTTTTGAATGTTTTTTGAAGACCACTTCCGCCAGTGAATTTTGAAAATTCGATCGAATCAAATGATTCGAATAAAAATCTATTTGACTATTTGACAGTCGAATTACTTCCCATTTAAATTTTTGTTCGATTGCCTAGTTCGCCAGATCACAACTACCAAATTGGGTTTCGTTATTATTGAAAAACATTCAATCAAATGGTTAAAATCGTTTGAATCGATCGGTTTAAACGATTTTATCGACCGATCGAATATTTTCGATTAGATCGTTCGACCAATTGAATTGTGGTAAAATCCTTCAAATTCAAAGGATTTTATTTCCCACAGTATTCCAAGCTATTCCCATGGTCGAATTTAAGGGTTTCTCTGAAAACTCTGGTCTTCTGCATCATCATATACACTCTGATCATGTTGTAGTTACCCATCAGTACAAGGGTGCTCCACCAATGAGGTGAGTTGAGCCACTCGCCTCAGGCGGCAGCACCCCAAGGTCACCAGGGGCAGTAAAAATGGGGAGGGGTGGGGGCAGCAAAAAGAAGAAAGCATGTTGGCCCAAATCGTCCCTGCATCAGTAAAAGGGGCAAATTTACTATTATTCCCCATCGAATTAGAATGCTTATCGAATTGTTTTAGGCTATCATTTTGTTCGATATCCTATTTCTCGATGAATTTCTCGATCCCTATTTAAAAAAAGGTTTAAAAAGTCAATAACAATGTATTTATGAAAAAGAAATGACCCACCATAGGATATTTTATATCTAATGGTAATGTCTCTCCAAATGGATTCCTCAGTGCTTGTCTCATAACTGGCCCAACAGCTCTCACACTTTTGAAAGCTGATATCAAACACTTTCTTCCCAGCATTAATAAGCGTTGGATGTGTAACCCCCATACTTTTGGCTATTATATGAATGTACTAATGAATATAATATTAGGCACTAAAAGGTCTCAAAGTGGAGGCTACTTCCAACATACATTGTAATTAAGGAAGCAAATCATTTGTTAAAATAAATCAATAAAATGCAATTTATTCAGAACCTTGGGAATCAAGGAGTCGTTCATTTTTCTTCTTTCCTGTTAAATGGGTAAATCAAATAGAGGGGAGAATAATGTACTTATACATCAGCATCAGGCCTGGACTGACAATCTGTGGGTTCTGGCAAATGTCAGAGGGGCTGCTATAAGGTCCCATAGAAAATCAGTATTTAGTGGGCTGGTGGGGGCTGTTTGGGCCTCTATGTGGGCTGATTGGGCCTCTGAGTATCTGAAATGCCAGGGCCTATTTCAATTCTCAGTCCGGACCTGATCAGCATAGTAGTTCAGTTACTAACGTTTTCAAGCTATTGATCAGTTTCTTCTAATGCATAGTATGTCTTCAACATGCAGTGCAATTTACTTACTTTCTGGGTTAAATGCACTAGCCACACTTTTCTGCATGTTGCACAGTTGTTGACAGTATGTTTACTATGTGTCATACCAATGGTTACATTGCATTTGTAACACCAGTTATAGCTATCTCTCTCATTACTGCATTACTGGTAATTTTAATTTTTTATTTATTGTTTTTAATAAATTGACTCTACTCTCTGGCACCATCTTGTGGATCAAGGAGTAACATTAAGTACCAGATGCTGCCCAGCTGTCCAGCTGTTATGGAACTAATTTAGTTGCCAAGAATTGGTGGGGTCTCTCCAAGTGCACACTTTGGAGAAAAACACAGGCATGTGACTGACAGAGCTGGCTCTTTGAAAACAAACAGTGTGGAACAGAACAAATTCTTTGTAATCATAAATGGAGAGTCTCTTGGATATGTATATTTCTCTTGGATGTGCTTGTGCTGATGTAAACTGAGAACAAAGCATGTGGAATCTTGACAGAAGCTAACTCTTCTAAATTAAAGGAATGTATAAGTGGGAAGCCAGGAGTTGTCAACAGTTTCTGGTTATGAAGTTTCATACTGGGCTTTTATTGCAGTGGCTCAGGGGTCCCTAGGTTCCTGGTTAAACCTCAACCACATCACCAAAGAATTAACTAGAAAACACACACAAAATGAAAGAAAGTGTGCTCAAGGCTTTGGTCAGCCAAATGAAGTTATAAATGAAAAAATCAACTTGAGGGGGCAGATTGGAAGATTAACCTTTCCTTCCTCAGAATAATCGATTTTCTTAACGTGTATCACACAGTGTTGTTGCTGTTTGATTATGGATTAGCCCAGGAGCAGTAGATGGATTTATGTGTATGTTTACTAGAACTTTCAAACATATCCAGTAGAATTTGGGGAAATTATGATTTACTACTACCTATTGCAGTGGTATTGTAGGTACAAGTATGTGAGCCATTATCTGGCCCTCATTTTAATCATATAACTCAAATTTTTAAGAAATACTTTATTTTTCTCTGTAGTAATACAACAGTAAGGGGTGAAACACATCCAGGATTCTGTCTTTTTTTTTTAGCAGGATTCAGATTTTATCAAAAGCCAAGCTCCTGGCCTAATCAAATCCAAATCTTAAAAACCACGTGACTTTTTGTCGCATGAATAAGAAAATAGCATTTTTTTTTTCCTGTAGGGTTGTTCCTGTCCCTCCAGATTCAGTTGGGGATTCATCTGAATCCTTCATGAAAGATCTGAGATTTGCCTGAATCCCAAATTATAAAACATTAAATTGTACTTAATCCTTATTGGAGGCAAAACAATCATATTGTATTTATTTAATTTTTAAATATTTTTAGTAGATAAAGTATGGTGATCAGATTATGGAAAGACCCCTTATCTGGAATGTCCTGAACATTCTGGATAACAGGTCCCACACCTGTACTGTTTATGCAAACTGGCCTTTCATGACAACCCTATTGTCATGATGTGTTTGACATCAAGGAAGAGTTATCTCCAGTAAGGTAATATATATACAAAATGTCAAATTACCTGAACATGAGAATGTCTGACAATTATCCAGTTAATGCAAATGAGTTTCAACACTTCATCTGCCAGTGAAAGGGTTAAATCATGTTTTTCATTGCAAAGAAGATTCTGTTGATCAAAGCATCTATTTGCCATAGCCCTTAGAGCACTGATTTCCACTTTGAGAATGGGGTTGGCTTACTCTGAACATATAAAAGTGCTGTGTAACCTTACTTTTGTTCCTTTCAATTCTATTTTGAATCCTTAGGATATAAGAAATCATGGCCATCCAGAAATATACTTACAGTGCATAAATCCATCCATAGTTCAGCTCACAGTTAGCAGACACAGCTTGCTAGCTGTAAATCAGTTCTGTTTCAAAGGCAATGGACTCTGCTACTGTGTTGCTAAGTAGTAAGCAATGTTTATTTTCAACTTTGAATTGTATCATATAAATATCAACACTCCATGTGCTGTCTCCAACAAAGAAAAAGAAAACATATCTGTACTGGATGCTACCAATGTATCCGCATGTGGTCAAATAGTCACATCGTGAATGGATCAGATGCAGAAAGATGACCCCCCCCTTGCTAAAAGCTTGTTCAATTTATCCTTAAAGAGATACTGACACCAGAAAGTATACCTTTTTACATTTATCTTAGTATTGGCTTTCCATGCTAATTATAATTTTGCCATAAAGAATTTGCCCAATGCTTTTACATTACCTGTCTGATTCCCTGTGTTTGTCTATGAGGGGGCTGCCATATTTATGCAGCAGGAGTCCATTAGTGTTAGAAACTTTTAACTGACAGGCTGAGATGGGACAGGTTGGCAAAACAGTCAGGTGCAGGAACTTCAACTAACAATTATATACAAAAACAGCAACCTGTATAATAATTTACTCCACTTTCAACAAAAAAGATAACAGTGGTATGTCTTTCATTTCCCAGGAACATCTGGGGTGTTTTTTCTGAGCAAAGATTTTAAGTGAAGCGGTACAATTGTATGAAATTAAATCAAATGTGAAAAACTAGCTGTGCAAAAATTCCACTGTAATTTTTCTAATTTGAATGCATAAACTGCTCAAAATGGATTACTGGCAACCAGGGCCGCTCCGGCCATGAGGTAAGGTGAGAATCTTGCCTCAGGAGGCACGGAGTAGCCAGTTACCAGGGGGGGGGGCAAAAAGCCACCTCTGGTAACTTTAAGAGCTGAATTTCCATTTTTTAAAATGGAAATACGGCTCTTCTAGTGCAGCAAGCGCAATAGCAACACCAAATTGGTTGGATTAGCTTGTTTAGCCTTGAACATAGGCAGGTGTGTCCAATCTTGAGAAAAGTTACAGTATTTACGGTGACCATTTGCAAGTTGTGCTTCTGTTTGACTCTCCTCTGAAGAGTGACAGCATGAGATCCTCAAAGCAACTCTCAAAAGATCTGAAACCAAAGATCTCAGAGGTTTAAACTGTCAGTTTCAACCGTAAGGAATGTTATCAGGAAATGGAAGGCCATAGGCACAGTTGCTGTAAAACCCAGGTCTGGCAGGCCAAGAAAAATATAGGAGCAGCATATGCCGAGGATTGTGAGAATGGTTACAGACAACCCAAAGATCATCTCCAAAGACCTGCAAGAATAGCTGCAGATGGTGTATCTGTACATCGTTCTTCAATTCAGCTCAGGTGATGAGAGAGAAGCCCTTTCTGCACTCACGCCACAAACAGAGGCAAACAATTGCTTGCAAAAGCTCATTTAGACAAGCCATAGTAATTTTGGAACAAAAGTGCTTTGAACTGATGAGACAAAAATTTAGTTATTTAGGCATAACAAAAAGCACTTTGCATGGTGGAAAAAGAACACTGCATTCCAGGAAAAACACCTGCTACCTACTGTAAAATTTGGTGAAGGTTCCATCATGCTGTGGGGCTGGGTGGCTAGTTCAGGGACTGGGACCCTTGTTAAATTTAAGGGTCAGATGTATTCAACCCAATGTCAACATATTTTTCAGGATAATGTTCAAGCATCAGTCACAAATTTGAAGTTATGCAGGGTTTGGATAATCCAACAAGACAATGACCCTAAACACACTTTGAATTCTCAAAGGCATTTATGCAGAGGGAGAAGTACAGTATTCTGGAATGGCCTTCACAGTCCCCTGACTTATATGTATCTTATATATGACATATATATATATATATATATATATATATATATATATAGAGTGCA
>CM044435.1:51680794-51739115 GCA_024363595.1 Xenopus borealis | reverse complement strand
GTGATGCCTAGGTGCTGGAACAAAAATTCATATCTATAAAGCAAAAAAAACGCACACATATCAAGACCTATGTGTGCGGTTTTTTTGCTTTATATATATATATATATATATTTATATCATCTAAAATCTATGGGATGATTTGAAGCAGGCAGTCCATGCTCGGCAGCTATCAAATTTAACTGAACTGGAAAGATTTTGTATGGACAAATGGTAAAAAATACCGCCATCCAGAATCCAGACATCAAAGGCTATAGGAGTCGTCTAGAGGCTGTTACATTTGTAAAAGGAGACTCAACTAAGTATTAATGAATATATATGTCTGCTGGGGTGGCCAAATTTATGCACCTGTCTAATTTTGTTATGATGCATATTGCATATTTTCTGTTAATCCAATAAACTTTATGTCACTGCTGAAATACTACTGTTTCCATAAGGCAAGTTATATATTAAAAGGAAAATGCTACTTTGAAAACTCAGCCATTGATAAACAAAACTCCAAAGAATTAAGAGGGGTTCCCAAACTTTTTCATGTGCCTGTAAATATGTCTTTCTGCTACAAACTTTGAAATTGCAAAACAATGTTAAACACACTGGTTCTTATGAAATTTCTAAAAATCATTATAAAGCTTGCATTGTACCCCGTATATGCTCCATATTTCATAATGTGCCAGCATAAAGCATCCTAAATAAGCATGTCAGGGGTCTACTGAACAGTTTGATGCCCAATATGCATAGATTACTGAATGTGATGTGATGATTTTTATGGATATAAAACATAAAATTTGCATGGGTAACAAAGAAATGTAGAATCCAATAAAATCACTAAAATGCAATGTCTTTGAGTGTGTAAATTAATATACCTTATTTTGATATCACTCACAGAGCACTGATTATTAATTATCAAGACAAATGGAGTAACATGGTGGAACCTGGTGAGCCTTTGATTGAAATGTCTAGATAAAGTTTGTTCCATCTGTATGCTGCCAGTATGGAATCTTCTATGCAGAATGTTCAGGACCTGTGGTTTTCTGTATAATGGATCTTTCTATAATTTGGATCTTTATAGGACAAGGAAAAGTTAAACAAAAGAAGTAGGCTAGAAATGTTTTACATTATGTTGTGGGCTTCTGTGCCCCAGTAGCTCCCCATCTTCTTTTCTGCTGATTCACTGCTCTGTGCTGATGTCAGTTACTGAGCTTAGGGAACAACTCCCCCCACTGAAGGGGAATCTCATAGGGGTCCCACGCTCCAAGGATCTCTCTGTCCCTGGGCCTAACCAGTTGAGATCCTAACCTGACAGCCTTATAACTACAGGGTACTAACCCTCCTGGTCTCCTCGTTGGAGTCTCTGGCTGCTTACTATATAAATCCTGATCCTGTCTTTCACTGCTAGAGTGACTACAACAGAGCTGCCCTTGTACTTACTTTGCCTAATCTGTAACCTTCCTTTGTTCCAGGCTCTATGCAGTGTGCAGTCCAAAGAGACTGAGCATACGTTTTTATAACCTCTGGGGAACTCCTCAAACTGTCCTCTGGGAAAAAGGACCCAGCCTAGCTGGCCAACTAACTCCCTGGGGTACAGAAAAATGTTGTACTTGTATAATATTGAATAGAGATATCTAGTGGACAGTCACTGAACTGCCAGCAGAAAACGTTCACATAGGAGAAAGGAAACAGCTTCTCTTCTAAAACTGAGGACCCAATATAGCTGACTAAGTTATGCCAAGGGGACCAAAGGGTCTAAAGGTTGTCAAAACCTTTACAAATATATATACATATATTGTAAGATACAATTGTTCTGACATTATATCATTTACTATTCATGTGGGGGGGGGGGTCTCAGAAATAGTGCAATTTATATTCTGTATGCTAAATTTTAGTTGTGAGATTTCTTAATATTTTTTAATTTATATTGATATTTAAGGGTGGGGTGATGTTGCTGATGCACTGGCATTGCTCATATTGCTCATAATTTTTGTCATATTGATTAATGGGCCATATAATACCATGTTATACTAAACAAATTGAAGGTATGTCACACTCGAAAGGCATAGCCACATACATTTATTGCAAGAACCGGCCTTTCAGGTGAAGTAATTTTCCTTGTTATGAGCTGTACTCTGACTAGTATTTTCTTTTGACAGTTTTTTACTGTTTTTGTGGTATATGGGGATGTTACCTTGTCATCTGTATTTGATGTAAATAAAGGAAAAGATGGGTGAGGAGTACTTAGCAAGTAGGTAGTCATATTAAATCCCTTGTAAGGCTACACAATAACCTCAACACTATAACCTCAACCCCTACACATAGACAGGTCTGTCCTGTAATATGGTGGAAAATTATATTTGTTTCTTGTTTTCTGTAGCTTAGTGTATATATACATATAGATAGATAGATAGATAGATAGATAGATAGATAGATAGATAGATAGATAGATATGCATGTGTGTGTGTGTGTGCATGTGTGTATGGATATATATATATTTATGGAGTAGGTTTAACAAGACAGATACATTACATTCTACAGAGCATTTACAATTTTACTTGATAGAAATGTTTATGTCTCATAAAGCTTCTTGAATGACTTTTTGTTTGTTTAGACATATCAGTGGGAATCACTCTGGCATTTATAGGTTTAGGAAAGGTTATGTGCAGTTATTTATTAACTAACTAAATTACTGTACATAGTGAAACTCTGCCTGGAGTCTTTGAAAAGCAAATCTAATGGGTAATTAAATCAAGGAACCATTCTCTAGTACCCACTAGGGGAAAACAATTCATGGAGGAGACATAATTTCTCATCAGATTCTGTCTATCATTCCATCTATATGTGATTTATAGTGCCTTAAGCACTGGTCATTTCCCATTTACAAGCACCTGGAATGCATGATTTTAAGGACTGGTATTTTGTTTTTCCATTTTCTCAATAGGAAATTATACATACATTATACAGGGAGTCCTTGGGGGGAATTCACAAAAGTGTCGGTAAAATAAGTAACCCAAAAGTGGCGGTCGACAAATTTGTAAAATGTCGTACAAACGTCAAATTCACAAAGGCAGATGTTACATCTCTGAATGTCTCGTAAGTCCAACAGTTTTCTAAAATGTCGTATATCTTTTAATCGTACAGACGACATTTTAAAGACATTTTAAAGACATTTTACAAGACATTTTAAAGACTTTTAAAAGACAATTTGACCGACATTTTCATTTTGGAGAGCCCAACGTGTCGGGAAAATTGTCGGCAAAAAAAATTAGTTTACGAGTAATTCATAAAAATGTCGGGCAAAGTGGCACAGAAAAAACCACGCCCACTTTTCACTACACTTTTTCAAAAGTGTCGTATATGTCGGAAAATTGGCGGGGAAATGCTCTGTGAATATGTCGTCTGTTGCTAAGACATTTTAAAGACATTTTTTCCTTCCCGACACTTTTGTGAATTCCCCCCCTTGAGTTACATACACCTGACTTACATACAACTCACACTTACAGATGGGGGGCTGTTACAGTAATATACTATGGTTTGCTTGACTTTATATTACCATTTATCTTTAATAAACCACCTACCCCAATCACCTATGGTGTGTGTTGTCTACTGTGGAGCACAGAAAGGTAAAAATAAATACTATGTTACAAAAGTGTATACACACACACACACAAAAAGTCTTTACATTTTTTGATTTCTGCTTATATCCTGTGACAAACAGAGTTGACTCCTTTAAAGGAATGGTAGGAAACATACCTAAATGTAACCAAAGTACAGTAGTAGTCATTAAGAAATGAGTATGTATATTATAGAAGCATATTTGAATACAATATACTGACATATATTATAATAAAGATATGTTGGAGATACTTAATACTAATTGTGTGTTGACTCCAACTGCCCTTAGCACAATGAATTGAACTCTATTAAACCTTGCACCGGTGGTTGCTGTCAATACAAGTTTGATTGCCATACATTTTAGGCTGCAATGTGCCCTATTATATTGGGATTAACGTTTATATATGTATAGCAGAACCAGAACTCTCATGTAGTAAAAATGCAACATATTGCTCTTGTGAGATGAGAGATTAAAAAGTGTAAATATGCTATGTATGTTTTATTTAATTTTGTTACAGTATTATATATATTTATACATTTATTTTATATGAAACACCAAGGTTTGCTGCTAAGAAATGACTGGTAAAATATACTGTAGGAAACAAATGTTATATTCAAAAACAAGAGATCTGAAATTGCAAAATAACTTATTGGTTTCAAATTGTCAGTTAAAAGTGAAATTATTATATTTTTAAAGCAAAGCGCAGTTGGAAAACTATAATTTAATAAATGTCCACTTAACACTGTATTTTTCTTCCAATAAGTGGATGGATCATATTGACATAGACAGAGAAGTACAATACAAAGGTGGCAATATGCTTGGCTTTTAGAAAAACAATCAGACTCAAACTGCTTCTGAGTTCAACTCAGAACTGTATTGTTTGTGCTCTTAAAATATTTTAATATAAGAAGTAACTATTGACACTCAAACATAAATATTCTAGTATAGTATTTAGTTAATGCTTTTGGACCACATTGCTTGTGCAGTCAGCTATATATTTCTGGGTTACATTGTGCATGTTTTCTAATTCTGCATTCAATGTATTACCAATTTTATGGAATCCAAACAATATGTCTTTGGGTTAGAGCAAAATACATTATGCTGCAGGTATTCTTTTCCTTCAACAAGTTTAGTAAGGCAGCTGTGAGAATATATGAAAATAAGCCATATTGTACATCAAACCATTGTAACAAACATTATGCCATATCCCCCAGTGGCTCCATTTGTTATCTTCTCGGCATACAGATCTGATCACAAGGGAATATCCACAAGTTCCATTACTGATTGCAGGTGATCATGAAATAAAATGTGCTGACTCCATAGAGACCTGGCACAAATGACTATACTATTTGAGATAAAATGTACCTTGAATATGCATATACACATCGAATTACACTGTTTTCATTAGTTTAATATATTATTCATGAAAGGAAAGGCTACAATAACGAACATTCATTAGGCTTTTTGAAATATGTCTGGCATATGGTTTCTATTTAAATTTCTGGCTGAAATTCTGAAACTGTTTCATGAGCCATGATCAACATTTCATATGGAAAAGAGCTTTAAATAAATGTAAATAAATGTATTTTCTGCTAAAATACCAAAAAAACCCAGAAATCCACATACATGCATTTTCTTATTTTCTTTATTATAGCTTACATAATACCACAAAGAATTTCCTTTGTAACATTGTTACAAGGAAAACCTGTAATAAAGTACTGATGTGTTTTCTGCTCTGTTGTTTTAAAAAGAAACAGGAGCATTGTAATTTGCAGTGATCTGTTGGAGAGGAAAGGTTTCAAACTGTGCTACAGCTATTTATTAGGAATTTGCAGAGGTCAATGAAGAACCTACAAACTGACCTGGTTCTGCTCAGATTTGTTAAGTAGAACAAGGGTTCTTTTGCTCATTGAAAACGTGTAGGAGGTTGTTCAAAAGATACCACAATGTCTGTTACATTTCTAAACTACAATATTAAAATAGTAATGCAAGAATTGACCATACCATGGCTATGTATTTGCATGCTGTGATCCAAAATAATAAATGTACTCTTGTGCATATGTAAAAGATTTTCTAAGGTAGTGAATAGTGGTGGTATGGTAATTTAAATGGTAGAATCTAATAGTAAAAATCATGTAAAAATAATGAAAGCATATAAAGCATAACAGAGGTTACATACAATCAGAACCTTATTTCCATGTATTTCTTTATATATTTTTCTGACCTGTTTTACAGTATATTGTTTATATGATCAGGGTGGACAAAGTAACCTTTTATTAACACACAAGAATTGTCTTGGGCAGATAAATAAAAACAAATAGTTTGCTCCAGTTTTACATTTAATTTACAAGTAGTACAGGTATGGCATCTGTTATCCAGAAAGCTCTTATGTAGAGAGACTTGACCTGGGAGCACTCACCCACAACCATTCCATGGGTCCAGTCTACACCTGTGCTGCGTGCAATCCCGCCCCCGGATCTGGGCGAACTTAACAGGATACAAACAACAGTTTAACAAAGCATATTCTGGACTTTATATATACATTTTTACAAATTACAATTGTAACTAAATTGTTTTGTTTTGGTTAAGTCCATACCTGGCTATTCCAGAAACAGCTGAGACATTAGCTTTAAATGTATAGATACTCCCCTGATTATCTTGGGGCAAAATGGTTATGTTTTAACTGGCTGGGGTCTGTGTGTGGGCTTATTATCTGGTGGTGGGGGTTTGCATACCGTATGCTTCTGGAGAAGTGGTAAGACGCCATCAAGCATGGGGTAATGTCACATTCATGTACTATGATTTTAATTTATTAAGTTTCAATAAATTAAGATTTTATTGCTCCAGCCACAGTGTGCTCTGTGAAACTGTTGCTGTTAGTATCCAGAAAGCTCTGAATTACAGGAAACCCATCCCCCACAGACACCATTTTAATCAAATAATAACATTTTTTTAAATGATTTCCCTTTTCTCTGTAATAATAAAACAGTACATTGTACATACTGTAATATTATATATAATGATTTCTTATTGTAGACAAAATAATCCTATTGAGTTTAGTGAATGTTTAAATGGTTCTATGAGTCTCTCGAAAATGATTTACACACCACACCTAGTATATTAAGCAAAACTTTATTACCAATAAAATTAGTAAACAATCAAGAATACACTGTTTGAGTCAGCATTATCATTTGCAACATCTGCCACAAGCGACTGGGAGATCCCTATTCAGTCGGCAGAGAGGTTTCAAGCGTGAACCCAGAACCGATTCAACCAACAGAATGGGACCCTCTGTTTTTATATGCTCTAATAAACAATGAGCTCATATCCTTACTAAACCACTTGGACCATATTTCAACAAAATATCTTCCTTCCATGGAAGATGTGCTCATGAGGAACTAAATAAACTTGTGTGGATTAGCACATCCTAAAGTAAAGTCAATACAAATAAGCCTGGTGCTCACCGGTGAAGGCACAGACACTTGCTGTGTGAAAACTTCAAGAGTTTAATGAAGAGGAGTACACTGCAGTGCACTCCGCTTTATTAAACTCTTGAAGTTTTCAAGCAGACCTGTGTGCTGCTGTTTTTTTTCTGAGGAATCTCATCAGGGACTGGCCAGGCTTCCACCGAACCGTCATTTGGGCAAATTCACTAAAGAACGAATTGTCAACAGTGACCACTTTGCACACTTCACACCACTTCGCCAGGTGAAAATTTGTTGGCACTATGCTAATTCACTAAGATGCGAAGTTGCTTCGTTAGCATTACTTTGGCAGTGCGAGCGTTAAAAGCAAAATTATGATAGTGATCGCTTTTGCCTAGCAAAACTTTGTTAGTCCTCTTACGCTTAGGTCGATTTGAATAGGGTGGGTACATTAAAGTTATATGGATGTCGTTATTAGAGATGTTGCTGCAAAAGGTTAAAGTGGTCATTTTTTATTAAAAATGTCCAAGGAACCCGATTAAAGACAAAATAGATAGTTATAATGCCCTACACATGAGCCTAAAATGTATGTTCCCTGGCCCTCAAATGTCTGAGGAAAAATGTTAACCCAAAAAAGTTAAATAGTAAGGACTTTTGCAGGCAATCCCGCTTAAAGGGGACCTGTCACCCTAAGAAATAATTCCAAATTCCTTTCCATCAAGTTAGTTGAGCAATATAAACTTTACTAGCACTATATTTTGTTTCCTTCAGTCTTGGAAATACAAAATCACAGAAAGCATTTTGTTGACACTGTTATTAAGACAAATTTTGTATCACCCCAAAATTTGGTGTATGCGCCAGAATGGGGGACTTAATGTCCATGTGCAGTGCCCTAGGCAATTATAAAGTGTGAGGAGAGAGGGGGAATGTGGGGAGAGCAGTGACATCTAGAAATTGCTGAATGGAATGTGAAAGTAATTGACTGTGTAAATGTAATATTTGATTGACAACTCAGATATTGAAACACTTTAATGAAGAAATTATTTACGTTCCATGTTTAATTTATAACTGTCTTTCATTATACAACTTTTTATGTGTGGGTGACAGGTCCTCTTTAAAGAAAGGAAAAGTCACCAGTGTTTTTACAACTATAATGTATTTCAACAGACAGGATATGATGTAAGTGACATAAGACTGTGGAAGAGATGGCTTCCAGCAGTTTGCCTGGTCAAAAATTCTAATTTAAATTTACAATACAACCTTTAATACATCTGCCCCATAGTTTGAGAGAATAAATGAAGAAATAATCCTAGCAACAGGAAAACCCCTGACCCCTTTAAAATAGAGAATTGTGTTTACAGGATCCCCCAGACACACAGATATGGTATGGATTGAGCCCAGCCCCAGCATGCCATAACTCAGGGCAGTGAAATTAACATTTTTGTATCTTTGAATACGCATTGCTCTCTTATACAACAATACTGCCTTAAACCAGTTTCAAGCTTTTCCTATTCCATCTGTTGTTTGGCATAGCACAGGGCATTCAATTTGGCCAGGATAGTCAGGCACATGATCTGCTGAATGAGTATGTTTGAGAAAAATATCCTGTAAATTGTGCTTTTCTGCTCATTTATGCAGATGGTCTGAACGTAACCAAATACAATGTCAGCGATACAGAAAACGATGTATTATGAAATATCAACTGTAAAAAATTGTTATCTACAGAAATGACTGACATGTTAATATGAGTATCTCTGCTTGTTAGCACTTTGCCAGCAATATATTTTGCAACTGTTATGATGGATGAATTAAAATATTAAAGCTGATAATAATATGTTTCATTTCATTTTCACTTTAATACAGCTTATATCCTTAGTACATGCAGTTCTTTTCTTCCAGGGGGGTGTTCTAAATGTATTTCCTATTATTTTAATTGGTCTCTCCTTTACAATTAAGATCAGTTTAGATCTTAAATCCTGTGCGCATATATGAAATAATATACATATTATATGTTTTTAGCCATAATTATCGATTACCTTTCGGACAATTATCAGTTATTGCACTTGTTCTCTTTCATGAATATGTTTGTGTGTTGCTGAAACAAATTATTTTGTTTCACTTCAAAACAGCTTTACTAACAAATGCACTATATAATCTATTTTGTAACCGTTTCAGCAGTAGAACAACAATATCTCCTCCTTCTGCAGCTGGTACAAACACCTAATTATAGACTTATTGTTTCCTGTGCACCATTTTAATGTTGTCACAATAAAAAAAAGGCAGTGCAGCATTCACAAGGTACCCAAAATACTGCCCACTAAAGCCTATTAAGGAAACATAAAACAAATGTCATATACATGGAACCATGTTGGGACATCTGTTCAAAAGGGAAAACATGTAACATTATATGAGCTATGAATTTGTAAGCCAGTTGGCTTGAAAGGTTCCCCATGTAAAACTAAGTGGTTTTTCATTTGAGAACATTAACACAGAACCTGAAATAACTAGTGTTTTGTGGGAAGACGAAAAAGGCTCCTGATAATGATAGGATTTCGCATTGCTTTGCAATAAAAATGTGCCCTCTTATTTAAGACCTGGAATACAATCCATTTGTATGTTCAGGTTTTAGGAAATCTGTGAAACCATTGTTATAGTTTAGTCTTTACAAGCCTAAGAGAGTTCTAGTCCTGTAAATTTTGAATGCCATAAAAAGAAAAAAAAAGTCTTTAAAAGGGCTTCTAGACAGCCTAATGAGTTATAGCAGACAGGGGACCTCTGATGGACTGTTTTATTATGGCATAACATCATTTATTTGCAAAAACATATTGATCTTGTAATTAAATAAAATGAGATCATTATCTTTTTTTGACTGTAACAAATTAGCTTTTGTTCTTTCTAATAACCAAATGACCATTGTTAAGTACTGGCAGATCTTGTTTTTAAGATATCTTAATATGTATTATATAACATCCCTAGGCATACTAAAGAATATTTTTTATATTACAGATCATGTTGAAAGCATCAGATTTGGGGTATTTTGAGGGTTCAGTAGCATGACTTTTGGATGTTTGTCGGTTTAAGTATGCTGGATATTACATCTGAAATTCTCATGAAGTATATAGTGGTGCAGGCAACTATTTATCAGTCAAGAAAAAACACATACATGTACAGTACCTTCCCAGAATTTTGAGTACATGACAAACTTATATTTTCTTCTCAAAAACAGCAGATACTACAAAAGTTTACTCAAACAGAGGAGGTTTATCAGGTAACATAGAACAAAATCTTTCTACTTACATTTTAAAATAATTGCCACTGCAAGACCTATCTATCTCACCCATCAGGATCCACTGCTGTAAGTCTCTACTGGCTTCTTGTAATTTCTATTATTAAACTGAAACCTCTAACGTTAACTTACAAAGCTCTCATCAACAAGGCCCTGCTCATTGTTGCCTTTCCAGTTATCTCAGATATTTGTGTTTCTAGATAACCTCTTCCTCCTAATGTTTCCATTCATGTGTTGTGCCTCTCCTGTGCCTCACACTGCAGTCTCATTTAAACCCTGTACTATTAAATTTGATTGGTCATTTCTCCTTTAATTTTCATATCCTGTGTTTATTGCTGGCCCCAGTTTGTCTGCCCCAAACTGAACATTCTGTGTTGCCTGCTCTATTGAGGTCATATGTTAACTACATATACATGATCTTCCACTCCCTCCTATTAAGCTATCTAGTTTGTCTTCCTTAAATTTAGACACTCTGTGGAAGGCAGGATGATTGGTTTATAGTCTGAAGGCTTAAAGGACAAGAAACCATCAATACTAAAATGTGGACCAACAAGAGTTCATCACAAAACTACATTGATTCCAATCCAAACACTTTAATTTTGATACAGCAGTCCTGGACAGTTAACATATTCAACGAGGATCATAGCTACAGTATTTCTTCTGCCATTGTCATAGTTTAGGAAAGTTGTTTGATCTGCGCATGCACAAATAACCATGCCCATTGAGCCTGTCTAAGTAATTCGATCTGGCGCACTATAATGTTTATAAGAGCTGTGCAGCTAAAATGTTCTGCTTTCAGCTGGGGAAAACTGGGACCAAGTGATATTCTCCTTATTGTAGATTGTCTGACCTGCTGTACCCTAGGTGTGCATGAACAGGATTTGCACAATCACTTAGGGGCAGATTTACTATTGTTCGAATAAAAAAAAAAATCGAAATTCGACCATGGGAATGGTGGGTGAAGTAAAATCCTTCGAATTCGAAGGATTTTACCGCAATTTGATCGGTCAAACGAACGATTTAATCGATCAATCAATTTTTTTTATTCTATTGAAAATAATGATTCCCAATTCGGTAGCTTGGTTCTGGCGAAGTAGGTGGTCAAATAAAAATTTAAAGGGGAAGTAATTCAACCATCAAATAGTCGAATATTCAAATAAAATTTTATTTGAATATTCAAATTATTCAAATTCGACTATTGAAATTTGCCTAATTTGCATATTTGAAGATTCAAATTCGAATTTAATTAAAATTCGATCAAACTTCGAATTCTTCATGTGAATTTTGTAAATCTGCCCCTTGTTCTTGGTCCGACTCTGAACACAGCTTGTAGCTAGGTGTGACATCTAATGATGAAGTGCCAGAATGAGGCAGGAAAATGTGTCAGGTGATAAAGTACATCCTATTAGCTATGAAGTGTCAAAGCTGCTCTCCTCCTCCCCAGCCACCACTTGCTCTCTTGATCCCATTCCATCACACTTCCTAAGATCTGTTATGCACTATTGTTCCTGCTCTAACACTCATTTTCAACTTAACTGGTATATTTATATCCCCCTTCAAACATGCTTTTGTCACATATAAACTCAAAAATTGTGATGAGCGAATTTTTACACTAGCCATGGATTCACTGTAAAATTTCTCATTTTGCCATCTGCAAATTTTTTCAAGAAACTATGGAAAAAATTCACCACAGAAAAAATTTTTTGTGGGGTGACAAAATTTCTTGCAAAAGTAAAAAATTGTTCTGCATAAAAAATTGACTTTAATGCGCTTTGCAATTTTTTTTCGCAGCTTCACACATTTTTTGGAGAAAGGAAACAGGACATATTTGCTCATCACAACTCAAGAAGCCTTCCTTTGATCCAAATTCCCTTGATAACTACCAGTCTCACTCCTGCCTTTCCCCACTGAGCTCCTTGAATGTAATGTCTACAAATGTTTGCTGAACTTCCTGCATGCCAATCATTTTCTTGATCCCTTTCAGTTGGGTTTCTGCACAGGTCACTGTACTCAAATAAAGATCATCAACGATATTCATGCTGCTATGGACCAGGGACACAATTGCATACATGTACTCCTGGATCTATCTGCAGCATTTGATACAGTTGACTATTGTCTTTATTTAAAAAAATCTCCAAATGCTTGGTATCAGAGGTTCTGCTTTATCTGTCTGGCATCCTAGGTCTCTTTGTGTATCTACAGTTTCTGACAATACCTCTCCACCTGTTAATCTCTCTCTCTCTCTCTCTCTCTGTTGGGGTGCCCCAAGGGTCTTTCTTTTTCTCTCTTCACATTCTCTCTATTACTTTTATTCAGATAACACATTTCCTTCCCTGATCTCAATCCTGCTATTTAGGCAAAAATTATGCAATTCTTCACTCCCTAAGCCCACACTGATCCCTCACCAGAACATGTCACTGATCCAGTTGACAATGACACCATACATCCAGTCTCCCAAGCCAGGTGTCTGGTGTCACCTTAGAACCATCCCTGACTTCCTCAGCCCAAATTGCATCTCTCACCAGAAGATACTGAATCTTTAAGGGAAACTGTCATGGGAAAACATGTTTTTTTTTAAAACGCATCAGTTAAAAGTGCTGTTCCAGTGGACTTCTGCACTGAAATCCATTTCTCAAAAGAGCAAACTGATTTTTTTATATTCAGATTTGAAATCTGACATGGGGCTAGCCATTTAGTCAATTTCCTAGCTGCCCTGGTCATGTGACTTGTGCCAGCACTTTAGGAGGGAACTGCTTTCTGGCAGGCTGTTGTTTTTATTTTTCAATGTAACTGAATAGTACACAGTGGGACATGGGTTACTATTGAGTGCTGTTATTACATCTACCAGGCAGCTGTTATCTTGTGTTAGGGAGCTGTTATCTGGTAACCTTCTCATTGTTCTTTTGTTAGGCTGCTGGGTGGGGGAAAGGGAGGGGGTGATATCACTCCAACTTGCAGTACAGCAGTAAAGACTGATTGAAGTTTATCAGAGCACAAGTCACATGACTTGGAGCAGCTGGGAAATTGACAAAATGTCTAGCCCCATGTCAGATTTCAAAATGAAATGTAAAAAATTCTGTTTGCTCTTTTGAGAAATGGATTTTAGTGCAGCATTCTTCTGAAGCAGCACTGTTAACTGATGTGTTTTGAAAAAAAATGTATTTCCCATGACAGGTTCCCTTTAGTAACATGCCCCTTCTTCTGCCTCTCCACTCCTAAAACATTGGTCTAGACCCTCATACGATCAAGGATAGCCTACTATAGCATATTACTAGCTGGTCTCCCAGAATCAAATCTCCTCCTATTGCATTCAATCCTCACTGCTGCTGCCTGCATCATATCACCTGCATCTAATGGGGGAATGTAATATGTTTCATTAGCGCAAAAATGCTTTGAAAGACTATTGTGAACATTAGTGATGGGCGAAACGGCCGCGTTTCGCTTCGCCGAAAAATTCGCGAATTTCCAGGGAAATTCGCGAATTTTTCGCCATTTGGCGAAACGAGTCGCGCATCATTTTTGACGCGCGTCGCGTCGTTTTTGACGCGCGTCGCGTCGTTTTTGACGCGCGTCGCGTCAATTCCGACGCGTCGCGTCGTTTTCGGCGCGTCGCGTCAAAAACGACGCGCGACTCGTTTTTGCGCGGCGAAATTTTAGCGGCGAATTTTTCTGCTGGTTTCGCGAATTTATTCGCCAGCGGCGAATCGCGGGAATTCGCCGCAAATTCGCCCCTGGCGAATAAATTCGCCCATCACTAGTGAACATTAGTGACTGTTTGCATCCCTTTTGACCAATTGGAGACCTCAATGACTTTCTTGCAAAGTTTGCAAACAAATTATTTTTGCAAACATGCGTAATACATGTAATAAAATTTTGCAATCACTATGCATATTTTGCATTAAAATATTTAACAAAAATCCTGATTCATGTAATATTCTCCAGGTGAATAATATCTGTGACCTGTATTTCAGAGCCCTTCATTCTTCTCATCAGCTCTCATCCTGCCCATAAACTCCCTCCTTGGCCATGTGCTCAGCTCAGGACAATTGACTGACCTTACCATTTACCTTAACAGCTGAGTCGATCATAAAACCTTTTTCACTGATTGCACCCCAAATCTGGAATGCTCTACAGTCTGGCAGAAAGAAAGCTAATAAATTATCACCTTTCTCTGAGCACTTCTACAGCAATACACCACACCCCCTTTTTGTTTCCTTTTCATTATAGATTGCAAGCTCCTTGGGTCTGGGACCTCATCCCAACTGTGTATTAAGACAAGCACTTAACTATAGATTTATCTATTTTTACTATATAACTTAGGATAACATTATGGCATGTAAAACACTGCCTATTAAAGTTAGTACTATAGCCTGTTAGAAATTCCTATACCTGCAGATTTTCAGATGTTTGGCCACAGTTACTTACCACAGTTATTTCTCTGTCACTCCTTTCTATTATACTTCTCACATCCTATAGATAAGCACTTGTCAGCATAGTCCAATTCTGTTGAATATCTATAAATATTAAAATAATAATAAAGGAAATGTCCTTGTAAGAGCTACTTATTATTGTTTGCTGTTTTTACCTGATTTGATACCTTTATAATCTGGATTGAAAATAGATTAAACATTCACTCACACATTTGGATTCAAAAATATATTTTTATGGCTGATTTGAAACCAGTGCTCTGTTCAGAACAATGTTATATGCTGTTTAACCTTGCTATAGCAGCTAATAGTGCAATGAGTATTTACAGGGCATCTGAACACAGGGAAATGCTGAGCCAAAATCAGTTTTTGGGGAAAGGGGATTGGCATGGATCTTTACTGAATATTATTACAGAATAATTCAAATATAAAGGAGAAGGAATTGTCCTTGTAAGAGAATAATATTATTTAAGCATTTAGTTATCTTTCAAGTTATGTTACAATATCCACTTGCTTTTCTGTCCTGTATATCCTACCAGTACCTTACTGGTAATAAATATGAACTCAAGTAATAAATATGAACTCAAGTATTTCCTTACTTTCTCACCATGTATGACATATTGCATTACATAAATGTAAACACTCTGACATCTACAAGGGTAATAAAAAGTGCAAAGTTTGTTACAGGCCTAATCACTTTTACAGGCCTAATCACTTTTACAGTCCGAAAGTAAAATTTAATGATCACCTTTTTAAATGCAAACATCATATAAGTGCTGAAACCCAATCAATACAATATTTTAAATAGGTGAATGCTTCCTGCTAATTGGTTGCTAAAGATGGTTTGACTTGTAGCACACTTTTTAGCACATTTTATGACATAATCATATAATTGTGCAGTCCTGGCTTTTTAAAAATGTTGTTATTTTATAAACAGTATACATTTAATATGCCACTACTTAACTTATTGAACTTATTTTTCACCCAACTGATTTAATGCCTGTATCTAAAATGTAAATGCAATGAATGTGCTTAATAAACACAACTATATATTCAATTGAGCAGTAATACATTCCAAAAGGGATTAGTACAGTGAGACAGAAAACTCTGCATTGCTATGGACCATTAGCAACCAACACTACCTCAATCAATAAAGTTCAAACAAGAATAACAATATTATGCCAGATTTCCTGATATCTATTTATTTCACCCAAAAAATCATTGTGGTTGGCCAGATACACCTATTAATTGAAAACACAGATTTATTAATATTTATTAAGGTTCGATTTTTTGTTTTCCATGAATAATGCAAGTGTTTAAGGTTATTTTAGATTCAAAAATCAAATTTTCATGTAAAAAAAAATAGATTTTTTTTTTATTATACCCCAACCCTGGAAATAGATTGAAAACAAATTCCTGCTACACAATTATAATAAAACAGTACCTTATAATTATTCGAAACAAATATATAATTATTCCTCCCTCAAGGCAAAACAAGTCTGTTGGGTGTATTTAATGTTTACATGATTTTTGGTAGACTTAAGGTATATCTATCCAAATTACATAAAGATTCTTTATCTGGAAAACCCCTGTTCCTAAGTATTCATGATACCAGGTCCCAAATCTGTATATACAGTAGCTAGAATGTTTGCAAGCAATACTAATTATTTTGCCAGGAAGGAGGCTTAGACACTGAAATAAATGCCATGCACTTCTGAATACATGCTCCCTGTTTCAGTACAAAGTAAATGTTTCCCCAAAAATACACTACACAATATTAAGCATAATTTTTAGAAGCAAACACTTTTATTTTGAAGACAGTATCTATTTAGTTGTATTGAAAGTCTAGTGCATGGTTAATAAGGTATGTAAATAAACATGGGAACAGCTGTTTAAAAGCATTTCTAAAGGATTTAACCCCCAAGGTAAATGTAAATCACTTAAACAATGGAATACACATAAAAATTGACCAACATATTAGACAGCTAAAAGAAGATACATATGTCTTTTTAAGGGAGCTAATCTAAAATCAGGATTCATTCGCAACAAGAGGAAAAACTAAGAAGCAAACAAGAACATCACCCTGTGATTTTACTGATGGGAAAACGTCAAATGGAGCATAAAAACATATCTCAAATGAGAAAACAAGAATAAGAAATCTGTGGTGAAGTGAAGATGAGTAAGACGCACATTATACTCTTCTTTTACAGCATTACTGAGTTTTTTTTCAAGCACACTGGAATCAGCCCTCTATACTTCAGTTTTCTGACATTAAATCTAAATACTTATTTAAATATGTTTATCTGGAATATATTTTCATAAACATGCCATATTGTGTTTATAATGTAATGTATTTAATGTATTTAATTTTTGCCTTGTCCCCCTTCTGTTGAGCAATATAACTGATCTGGGACACTTCTGGGTAAACTCATTTAGGAATTATTCTCAGTGCTACTCAAACCCTAGCACTATGCTCCCTGCAGAGTACAGGGACCAATCTAGGACAATCCTGGACACAGGACCAGGGAGATAGAGGTGAATGGAGCATATTGACAAAGTATTTATGCATGTACATACATAAGTAAAATATGCTCCAAATAATGCATGTTCTTTAGGGATATTCCAAGTAAATTCCAGCTCTTACCCCCTATGAATGCAGCTCTATTATATAACACTGCATAGAAAGATAGGTGCAACTGTTTGCACACTTGTGCAATGAACAAAATGCAAAAAAACAAGCACAAAGCATCTAGCTCCACCCTCATCCACTCCAGCAAAACATTAATTCATAATAGTGGTGTTTATACAAATAGCCTGCGGGTGTCACTGTGCTTACTTGTACTATGTAGATACACAGTACTTGCTGTACAGCTTGAGAGTGATAGAGTTCAAGTTATTGCTGTTGTGTAATGGCTGCATGAACCTGCTAATAAAGCACTGTTATACCCTGCTCATCCTTGCCTACCAAAACACACCAGATTTGCAACATGATGTCTCTTCTACCTCTGCAGCAGCGTGCGCCTTTTATTCCAAACCCTGATGAGCCTACCATATACTTTACTTCTTGGATCCGTATGTTTGATAATTACATTATTGCTGCTGAGATTTCTGCAGCTAGAAAGCGTGCTTTACTTATTCACTGCCTGGGAGCAGAGGGACAGCGTATATTTTATACGTTACCATTACTTGATGAGACTTATGAAACTCTTACTGCTCTTACTGCTATAAAGAACTTTTTCGTAAAGTCAGAAATGTGGTTTCTGACAGATATAAATTCTGCCAACGTGGACAGTGTAATGGCGAATCCACAGAACATTTTGTAGCAGCTTTGAGAGAGTAAGTGCTTAGTGTGCACTCTTTTTTAGTAATTGTGTATCACTTTGGTTATATGCAGTGCATTTTGTATAGGGGGTTCTGAATAAATATATTATTTGGGAAAATTATATAAGGAAATTATGTATAAAAAATACAAAAACATCTCTATACATATTCACATCAACATATAAGCACTTTATATAAGTACTTTTTTCCATCGTTCTGGTTTAGGTTCTAAAGGCATGCTCTGGATATAATCCTGTATGCTCTTCATAAACAATTCATTTGGGATATATCTGTACTCTTTCCTCCTTGCTTCAAATTGATACATGCCTTCATTAAGATCTAGGTCATTGCTTCCTGGAACAATGTTCTTATCGCTATATTGTAAAGAACATAACAGTTTGTCACTCAGTGATCTATCTTGTTATCTAGGTAAGGGAACACTATCAGATTATCTGCAGTGATAATACCAATTTATATGTGCTTCCCTTCTAACTTTAATCTGCAGGAGTCTATCGTTTATCTGTGGCATGCAGGTGCAATGGTGGTCTGAAAGAGATATGTATTTTATACTTCACTGTTATTGAATTAGAATCAAGATTATAAGTAGGTGCTCAGCCAGTTATGCTGAGAAGAATCCAGTCACAGATACCAGTCCTTGGTTCCATCATTTAATTTATGTGCTATGTTTGATTAATTAGTTTGCCTAGCTACAGGCTACAGGAAAATCCTAAAAGCCAAACTACTGTTGGTGAAGGAAACTTTTTATGCAAAAATACAGTTACCTTCCACTACAGTCCCATTGCTTTAAATGCATATTATTATTAACATTGTATAAATGGGAAGGTTTAGGGGTTATTTATTAAAGTCTGAGTTGTGGTTTTATCTAGGGTACTGTAGTTTTAGTTAAAACTTGAATTTGTTGGGATAAACACCTTACATTATTTGAGATTTATTATGCCCCAAAGCTGCAAAAAGCCTGAATTTGAAAATACTCCAGTTAAAACTTTTTGAGGTCATGTAAAAGTCAATGGCAGAGGTCCCTTGAACCATTTGAAGATGTTTTAGTATTCATGATTTTCTGGGGGGGGGGGTTTCGGTTGTTTGCACTTTGAAAACTTGATCAATTCAAGCTATTCAAGATTTATTTAATAAATTGCGTATTCCAGTTTTTACTCCTGATTGCATTGATTTGAGTTTTTTACACTTTGTTTTTCATGAATAAGCAAACATTTGATTTGTGAGTTTATTCGAGGTAAAAAAAAACTCACAAACTCAACCTTTGATAAATAACCCCCTTAATGTGCTAAAAAAAGAGTATATACTGTAAAATAAACAAGTAGTCTAGATTATACTCTTCAACCTCATTCATGGAAACCAGTGGACTTGTGTGTACAGACATTGGAGCAGAGGTTCCCAGTAGAATAATAAACTATAGAATGGGGCAACAATATTAAATACAGTAGAAATGCCATTTTATGTTTTTAGGGGACTAAAAATTATGTAAAATCCTGAAAAATGTAAATGTATAAGGCATTATATATTGTTGAGACCACAAACAAGCTGTGTAAAATAAAGAACGACCAGGGTATGTAAAATGAGGTTTCAATGTATTTAGAGAGGGTACGCTGAATTGTGCCAAGATCCACCTAGAAATTTTTTGTGCCAAAGCAACAATGTGGGCAATATTTTCACATTTTTACTGCCAGGTCTGCTAATAAAATACCTACTCATGGATTTATCAATGTGTATATCTTTTTTCCCCTTTTTTTGCACTGAAAATTGTACATTCAAATGACATTAAAAATACATTTATCCAAGTTTTAGTAAATGAAAAAAGCCCAGAAAACTCTAATATAAAACGCAGCATCTAAAAGCTACCAAGGTTATGTAACACAAGTAACTCAAAACTACTGGACTTGCTGAGAAATTTTAATGAAGACGTTTTACTGCTCATCTGAGCAGCTTCTTCAGTTCAACTCGGATGAGCAGTGAAACGTTTCATTAAAATTTCTCAGCAAGTCCAGTTGTTTTGAGTTACTTGTGTTAGATATACCATGACCTGGATGAATGAGAATCGTCATAGTCATACCAAGGTCATGATAAAGTCAATGGGATCTGTCCATAGCAAATGTAAAATCAAGGTTTTTTGAGTTTTCTAATTTTTTGTAGCACTTGTTAACTCCTGAAACAAAACTGAGCAAACTATGAATTTGAGGAATTTTAAGTTTTTTACTTTCATTCTTGTTTTTTATATTCAGATGTTTTTAATAAAAAGGAAATATTGTGCTTTTTAAAAATGTGAGTTTATTTGTGGCAGAAAAAGACAAATTTGAATTTTGCTAACCCACTAAGTTATAACTTATAAATAAGTGACATCATAACTATAATATGCTCTTTAATGATATATTTCTAAATTTGTTTTTGTAAGAACTCTACTGTTCCCACCTATTGGAGTCTAATACTGTAAATAAACATGTTACTAAGAAGCTTTGCCAGTGCACATACCTTTATCTAAAAAAGAGGAGAATGGCCTGCTGTTGCTGCCCACAGACTGGACCTTACAGCTACACAGCTAATGAGTTTTCACTCTACAGGAACAGTGATGGATAAATTGATACAATTTCATTTTTTTTTGCTTCAGATCTCAGCACCTTGTTCCCACAAAAAAGGGAAGAAAAATCTATCCGCTGCTTTCTTTCAAGCCTGCGCCAAACAAAAATCCTCTCACCTTTTAACTGGATTTTAGAGTTCTGCCTAGTGGTAAAGTACATTATTATACAAATAAATATAGTGTTCTGACAGTTAAACTTCAAACTGTGATTCATCTATCATTCAGAAGGACTCAAAGGCACTCTTTCAAATAATGTTTCATTTGCAAACTGCAAACTCAGCAACAAACTAGCATAACAGGCTGTGATTTGATGGAATATTTAAACAATTGAACAATATCCCATAATTTTAGTCCAAAAGTCATCACTCCAAGAAGAGTAATGGGTTTAAAAAGTGAAAAACAAGTAAATAAATGCTGTTCAACTGTACTTATAAAAAATAACATCGCAACTGACTTTAACGGGTCCTGTACACAACCTGGTGATTTATTCTAACTAAAGTTTTTAACCAATAGAAGAGATTTTGCAAAAATGTAGAAGGTTATTTACTTAAATTCACATTTTTAAGGTTTATTATTCCCCAAAGCTGAAAAAAGTCAGAATTCGAAAATCTGAGATCATGTAGAATTCAATGGGAGATCTCCCTTTTACAATTGAAGATACTGTGTTCTGCACTGGGTTTTGCTCGATAATCCAAAAAATTTGTATGATTCTGTTTTTTTCTCGATTTTAATTTTTAATAGTCTGAAAAAGATCGATAATTTTTTGTGGGGGTTACCATTCTTCCCCCCTACATTTCCTAACATACTGTATGGCAACACAACTATACAGGGTAGATTTGGTACAGTTTTAGAAACAAAGAGAGAGAGAAAAAAAAAAAAAAAAAAGGATTTCAATCGAAAAACAGATACAGAATGTTAGTTTGTCCTTTAGAGATGTATCTTCTCTAGCCGATCCTTTTCCCAATCTCCTTCGTTTCGGGTTAAAGACTTCAATCACATAAATGGATCAGCGCCTATGGCAAGCAGAGAAGCCAGGGGCCGAATATGGTGTAGTAATTCTTTTAGTAAGGCTGTTATGCACCACGTGTGAATTAGATATATAGTAAAAGTTGTGTTCCCTTTCTTCAATAGGCAAGAGATCCCTTTTCGCTCATGGAGTCCTTCACCAATTTGGTAAAAATTGCCTACTTACAGGACCCCCTCCCTGGGTTGCATGTAACGGTAGCTTTACACTGTTTTCTTCCGCTCACCCCCCTCGTATTCAGCTCCAGGGAAGAAAGCACAGAGAAACTAATAGCGTACTTCTGTTTATTAAAAACACTTAATAATAAAAAAAAATTTGCACTCACATTTATATGGTAGCTTCAATCACACTCAAACAAGGTTCTTTCATGGTTCCATGGGTATAGGTAAGCAGGGTAGAAATTGTGCCGGCAATAAAATTCTCCCTCCTGTTCCCCCGTGGTTCTGGGTGTGGACCTTGCTGTTTAGTGCTATCGATAAGCCTGACGCATTTCGCCAGTAAATTTGGCTTCCTCAGAGGCATCCAGTTTGCTTCCTGTTACCCCTATTGTAACCGCACTCTGCCTAACGAAGTAACACTAGCGCAACTATGCTACTGTTCGCCGACCTGAGCGTAAATTCACACTTTAGTGAATTTGCGTAGCGCTGGTGAAAATTTGCCTGGCGAAGTGCGGTGAACGCTAGCGAAGCTAACGCTAGCGAATTTTCGGATCTTAGTGAATTAGCCCCTAATAGCCCAAAAATTGACCAGTAATGAACTGCCAAAAAATATGTAAACTTTACTACATGATAATTTATTATTCCTGGTAGAAGAAAATGTAGTTGTTTTGGAATATTGCCAATATTCAGATAAATAAGGGAAAATGTTGACCATAATATGATTTTATTTTATAATTCACATAAAATCATTGTACTGGATAAACACCAACATTCTGGATCTGTCTGTTATGTGCATACCTGGTTTAATACTTACAGCTGCTTACTTTATCCCTCTGGTCTCTTACCTCCTATGTTTTAGTTTGGCACCTTTGGTAGCCCATATTGATGTACTAACAACCCCATACATTTAAGTCTTGGCTGCAACCAGATACAAGAGTTATTTTTCAAAGAGGAATTATTTGAAGTACTTTTCATCCAGAGAGCATGCTGACACCTTATTGACAGCTCCCTTTAAATTGGGGGTCACTGTATTTCATATTTTGTCAAATTCATCTCCCATAGACTTCATTTCATCCAAATAATCCACATTTTTAAATAAATGATTTGCTGTTTCTCTGTTATTATAAAAAAGCACTTTGTACTTCAAACAAAGATATAATTCATCCTTACTGGAAGCAAAACCAGCTTATTGGGTTCATTTAATGTTTACATGATTTTCTAGTAGATTTAAAGTATGAAGATCCAAATTTACTAAAAGATCCATTGTCCAGAAAACACCAGGTCTTGAACATTCTGGATAACAGGTCCCATACCTGTAGGAGCAATACAGCAACTTGCCAAATCTTTTTTCATAGTTCAGCAATCACCTCCAGAAAATAAAAGACACCGCTAGTAAAGCAAATTCTGGTACAAGGCTGTATAACTGCTTACAAATGGAAATTAAGTTCCACTCCCTAAGCATGAACACTGTACTTGTGTGAGTAATTGTGAGACAACAAAGATGCTGCAGCTTATGCAAGCGTTCTCTCAGCAACAAATATTCAAGAACCATGCTCATCTGCTGTATTATATATAATCCCCACAGACATCCACCAAACAGGCAGAAAGGATATTTTTAGATTTGTTGTTTTGGTTCAGATTGAGTAAATCCCATTGTATGCATTAGTGCTCTGCTAATCAAGATCTTCAGATATGCATTGTCAGACTAATAATAGAGTAATGGGTAGCACTTTAAAAATAACGGTGTGAATATTAAGAGGATCTTGTTGGCAACTGTTTTTGAAAAAAACTGCACAAAAATACATTAGAGGACATTATATACAAATATTAGGGGACTTTTTTACCCATAAAGAGGATCATCGCACCGGAGGCCACCCCTTCAGACTAGAATAAAAGGACTTTCATTTGAAGCAGCGTAGGTGATTCTTCACAGTGAGGACAGTGAGGTTGTGGAATGCACTGCCGGGTGATGATGTTATTTCTGATTCAGTTGATGCTTTCAAAGGGGTTTGGATGTTTTTTTGGACAGATAATATTAAAGGCTATATGATACTAAACTCTACAGTTAGTATAGCTATGGGCATATATGGTTTGTGTGAAAGAGTGGAGATGTGTGTGTGTGTGGATGCTGGGTTTTTAATTTGGAAGGGTCGAACTAGATGGACTTTGTCTTTTTTCAGCCCAATTTAACTATGTAACTGTGTGGTGTATTAAAACATTAATGGAACAGCAGAAGTGGGATTAGGTTGATGTTTGTGAAGATTATTAAGTGACTACGTACAAACTACTGTATGTTTATTTTGATAATGCTTGTGATGGAAACCCAAAAAAGGAAGCCATTGCTTTTTACTTATACTTTATGACCACAATGGTTTTGCCTCTGTAGGCAGCTGAAATAAACAATGGCTCCTCCGAAAAAGGAGGTAATTATTAGCTTATGACCTCATTAGTGTTTCTAGGTCTGAAACATCATATGTATGCATGTATAACTTTATTTATATAGCGCTACTGGGATATAGAGTGTTGTACAATTTTAAAGTGTAGAAGGAGGACACAAATTATAATAGTCCATAAGTAAAATAATGACAAATTTTTTCAATTCGAATTTTGGTCTATTCGATAGTCAAAGTAGCCCAAAATTACTTTAAAAATTGAATTTTAAACATTTGAATTTTATCCAAAAATTCACTTGACCCTTAGTAATTGTGCCCCTTAGATGCAAATTTAATAAGCAGCGAAAATGCACTAGCGACAGCTTTGCCACAATTCGCCGCACTTCGCCAGGTAACTGCCGCTAATTCCCTAAATGCAAATTTGCACTCAGGGAGGTGAAAAGTAGCACAGTTCCGCTACCGTTACTTCGTCAGATAAAGCACATTAACGCTAGCGATGCCTAATTTGCATATGGCGCGAAGTTGAAAGTATAATAGAAGTATATGTTACAGCCACTACATTACACTACACAAGCCCAGGAAACCTTTAATAAATAAAATAAAATTGTCCTATTGCCCTAAACATGTGATCCCCTGTATAGTTGAGATGCCATATGTTAGGAAATGAAGGGGGGGAAGGAGGGTAACCCCCAAAAAAATTACTTTATTTTTCAGACTATCATGCTAAAAAAAGTAAAAGACACCAACATTTTTTTGGGATTAGAAAAAATGTCAAGTTTTTTTTTTCAAACTCCTATCTATTGTATTAAACTTCGCCAGGTCTGACCTGGCGAAGTAAAGTCAAGAGGAATCATTCATTAAAATGGGCATCTTAGTGAATTAGCGTAGTTACATCCTTTAGTCAGTGTGCAACTTTGCCTGGCATAAGGGTGCGAAGTTGTACTAGTCTATCTACTTCGCTAGGAAATTTTCGCCAGGGACACTGTTAGAAAATTGGCCAAGTTGCGAAATGACGTGACGCTGGAGAATAAGCGCTAGCGTTAGACGCTTCGAACTTTAGTGAATTTGCCCCTTAGTGTCAGTGTCACAGGACTTTTAATATAAAAAAGCTGGACCTCTGAAAAAGATAAATAAAGGCAATTATGTCTTACTGAAAATGGAAATTCCTCATGTGCATCTTGCTGAAACAGAAGGGTAGTAAAATGTTAACAAATTGTTTTAATTCATATATATAGTTATATGAAAAAATCTTGCAGGAGAATTTATTTTATTGTCCATGTGCAATCAACATAAGCATGCCCCATAGAAGAATTCCATTAAAACAGTTACTATATGTATCTATACTGTGTGCTAATGTATCTAAGTAGATATATATCCACAGCAATGAATAAGAACAGGACATGCTAAGAAAAATGAAAAAAAATCTTTTTAATTGTGCAAAATCAACTTGCCGTCACATATTCAGAGCTTGATAAAGATCTGAGTATGTGATTTTTGACCCACTCCTTCTTGTCTCAATATGGGCCCACTTTTTGCCCACACCCCTAAATACCACAACCATATTACCAAAACATATCCCAGGTATGCTAATATAATTACTACAGAAAATGTATGATGAGCATTTTATCCAAAGACGTGCCAATATAATACCTATGTAAAATGGCTAATGGGCTTATGAACAAGCCAGTATAATGACTACAGAAAATTAATAATCAGCATATTAAAGGAAAACTATACCCCGAAAATGAATTTTTGAGCAACAGATAGTTTATATCAAATTAAGTGACATATTAAAGAATCTTACCTACCTGGTATATATACTTAAGTAAATATTGCCCTTCTACATCTCTTGCCTTGAACCACCATTTCATGATGGTCTGTGTGCTGCCTCAGAGATCACCTGACCAGAAATATTTCAACTCTAACTGTAAAGGGAAGAAGTGTTGAAGCAAAAGACACAACTCTGTCTGTTAATTGGCTCATGTGACCTAACTTTATAGTTTGTTTGGTATGTTTGTGTGCACCGTTGGATCCTAGGATCCCAGGAGGCCGTCCTTATTTTTTAAAATGGCAATTTTCTATTTATGATTACCCAATGGCACATACTACTAAAAAAGTGTATTATTATGAAAATGGTTTATTTACATGAAGCAGGTTTTTACATATGAGTTGTTTTAGGCAATATCTGTTTATAGAGACCTACATTGTTCGGGGGGTATAGTTTTCCTTTAACTCCTGTTGTGCCAGTATAATCACTGTAGAAATGGCCAATGAATAATGATGGGCGAATCTGGGGTGTTTTGCTTTAGTTTTAGACACCGGCATCCATTTTTGGACGTGGGTGTCTATTTTTGGACACCGGCTCACATTCGGGAATCACTGGGATTTGCGCAAATTCGCACCAGACGAATAGATTCGCCCATTTCTACCAATGAACTCTCCATTAAGTCTAGACATGCCAGTAATACCACTGAAGAATGACCCATAAACACCCTATTAACTCCAGAAATTCCAGTGAGATCACTGAAAAATGCCCGATAAGCATTCCTTTACCTCCACACATGCTGATAAAATCACAGAAAAATAGCCAATGAGCACTCCATTAACTCCAGATTTGCCAGTAAGATCCACTTTATGTTAGCTTTTAAAGGAAAACTAAACTCAATTTGAAAAGCCCCTACTTACTACCCTTGCTTACCTTACCCTCCCTGCTTCCCTCCCTCATAGTTCATTTCCCCTGAAAGTGCCAAAAATACATTGCTCACGTATCAGTGCAGAGTGAGCGTAGGGGAACTCATGGGCGTCATCTTTCAGATCTTTAGTCTTCATCTGTAAGGGAGCACTGTATTGACGCAGTGCATGAAACGGTCTTCCAGTTCATAGGAAATGTACATGCCCCAAAAGTGCCATGAATTGCCAAAGGGAAAGAAGAGGACCCAAAGATTGGGAGCAATGTATTCAGGACACTTTCAGGGGTGTTGAACTATGTGGGGGGAAGCAGATTGGGGGTTTAGCTAGAGTAGTAGGTAGGGGCTTTTCTAATTGGTGGGTTAATTCTGCTTTAATATATACAGTTGAAGCCACTTGGTGTTAAATGCACCATTACTCGAGGTTAATTGCAGAAACTGTGTTATCTAAAGTCATCTTAAAGGAAAATTAAATGTTTTTCTTTTTCTATCTGTAAATTTGCTCTTAACAGCCCCCCAGATTAATGTACCTTAGTCCCTGCTGCAATTCTTCTCTGGTTTCTGTGTTATCAGCAGCTTGTTTCCCCTTCTTCCTGGTGCAGAGTGAAGACCGCCCCTTAGCTTACTGAGCTGACCGTATCTCTGTGACTAGTTGTGGTGATCATTTGCATGCTGTGACAGAGCAGAGACCAGAGAGGAAGGGGAGCCAGTGTGTGCAACAAAAATTAAACATTTTTTATTTTGCATGGCCTATCTTTTTACCCAGTTTTTATTTTTACCCTGAACTGTTCCTTTAAAAGCACGTCTTTTCTTACCCACCTCAAAACCAACACTTCTATTGAACCAAAAAGGTTTTGCTTTGCCACAAAGCTCCTTGCTTACAAAGGGAATATACTGATATGTAAATTTATTAAGCAGCATTTTAAAGACTTCCCATTTTTGTTCTGTGATTAACCCGGTGAAAAGCATTTTCCACTTAATATGTTGCAGAGATGCCCTTATACTGTCAAAGTTTGCACGCCTGAAATTAAATGTTTTCGTTACTCAAATAAAATTGGCTGTGCAACAGAATCTCAAAGGAGACCATGTTATGATCACTATTCCCTAAATGCTCACCCACACAAATGCTAGAGATGAGTTCAGTTTAATTATTTATTACAAGATCCAAAAGAGAGTTATTCCTAGTAGATTCTTGAATGAGCTGGGATAAAAAGTTGTCATTTAGCATATTTACAAACCTACTAGCTTTATCTGACTTGGCAAACCCATTACCCCAGTCAATGTCCAGATAATTAAATATAATAATAACTTGACCTAATTGTGAAGCAGCTTCTATTTGTAAAAGTACAGATGCAGCCACTGGGATTGGTGAGTTAAATGTCGTGACTCAGGGCTAATTGAAGAAACTGTGTTATCTAAAGTTATCTTAACTCATTTAATGCATTTAACCTTTTCATTAGCATACCAAAGCACCATTGTTCACAATGTTGAACTATTTAATTAGATGGGATGCTGTGATGCAATTGTGTTAAATGGGATAAGTAGGATATCTGAGTTTAGTTATTTTGTGTCAGACACACAATCCAAAGTGGCTTCATCTTTATGTTTTTTGTTTTTAATTTATCACAGATGGATCCATTCTAAGCAGCTTTTCAGTTGTTCCAGTCTTCCAGTTCTGGCTTTTTGAGCCTTTAGCTAACAATGCATCTGGTTGTCAGGGACTTCGACCTCAGCAACCAAAAATCAGACTGATTTCAAAGCTTCTTCTTTTCTACTGCTGCTCATTTTTCTTTCAGGCCCTCTTATGTGTATCCTCTATTTTGATTTCCAGATTTTTATTTTCTAGGTTTTTTTTCTCGTGCTAGAGTAATTAAACCTTTAACAACCAGATAATGGCTTAAAATCCAAGCCTGAGTGCTACAGACACAATATAAGTAAGAAAAAACACAAAACTTAAAAATTGCAAACTATCATATAATTCTGCTGTCTACACATTCTAACATTTGATGAAAACTCCTTATCTATGCTAAAACAAGCCATATAAACAACAAAACAAAAACAATGGCAATTTAACATAATTCAGATATATTCACACTTTTATATTATTAATAGAACCTGTCCATATGGATCCTATTTTGCAACTTGTTCTTTCTTTACAGAAACAAACACAAAAATATATGTATGCATCACTTTGCTCTCTTTGCATTTCTGTATATGAATCATTATGCATCTGGTTTGCATGCACACACCTGCTGTGCTTGCCATGTTGGTGCATAAATAAGTCCAACATGGTATGGATAGTTTTTGAATGTCTTTCCCTAAAACATTAGAATTTATAACTATTACAATATAGAAATATGTTTATTTATGTGTGTATATTCAGATTTGTTACAAGGCATTTTTACTATGTTCTAATATTAAAGGAAAACCATTCCCTCATATAATGTAGGTTTCTATTAAAATATATAGCAAAAACAGCTCATGTGTAAAATCCTGCTTCATATAGCAGTATGTGCCATTGGGTAATCCTGAATAGAAAATTGCAATATTAAAGGGATCCTGTCATAGGAAAACATGTTTTTTCAAAATGAATCAGTTAATAGTGCTACTCCCGCAGGCGTCTGCACTGAAATCCAATTCTCAAAAGAGCAAACAAATTTTTTTATATTCAGTTTTGAAATCTGAAATGGGGCTAAACATATTTTCAGTATCCCAGCTGCCCCCAGTCATCTGACTTGTGCCTGCACTAGGATTAGGGTTGCCACCTGGCCGGTATTTTACCGGCCTGGCCGGTATTTTTGATGGTTGAGCCCAATGTTATTAATAGGAAAAAAAGATAAATATATAGGAAGGCCGGTATTTTTTTCAAGAAAAGGTGGCAACCCTAACTAGGATGGAACTACTTTCTGTCAGGCTGCTATTCTCCTACTCAATGTAACTGAGTAACTGAGTGGGACTTGGCATTTGCTATTGAGTGTTGTTCTTGTTTCTACCAGGGGGATGTTATCTTGTGCTAGGGAGCTGCTATCTGGTTACCTTCCCATTGTTCTTTTGTTAGTTTGTTTGGGGGGAAGGGAGGGGTTATATCACTCCAACTTGCAGTACAGCAGTTAAGAGTGATTGAAGTTTATCAGAACACAAGTCACATGACTGGGGCAGCTGGGAAACTGACAATATGTCTAGCTCCATGTCAAAAACTGAATACTGGATTTCAGTGCAGAATTCTGCTGGAGCAGCACAATTAACTGATGGATTTTGGAAAAAAAATGTTTTCCCATGAAAGTATCCCTTTAAGTACTAAGGACCGTCCCCTTTGAATATAAGATTCACGGTGTACACAAACAAACCAAGGGCACACATACATGTTAGGTCACATGAGCCAATTATTAGACAAAGTTTTGTCCTTTACTCCCACAATTCTTCCTGTTATAGTTAGTGGCCCATTTAACAAAGGTCGAATTTCAAATTCATGTGAATTTTTTAAATTCAAATATACTCTGAATTCAACTGGGAGGTTATTTGAGAAAAAATGTAATATCTAATATTCGATTGAATGGTTCTGACACAAGAATTCATATCATATTCCATTCATAAAACTTGAATGTGATGAAGGCTATTAAAGTGGACCCGTCACCCAGACACAAAAATCTGTATAATAAAAGTCCTTTTAAAATGAAACATGAAATCCAATTTCAAATTTTTATTAAAGCATTCATAGCTGTTTTAAAAATCTCAGCTGTCAATCAAATATTTTCTGCCACTCCTCTATGCCTTAGGCATAGAGACGGGGCAGATAATTACTTTCACTTTCCATTCAACACTTACTAGATGCCACTGCTTCTCACACATTCCCCCAGTTCTCTTAACCATTTAATTGTGTAGCCAGGATATGGGGTTAGACATCGGGCCCCACTTTCTGGTGCATAAACAAGATTCTGAGATGATACAAGGCTTGCCTTAATAACAGTGTCCACAAAGTGGCTTCTGCCTGCTTGCTATAATTATGAATTCCCAGACTGAAGAAAACAAGATTAAAATAATTTATATAGTGTAGTTAATGTTCATTTTGCTTGACTAATGTGATAAAATAGGATTTTGAATATTTTTTTGGGGTGATGGGTCCACTTTAACTTCTCCAAATGGCTCAACGGACCTCTGCCATTGACTTGTAAATGAACTTGATAGGTTTTAGGTGGTGAATATTCAAACTAGGACTGTTTTCATGGTCAAGGTGTGAATTTTGACACTCGAAAATTCAAATTCGAATTTACTATTTGACCCTTGATAAATCTGCCCCTTAGAGTAGAGTTATGCTATTTCTGGTCAGGTGATCTCTGTGGAAGCCCGCAGACCATAACAAAATTGTGGCTCAAAATGTAAAATAAAATATGTAAAAGGGCAATATTTACTCTTACCAAAATACATTGTTTAAATAGGCCCATAAATATGTTATACTGTAAACTATATATTGGTTAAGTAGTCATTCTGAGGGTAGTTTTCTTTTAACATTTAAAAAAAAAATCAAAGGTTTACATTAAAGAGATGCTGACACCTGAAATTAAACTCTTTTTTTACATCTATTATAATATTGGCTTTGAAAGCTACTTCTAACTTTGCCATACCATTGTATGATGCTTTTACATTACCTGTCTGATCCCCCATGTTCCTGTATGAGGGGGCTGCCATATTTGTGCAGCAGGAGTCCGTTAGCATTAGAAATTGTAACTAACAGACTGAGATGGGACTGTTAGGAGTGTCAGAGTGTCAGGCTTAGACATTTTCAGCTAACAATTATATATACAAAAACAAACCTTTCAGCAAAAAATGATCAACATGACCTATAAGTAACATTTAATTTACATTCCTATGTTAAAATAAATTTTTTAGTGTCAGTATCACTTTAAGGCTAATGGGGCATAGGGCATTTTGTTGCCTGTGTATATTTAGTTCTACTGTAATTCTTTCCCATTTCTGCAATAGGAATTCCAGAATATTTCCCATTAACATGGACTTTTATCCATGAGTTCAATTAATCGGGCTTGTGCTGAAAATTCTATTTGACTAATGTTTTAATCACACAAAAATCTACAATTTTATACATTTCTTAAGCTAAACACGGCAAACAGGGACATTTTAACTACTCCATGTTTGATCATTGCAAGGTAGATTTCTTCTGTTTATCTGTGCACTGGTAATTTAGTTACAGTATGCAAGGACAACAAAAACAGCTCTAACAAAAACCATAGTCAAAACATGTGTTCAGCACAGTAATATTGTAGGAAGAAAATGGTGCTTCTACCTTATTTTAACCACACAATCATAGATGAAACCCATGATTTGCGGTGATTTAAACTGCAAAAGCTTTATTATTGAGGTATATACATGTGTCAGACCACAAGTGTTGGAAAGGGCTTTGAGTAGTGATGGGCGAATCTATCCTGTTTCGCTTCACCGAAAAATTTGTGAATTTCCAGCGAAATACGCGAATTGGCAAAAAATTCACGAAACGAGTCGCATCACGTTTTCGACGCACGTCGCGTCATTTTCTGCGTACGCTGTGTTTCTTAGACACGCGTCTCGTTTTTTTTACGCCACCAAATTTTTCGCCAGACGAATTTTCGCTGGCATTTCACAAATTTATTAGCCGGAGGCAAATCACAGGAATTCCCCGCAAATTAGCGCCTGCCAAATAAACTGTCAAGTATGTGTTTATTCAAACTGTATGATTTTGTGGCCTCTGCTAGAGATTCAAAACTGTACCTTTTCTACGTTTACAGTGTTGTGTCACAAAGAAAATTTTTAATTCACTATATTAGTCAACAGGGCCTCTACTAACTTTCTGAAAATGTGTGTTTTAGGGACCCAGGGATGCATAACAGTATTCTCACAACTTTTTTATGGCTGTTCTTGGGTGGGGTAAAGGGTGAAACCAGACAATGAAGCTGTAAAGTGGTAAAGAGAAAAGGAAAGAAAACATATGATGATGGATATGATAAAGGATATAAATAAAAGAGGAAGTAGAAGGATAGGCTGTAAATAATATGGGTCGGGGAAGTAGAAAAACATAAATAAAAGGCAAAGTAGAAGTGAAATACTGAACAGCATGAAATAAAAAAAAAATATGAGAGAATAAAGGTTTATTAGAGAAAGAGTGAATTGAAGGTAAAGGTTAGCTTGTGCAAATACACCAGTTTTTCCAAAGCTACAGTATATTAATGAATATTCCCTTAAACTTTAATCAAAAATCAAATACTTGTTGAGCCTGTATTTGGAGTATCTGAGAGGTTATATAAAGTGACAGCTACTGTTATTGGTACAAAATATATGTATGATTCCTACAGAAACTATATTCATGCAAAGCATGAACTGTGGAATACAGAAATGTTTATTGAACTGCTGGGAAATACATTTTCCTGAATTTATCCCATCTGTCTTAACTAAATTCACTAGCCGACTTCCTCTGAATACTAAACTTTTGACTCTAAGCAATTTTATTTTATCAACTGGTTTGCAAATAAAACTTCCTTGAATAATAACTACTGAGCTGAACTATAGCTAGCAGTGTTAGGCTGATACTGATCTGTCTGGGAATATAGTAAATCTCTGTGTGTTTTACTGGATATTTGACTGTGTAAGCCAACAAGCTGCCTGTGCTGACCTGAATCTCCCTGAAATATTCCAGCCTGTTTTTATTAACAGCTGCCTTAGTGCTCCACTATTACTGATCTGTCTGGGTACACATAAATCTTCCAGCATTTTACTTGAGCATACAGTTCATGCAGATAGTAGTGCTGTGTTGAGCTGTTTATGAATAAAATTACAAAATCTGCCTATTTGTCTTAACCGCAGCCATTTGGTTTTTTTACTGATACCAAAGTGACTGAAAATAAATCTCTCTAAATTTGAGCACAGAAGCATACCCACCATTTGCTGGAAAATAAAATTATTCAGGAGCATTTATAAAATCTCTTTTAGATTGACAAGAACCATGCATGCCAGGGATGCTGCTAAATGCAAAGGGATTTCAGAAACTAGAAGCTGTATTTTTCAGGCTTATGGAGGGAAAGGGATGATAAATGAAAAATGAATACATGCCAGAAAGTAAACTTAAAGATTGTCACAGCCTGGCAGCATGTATGAGTTTGTTGTGTGATGGATGACAAGAGCTATGAAGGTGTAAATGTGATAGATGATAGATAGATTGATACATACATGAAAAAAGTGAAACATTAGTTATTCCAAACCCAACCTGTTTAGAAACATGAGAGCTAATTTATTATTATGGAGCAAGGCCATGGGGAAAATTCACTAAAGAGTCCAATTTCGCAAGCGATAGCTTCGCAGCCATTGCAACACTTCAGCAGGTGAAAATTCACTCAGACAAGTGCGAATTTGGGTCCAGGGCACCGATCGCTGGCGATTGTCTCTAGCATTACTTCGGCAGAGCGAACAAATCAAAGCAAAGCTGCACTAGTGTTTAATACTGCGTAGCGCAACTTCGGTAGAGATCATGCGGTCAGTCTAATTTGCATACTGCGGGCAATTTAGTGGAGCTACTTATGTTGCATGGTGCATCTAATACATTACATTTACACTGATAACTAGACATGCCAAGGGAACCTTAATAAAGTCAATAGAGTTGTTTTAATGCCCTACACATAAGCCCACAGTTAAATAATGTGCCATATGGTAGAAAATGTATGGGGAAAACCGGGTGCCTGAAAAAAAATATTTCAGCCTTTTGCAGCCTAACACCCTGAAAAATTGAAAAGACACAAGCATTTTATGGACTCAGAAGATAGTACACTAAAAAATGATGTGCGTAAGTAACTGAAGATTGAGGATGTTCTGTGCACGCCAATGTACTTCATCAGGTCCGAGCTGGCGAAGGCAAGTCTGGCGAAAGAGGTAACGTTCAGTAAAATCTGCAAGTGAATTTGCGGCATTACGTCAATTCGTCACAGCCAAAATGTGCCTGGTGTTAAGCTGGCCATAGACGTAACAATTACGATCTTTCTCGGAAAAGATCTTTCCAAGAAAGATCGTTCATTTCAACACACACGTGTAGAGCTGAATCGTCAAATATACAGGTAGAAACAATAGAATTCTACTTGTATCTGACAATTCAGCACTAACAATGGCCGATGTTCAGGGTGATTTCAAAGGCATCTGTTCAAAATTTTCCGTCCAGTCCGATCAACCAGCCGACCGATATCTTAATCCTCTGACGATGTCAGTCGGCTCATTTCCCACCATACACGCACCGAATATCGTACGAAAATTCGTTTCGTACGATATTATCTGTGCGTCTATGGCCACCTTTAGAGTGTGAAGCAGCGCTAGCGTACATCTCCTTTGCTAGTGAAGGTGCACTTGCGCTGATTAGTAAATTGGCAAAGTAACAAAATTACGTCACGCTGGCGAATTATTACTAGCTTTAGTCACTTTGCCCTTTAGTGAATCTGCCCCCATCTGTTTTATTGGTCTTTGCTCCTTGCCCCTATGCCATTCTAATGTTGCATATTCCTGTATGTGGTTCCTTCATTTAGTTATGCAAGCTACATGTTCCACTGTAAGCAAGACACTGGCAAATTTTAAGTAAAATACGTGTTTGTGTGGACATTGCTGTGCTCTGTACCTTGTGCCTGTGAATCTAGTACACAATGCAGAGTGCAGCCGTTGGCACAGATTCAAGTTCTTTGGGTTGGATACTGACGGCTAGTCCAGACAAGAAGATTCGGGGAGATCAGTTGCCTGGCGATAAATTGCCACATCTTTGAGGTGACTAATCTCCCTGAAAGGCTTGCTGGTATCTTGCACCCGCCAGAGCTAAAGTCGCCTGCGCTTATTCACACGTGGCAACGCGTTTTTCAAAGTCGCTCAAAATTGTCTCACGAACATAAGAACATAATTAATTTGACTAAGTATATAGCAGAAAAGATGTGTATGTATGGCCCCAGGTACAAAAACAAATCATATTTAATGCTTCCCTAAATAGAATCAATATTCTAAGCATAGTGATGGAACTTATACAACTACAACTACAAATAAATAACTCCCTTACAAGAGAAGAGCAAGTTCAGCACATACATGCATGGCAAATGTTAAAACATACAGGGGTCACTTATAAAGTTTGTGTAGCGCATATTATTTTGCCCATGCCTTTTCCTAAAATATTGCACTACTGTGCCGGCCTTTCTGTTTTTTCCGAATTCACTTTGTGAATAATTTTTCGCAAATGAGATGGGTCATTGGGTGAGTACAGGCACTGTGCAATGTTGTTGTGCGTGAAAATTGCATTGACAGTAACTTAAAGGAACAGTTCAGGGTAAAAATAAAAACTGGGTAAATAGATAGTTTGTGCAAAATAAAAAATGTTTCTAATATAGTTAATGAGCCAAAAATGTAATGTATAAAGGCTGGAGTGACTGGATGTGTAAAATAACAGAACACAACACAACTTCCTGCTTTTCAGCTCTCTAACTGAGTTAATCAGTGACTTGAAGGGGGGCCACATGGGACATAACTGTTTAGTGAGTTTGCAATTGATCCTCAGCATTCAGCTCAGATTCAAAAGCAACATGAGCAATGTGGCCCTCCTTCAAGTCACTGATTGGTCACAAATTTTCGCTAGTGACTGCAACTTCACCCATTAATAAATCTGCCCCATAGTATAAACCTATATAGATTGATTAAGATACCATCAGTGCACTTTACCAAAAACTCAGGCTGCAGAACCCAAGTTAACAAAATTCAAAAGATTATGCACATTGACACTACCCACCTCAAGTATAGTATCACTACTATGTAAGAATGAGTCAGATGATGGAGAGTGCCTTTACAGTTAGGTGATAAGAGACAACATTTATTATCTAGTAATGAATAAAAATCTTACTCCAAAACAAACAAACTTAAGAGCAAGAAGGAAAATACACAACACAATATTGTCCTATTGATAATTGTTAGTCCTTTTCTTTCTTGATCCTATTTCCATCAGTGACTGTAAGAGTGAATCACCCCCCCCCCCCCAAAAAAAAGAAAAATTGCTGGAAAAATATGTGCAGTGTAATGAATATGGCTATTTGTTCTTTGATGGATTTTCACCAATGCCTGATGCTTATAATTCTCATGATTAAATTTGGATTTGCAGTGTGATGATTCAACAATTTTGTTTGCCATTTTGACAGGACGCATAACTCACAGAGTCACAATATCAATTGCTAAACACAAGAACACATTTCAGAATATATTGCTTTTCTATAATCATAACAGTTTATGAGGCAGTTGAATCCAACAGAGAATTAATAAATCAGAAAAGCTGCAGGAGACTTAGGTGGGTGCAGAGTTAGGTCTACACTGATTAAGAAGTGGGCCTGGCACACAAACAGAAACATTTGAACTGCCATTTTAGAAATAAAACTGAGACTTACAGTATGTTAGATTTTTTTTTTTTTTTTAAACATGTTATTAAATTATTTTCTTTCATTACATTGTCATAGTATGTAAACAGAAACCTTTTTTCACCTTCACTGGAAATTAAAAAATATAAACCTTCTAATATAACACCAAAAAATAGATGTTTTGTTTTCCTTACTTGTATTAACATTTGTAGTATACTCATTAAAAGACAATTACCTTGGATGCAAAACAGCTGTGGCATAGGGAATAAATGAAAACCCTGTAGTTTAATTCTGTAATATACAGGATAATATAAAAAAGAAGAAAAAAAAATCACACACTGATCACTATCATCTCCTATTTAATGCTGAGCTGCTTTTCATCTCGGCAAAAAGTACTCATGAAACAATACATTAATTTTTTTTCTTGAACAACTTACAGTCTTTCTTTACAGTGATGCATGGGATGTTTTGTTATGTGAATGTCACCCTGTGCAGGAGGCTTTTATCTGAGAGAAGCTGAGTGGTTGCATGTAGTGTTCATGCAGGGATACAGATTGTCCTTGGTTATGAACATATCATTCTTTTTCTCCATTTCAGCTCAAGTTATGTGGTCTTGTTTGAATTATCTGCATTTAAAATGACATAACAAACTAGGGAAAGTTTTAATCTCTATAGATTATCACTGCAACAACAATCAGCATGTCAAACAAACAAGTAAAAATGTATACAAAAGAACCTGATAAAGTGAAACCACACACACACCAAGGAAATCAGAAAGCATTATGTTATATATCTTATATTATTACTAGGATAGTAAGGCTTATTACTAGGAAAGATATATTGCTAATCCTACATAATAAAGTTCAAGTGTCTCTGCATCCAGTCCCTGTGTCTGTGGAATTGCGCTACTGCGCATGTGCCGCACGGACCGTCTCTGGCGAATTTACGCTGGCAAATTTACAAAAACTGAAAAGTCCCAAAAAACGCTGTGGCGTGTTTTACCATTGTGGGTGATAGTCCAAAAAAGAAGTGTATGTTCAATAGATAGGAGGTTGAAAAAAAAATAGAAAATTTATCTAAGTCCCAAAAAACGCTGTGGCGTGTTTTACCATTGTGGGTGATAGTCTGAAAAAGAAGTGTATGTTACAGCCACTACACATGCCCAGGACACCTTTAATCAAAAAAAATAAAATTGTCCTATTGCCCTACATGTGCCCCCTATATAGTAGTGTTGCCATATGTCAGGAAATGTAGGGGGGAAGGAGGGTAACACCCCCCAAAAAAAAAAAAAAATGTTTTTCAGACTATCACCCACAATGGTAAAGCACGCCACAGCGTTTTTTGGGACTTTCAACCTCCTATCTATTGTATTGCTCTAGCGTAAGTGCTAACGAACAGCAAAGAGTTGATCTTAGTGAATTTGCGTAATTGCGATCCTTCGCCAGTGCGCAACTTCGCCTTGCGTAAGGGTGCGAAGTTGCGCAAGTCTATCTACTTCGCTAGTGTAAATTCGCCGTTGAGTCGGTGTTCGTGAATTTGCGTTTACGATTTGATGTCACGCTGGCGAATTTGCACTAGCATTAGACGCTTCGCGCTGGCTGTCCGTGGGGCACATGCGGAGTAGCGTAATCCCACGGACACAGGGACTGGACGCAGAGACACTTGAACTTTATTATATAGGATTTGCGCCGTATGCAAATTAGGCTTCGCTAGCGAAATTTCGCTATGCCTAGCGAAGTAACACTAGCGTAAATACGTTACCGTTCGCCGACCAGAGCGTAAATTCACACTTTAGTGAATTTGCGTAGCACAGGCGAAAATTCACCTGGCGAAGTGCGGCGAACGCTCGCGAAGCCTGCGCTAGCGATTTTTCAGATCTTAGTGAATGTCCCACTTGGAGCGCAGAGACTTCCGTTGCTGCCTTCAATCTATGGAAAGACCGGCACTACATAACGGTGTGCCGCTACTCTGCCCACCGCTACACCGCCAGCTGTACACATGCCCAAGCACCATGTGACAGAGGAGCAGCTCGAGCTGTGGGATGTGTGACCCAGGGAGTCCGCGGCGCAGTCAGTAAAGGTATATGGGGGGTCGGGGTAGAGAGAGACTTCCACCAGCTCCTCACAGAGTGTCTTGCCTCTTTATTTATTGCCTAAAAGCCCCGCCCTTACGGGAGAGCTGCAGCCAATCCCAGTGCGCTGCCCTGCCCCTCTTTGTTGTGCTGCCCAATGGCAGTGGGATAGAGCGTTCAAAAGTTCCAAAGTTAATGTAATATTGATGTCCCCAAATGTATGAAAGCAACCAAATTTATAACAGGTTACACCTGTTTTGATGAGACATGGGTCTCTGTATATTGTTTTTCTTTAATAGCTGGAATAATTTTTAAAAATGTTTTCAATTTGTCACAAAACCTGGCTGACATTTTAAAATATTGGAAAAAAAGTCTTTAATAATAACATTATTCCACAACTGCTGTTGTTTTGTTCTATTTGCCATCCCCATTGGAATCAAGCTGTAAAGGATTCCAAACAGCAGTACACTTCGTAAGTATTTCAGCCTCACAGTCCCCTTAAGCAATGTTGTATTTTATAATCTGATTTTGTGATAAAACCTGTGATCTGTATCATGCTGTTTGTATCTTAATTCTAGGATGACAAGTGAGAGACAACAAAATCAAAATGGCAAACAGACACAGCAGCGTAAACATATCTTCTGTCTTTGTAGTGTTCTAGTGATGGCAGGGTAGTTTTAAAAATTAATTGATAAAAAATGGAAAATAAATTAAATTGGTATGGGCTACTACAAGACTGGTATAAGAACTACAGTATAGTGCTAAACTAAAACCTGTTTTATTATTATTATTGTGAAAAATAATGCATATATTGAGAAAACATTATAAATAGTATAAAAAATATAGCACATGACAATGTAAACAAAAAATGTTTGGCCCAACTACAGTAAAATAAAGTATTGGTGCAAAATCAGAGCAGAACTGTCTCCAATTTTTTTTATTGGCTCTTAACCCGATATGCCCACCAAAGGCAGGGTGATATCGGGTTAATTTGATCATTGGGCCCTAGGGCCAAATGATTGCATTACAATGCTGGGACAAGGACAGCATCAGCTAGCCGATGTGGTTCAAAATTCAACCTACCTTGGTTATATAACGATTGGAGTGGGACCCATCACAACGCCCTTTACATGGGCAGATAAGATGCTAAATTTGTCTAAAGCACCAATATCAGCAGCTATAATCTGCCCATATATGACCACCCTAAGTAGTGGAAATCCCTCTGATATTAATGTGAGATATCCTAAAGCTGAACTTAACCTGAAACATGAAGAACATTGATGTTTAGTTGTTTGGAAAAATAGAGGCGCTGCAGGAATGCCAGTGGGTAGAAATGGCAATATCAGTATCTGTCTCAATAAATACAGAATTGCCAATGTGATCATACTAAATGACTAAAATAATGGCACATACATCTCAATTAACCTGCTATCTTTAAAGATTAATTTAAGAGAAATTCATTATTTTGGAAAGAAGAAAAGTCTACCCTGAATTGTTGCACTATTGTATGACATAGCATTCATAGGTGTTTGCTGTGACAAACTGCTAAAAAGCCTTTTCCATCTGTAAATCAGAGAGACATTTCCTTCCATCCTCATCTCACTTCTGTGAATGCCACCTGCAGATAAGGCTTGCCCATCATCACCTCTTGTTGAAATCAAACAGAGAAAATTCTACTACATACTGTATATGAAATAATAAGGCTTTTTCTTATTTATTATACTTTGATATTTGACAGCAGTCCCCTAGGCCACTAAGCATCTTAGAGCATGGAAATCCATTTTTATATACTGTTCCTAAGGCTTAAGCCTATTATATTACAACAGCTGTATCTGTTTACTGGCATCTTAAAACCACATCTTTACTTCCATTTATGCAGCAAGTACTAACTCTTGAAAAAAAAAACCTTGGTACTTTATATTGTAGACATGCATGCCATAAGTAGATTTCATGATCTTGAAAAATCTAGATACATTATATTGTTTAATTTAAGTATGTTATGCTACATTATACTGGCAAAATCTTCAAGTATCCAGTCTTAAAAGGGAGGTTTACTTTAAGTTACATTTTATTATGTTACAGAATGGCTAATTCTAAGCCACTTTTCACCTGTCTTCAGTTTTTATTTTCTATAGTTTTTTAATTATTTGTCTTCTTCTTCTGAGTCTTTCCAACTTTCATGGGTGGTCACTGACCCCATCTAAAAAAATAGTCTGTAAGGCTACAACTTTTTGCTACTTTGCATTATTTATCTTTCTATTCAGAACCTCTCCTATTCATATTCATATTCCAGTCTCTTATTCAAATAAATGCATGATTGTTGGGGTAATTTGGACTCTAGTAACCAGATTGCTGAAATTGTAAATTGTAGAGCTGCCTAATAAAAAAGCTAAATAATACAAAAACATAATACAAAATGAAAACTAATTACAAAATTGTCTCAGAATATCACTCTCTAAATACAGTAATACTAAACTTTAACAACCCCTACAACAAATTCAGTGTCAGGTTCAGTGTGGGTATAATTATGTGTTTGGGAAAAAACATGAATGCTGGTTAGGCACAAAATGAGGGTGATTGGGGATAACAGACTTGCAACTTTATGCAGTGTCAGTCAGTGTATATTTAGATACATAAAGTAAATTTGTGTGTAAAAATTGATATTGATGTGAGGCATAATTTTCGTCTTTGAGTGTAAGTTTTTGTAAGAACTCACCTATACAGTGTAGTTTATCAGTCTGTAGGAAGAATATAAAAAAAACTAAACTCTGTTGCTAAACCACTCTTTGCTCAATTGTTGTTGAGTACAAATATTAGCAGATTTCAGAAATTAGCAAGGTTTAAATTGTGCTGGGAGTTGTAGTCCAGAAACTTTTCCCCCAGCTGAAAGCATTAAAAAACATTGAATGAAAACTCATGAAGGAAATTAAATTTGAGATGCCATTCAATTAAGAAAAATGTATCTCACAGTTTATCAACTCTATTGAAAGAATTGGAACTGAATCAAGAGAGATTTTTTTTCTCCTCAAATCAAATCTCGTCCACGAGTTTTCACTTGATAAACCATGAGATAACTTTTTTCACTGGATTTGAATGTGTGAAAAACAAGAATGTGCCAGTAAATTATACACTGTTAAATTTAGAAGGAATGTGCTCAAAAAGTAGTGTTTCTGATTGATTTATTAAAAAGTTCTGGAAATCCTACTCATCCCACCCATCTGTTCCAGTACACTGCATTGTAAGATAGGAACCAATAAGCGCCTAGGCTGACCTAATAGGGAACTGAAGCCTATCTTTGTTTGTGTGAATGTAGGGCTGTGATTGGTCTCCCTAATACTGTGAGACCATTGCAGATCTCTCTGACAATAACCTGCTGGACCCCTTACAATCTGGTTTTAAACCACAACACTCCACTGAAACTGCTCTGACCCATCTAATTAATGATCTTTTAACAGCTAAAGCCAACAAAAATTTCTCACTACTAATATTGCTTAATCTCTCAGCTGCATTTGACACTGTAGATCACCCTCTTCTCCTCCAGTCCCTCCATTCGCTTGGCCTTCATGACACAGCCCTGCCCTGGTTCTCTTCTTACCTCACCAATCGTTCCTTCAGTGTCTCTTACAATGGAGTAGCATCTTCCCCCCTACCTTTCTCTGTCAGAGTTCCTCAAGGCTCTGTTCTGGGCCCCTTAATATTTTCTCTATATACTTCCTCCCTCAGCAAATTAATCAGCTTGTATGGTTTCCACTACCACCTCTACGCTGAAGATACTCAGATCTATCTCTCCTCTACTGATCTCAACCCAGAACTCCTAACTCGTGTCTCCTCCTGCCTGTCTACTATCTCTACTTGGATGTCACAACGCTACCTTAAATTAAACCTCTCCAAAACGGAAATGGTTCTTTTTCCTCCAACTAACACTAGTAACATCCCGGAAGTATCCATCATAGTTAACAATTCCACTATCACCCCGTCTCCCCAGGCCTGGTGCCTTGGGGTTATCCTAGATTCTGCCCTGTCATTCACTCCTCAAATCCAGTCACTTATTAAATCATGTCACTTCCACCTTAGGAACATATTCAAAATACGATCATTTATCACCCAAGATGCTGCCAAAATTCTTATTCACTCTCTCATCATATTGCGTCTAGACTATTGTAACTCTCTTTTAATTGGCCTTACCCTCCAGAGGCTGCAGGGCTGGACTGAGAATTAAAATAGGCCCTGGCATTTCAGGTACACAAGAGGCCCATCAGCCCACATAGAGGCCCAAACAGCCCCCACCAGCCCACTAAACACTGACTTTCTATGGGACCTTATAGCAGCCCCTCTGGCATTTGCCCTAACCCACAAATGGCCAGTCCGGGCCTGAGAGGCTGTTACCTCTCCAGTCCATAATGAACACTGCTGCTAGGCTTATACACCTCAGCAACCGCTCTTCCTCTGCCATGCCATTCTGCCAATCCCTGCACTGGCTTCCACTTCCCTTAAGAATTAAATTAAAATTAATAACCATGAAATTCAAAGCACTTCATAATTCTGCCCCTCCCTATGTCTCTGAACTAAGCTCCATATACTCACCCAACTGCTTACTACGCTCCTCTACTGACCTGCTACTCAACTCTTCTCTCGTCATCTCCTCTCATGCTCGCATTCAAGACTTTGCAAGGGCTGCACCCTTCCTCCGGAAGTCTCTCCCACAGTCTGTCCGACTTTCTCCCAACCTTTCAGCTTTCAATAAATCTCTTAAAACCCACTTTTTTAGAGAAGCCTACCCTCACTCTTAACTACCTATCAATACCACTTACAGTACTACATCTCATCCACCTAGCTCTGATCTTGCCCACTCCCACACCTTGTGTATCATTCCCTTCCCTTTAGATTATAAGCTTTCTGCACAGAGCCTTCCTCACCTTCTGTACCGGTATTTATGTATATAATTCATGTGATTTAGTTGTATAATCACATTCACTTTACAGCGCTACAAAATAAGTTGGCGCTATAGAAATACATGTTATTAATAATAATAATAATGGGAACTACAGTAAAGGGAACATTTTTAAAGATAAAATACTTTATTCTAAAGTAAAAAGAGCATCATGCTATTTTAAAGGATAGGATAAGTAAGCAATAAGTAATGAGTAAATCATTACTTATTGCTTACTTATCCTATCCTTTAAAATAGCATTTATATTTAAAAACTGAAAATAATCTGAAAATTTGCAATTTACAGCATTTTATATAATTAGGTACTAACATAAAACATTCAAACCTGCATGTCAAGGGCTTTTGAACAGTTTAATCATCAAAATATATTGCATTTAGATAGGATATTTAAAGTATGCTGGTATTTGTAGCAAACAAATCCACCAATGAGAATTCCTTCTGTTCTGTGTAAAACTAACTCCTGCAACAGAATAAGGTCTTTTTTTCTGAAGTTTTTGTTATTCTGTAGTTTTATGGGGAAGGGAAAGCCTCTTTAAATCTCCTGACCATACATAAAATCCTATGTATGAACTGCCTCCCTTATAATAATTCTGATAATAAAGTGGACCCCTAAATGGTAGTAAACAGTACACAGTAGTATGGGGCATTATTATATCCTCATGGATGGAAACATACTCTATCTTGCATGCTGTGTGCAGCCTGATCCATGTATTTCTCATTGTTGACTATATCCCTTAATACCCAAATATAGATTGTATACATAAACTCAACATTGTAGAATATGGTCAAATATTATTTCATGATGCAGGTATAGGACCTGTTATCTAGAATGCTTGGGACCTGAGGCTTATCTGTAATTTGGATCTTCACACCCAAATTATACTAAAAAATATTTAAACATTAAATAACAATAAACTGAATTTGCTTCCAATAAGGATTAATTATATCTTAGTTTGGATCAACTACAAGGTACTGTTTTATTAGAACAGCAACATTTTTAAAATTTGGATTATTTGGATAAAATGGAGTCTATGGGAGACAGCCATTCCATAATTTACCTGTAAATTACATTTTGCTTACACAAATCTTAATAACATGTAATTGACTACCATGTGCTATTTCAAAACTCTTGAGTCCAAGTACAATTTCAAAATAATTCATGGGAAGTAGCTGCATTTTAAATTTTTCAAACGCCAAACTTTTTAGAGAAAACTAGAAGTCAGCAGCAAAATTTCTTACTGCACACTTTTCTGTTACGTATATCTTAGTCAGTACAGATGCAGTCACTTTGGATGGTGAGTTTAATGCGTCGCGACTTAACTCATTTATCTCATTTATCCCACTTATCACAGAATATTGTGTCACAGCATCCCATCCAATTAATGAGTTCACCATTGAAAACAATGGAGCTTTGGTATGCTAATGAAAAGCTTAAATGCATTAAATGAGTTAAGATAACTTTAGATAACACAGTTTCTTCAATTAATGCTGAGTCACGACGCATTTAACTTACAAATCCAAGTGACTCTATCTGTATTTGCTGTGGTCATCAAACTGTGTTGATAAAAAGCAGAAGGGCAGGTCAGGCACACACAAGTACATCTCTAAACTCACAGCTACAGTGAAATAGATTATGTCTTGGTCTCTAAGGATAGCAAGATTCTGCATGGAGACACACAACTATATCTATGTCAGACCTTCAGAAAAATGGTGTGCTATATATAAGTATACAACTTTGCTGCATAAAGACTTTTTCTGATTAAAAATAATAATGTTCCAGAATATATTGCAGAAATTGCAGCTGAAGAAATTAAATAAAATGTGAGTCCCAGACAATGTGCAGGTACTCAATGGATTCCAGAGATAGAATTAGTACATATCAATAAATATATATTTACAAAGAAATAGTATCCAATTTTTATTTCTTTATTAATAATTTAACTCTAACTAAATAGAGTGTCTACCTTTTGTCTGCAATTTGGTTTTAATAATACTCTCTTAAGAGGAAAGGTCTGGGACATTAGCACTTGGACCATAGTCCACCAGCACTACTATGCACATAAAAAAAGACAATCCCTTGCTTCAAAATAAAAACTGGGCCAGTTTCAGAAATTTACTCTAACTGGCATTCAGGCATTCAGGCCCCTTGCCACTGCAAGATATTTAGGGAGGGACCAAAGTTATTCATGGAAGTGCCCTGAGATCTCCAAAACACCTAAAACTTAAAGCTGCCCTGTTAGAATATCTCTATTGGAAGGATACCGGTAAACTAAAAATGTGCGGCCATGTTTATGGGACAGATCTTAAGTTGCCTTGGTTGCTTTATATCCAGGAAAGGGGTTATTTTGGAAAGTAAATGCTACCTGTTTTTGCCATCTTTTCTATGGTAATTTGTGGGAGCTATCTATTACTATTAAGTGAGCAGATAGATATGGGGTCTATTTCCTACTTATTTATCAAAGGTTGAGAGTTTTAGTTAACTCAAATGAACTTGAAACTGGAATGGTAACTTATATAAGAAAAAACTTGAATGGCAGGTTCTAGTCCCGCAACCTGAAAACTCAAAGTGATCCATTTTTCGGCAAAAATCATTTGTGGTTTCCCTCAAAACCCTCTGCAAAAAACTCTTACATCAAACAGGCTAACATCTTCAAATGGAACCTCTGCCATCGACTCCTACATTACCTTGACAGGTTTTTCAGGGGCTATTTCCAGGTCCAGGATATAATACATTTTGTTTTTTTTAACCTGAAAATGTGAGTTTTGACCAAGAAATGCAACTTGAAAACTCAACTTTTCATGGCAAAAAACAACTCAAACCTTAATAAATCTGCCCCTATGTGTCCCCACCTGCAGGTATTGTTTTGAACACAATGGATATCCTTTACATTTTTCTGTTTTATATTTAAGAATTGCCATTGTTACTACATCTGTGTGTTATTGATTTCTAGAGGGAATTTTTATTGTGAAACTTTTGGAACCCAAGAGTATATAACTTTGCCAAAATTCTCAGATCAATACTTATTGGGTTGAGTGCAGAGGACCTCCTGTATTCAGCCTATAGTCAAAGCTTCTGAAGGGAAAGAAACATTTGATAATCATTTTTTTAACATTAGTGATTAGCAAATGTATTCACCAGCCATGGACGAAATTCCAAATTTTGCCATGTGCAAATTTTTTTCCATGAAACTGCAATTCACCATGGGAAAATTAGCATTGGGAAAGTTTGTGGTGAAAAATGCCCATAAGAAAAAACACCCATAAGAAAAAATGCCTACTGACAATGCATTAGGACGTAAATGTCACCATAAGAAAATACGCCCACTGACTTTGATGTATTTGGACCAAAAAGTCAGTATAAGAAAATATGCCCATTGACTTTAATGCATTAAGGCGAAAAATTCTCGATAAGAAAAGAACGCCCATTTACTTTAATGCATTAGGATGAAAAAGTTTCCATAAGAAAAAACACCAATTGACTTTAATAGCAAGAAAAATTTTGTGTGCAAAAACAAGTCTTGCAGGAAAACGTCCATTTACTTCAATGCAGTTTGCGATTTTTTTTCGGGACAAATTCGCTCATCACAATTTAACATACTATATTTTGCAGTAACATTTCAGGAGGCTTGGAAAAAATTTTGAAAAATATTTTAATAACAAGAGTCAGACCACAGTCAGAACAACAGTGTCTGTAATCCATACAGTGCAGATCACCCAGTGTGACTCAGTGGAACATGCACAGTGGGAGACTCATCAGTAGCTGAAAACAACTAACATCTGATCACAGCATGGACTGGTAACAGTGAAAAATGGAAGTGGAAACTATTTTAACCTCTATAACAGTCCAAACCTGTGCATATTATTTATTACATACATACGTTATTGTTTAAATAGCAATGATTTTTTACTAAATTGTGCATTTTATTTTTTTAGAAATATTTTACAAATATTAGGCAACTCTCAGCAAAGATACATTATCTGAATTAATATTTTCAAAACCTTAAGAAGTGTAGACGTGTTTTTTTATTTCATGGAACAGTAAACAGAGGTGCTTAAGCCAACCAGAAGAGAGCCTAGGGCCAGGAAATCTATGGTTTATACTATTCATTACCAGTAGACCCTGGTTTTGGAAATAAAATAAACCCTTAGTACCCACCATGCTAAAAAAAATGATTGGCTAATTTTTGCATTTGTGTACTTGCATTTTATATCTAGAATTTTTTTTTATAAAACTGGGTGGTTGGTACCAGAAGGGTACTAGAAACATACAAGCAACAGTAACATTACTTCATAAACAAGATCAAAGATGAAAATGTGCATAATGTATTTTATTTTACATACTCAATGCTTTCATATGCCATGATTTCCTAAAAGTGCATAAGCTCTCTAGGCAGTTCCCTGTTAAAATGTTGTTCTGGTACAACTGTTTAGATTAGCATTGTCCAGATTCGACTGTAGTCTGTGAAAAATCACTTAGAGGATTGTATTCAGACTGTACATATGTTAAGTACCAAAGATTACATAAGGCACTCAAAGATCCATGGGCAACTATATAAATTAAATAACAGCAAAAACATAAGGTTTACAACCAGCCTTGCACATTTCATGCACAAATGTTATCATAGGCCATGCTAAGTCAATGATTGAAGGCTTTTTGTATACCTTATGGTTTTGCAATATAGTAAATTTTTATTTTATTTATACACCTATTTGTGGATCTGTGAGTAACTGCTGCAATCTTTGGCATGAACTGCCTCCCAAAGGCATCATTTTGAACTCTGGGAGGCCTGTAGTAACCTGTTTGTGAGGACATATTGATCAAGGGCATTCCTGCTGTTTTGACATTGCCTTATGATTAACATTCATGTTCATGTTTACCTCTTCCTGTCTAAGCTGAGAGCAAGTATGAAGTGGCCAGTCTTACCATGTTCCAATAAATGCATCAGAAATTTCTGTTGTTCTCTGACTGATTCACCAACTAACACATTTAACCCACTACTATCCAATCAATTTATCACAAGGCCCTTATAGGAAGAAAAAAAAAAAAAGGCTTGTATGCTGTGTGTATGTCATGTGATGGTGATATTGCATGTGACTGGCTACATGATGTTCTTCCTGATCAACAAAATTGGAATTCTGGTGGAATTCACAAGAAGCTATTAAGGTTTTAGTTAGCTATCAGCACAGAAGAAAAAGCTATGAAATACATTAAAAGTGCATTATTTTCTTTGTTTAGTTGCACCTTCAGCAGGTTATCTTATCTTTAGGCCAGTGTCTGTATTATTGTGATCAGCTACTCGTTTACCCTCAATTTATATCTGTAATTATCTTATGTTAGTGTCCTTCATTCTTCTAAAAAGAATTACTTTACATTTACTTATGTTTCATCTTAATAATTACATTTTCACTTCTTTCCCATATATGTCAAGGGATTAATTAAGAATATTAATTAGTTCTGCTGGCAGAATTAATTATTTGCTACAAATTCTTTAGCATAGCTTGAGTATGCATGATCAACTATTTTTCCTAACCTGATTAGGGGAACAGATGTTTTACATTTTGTTTCTAGTTATATGAAATCTCTTTAAATATACTGTATTTTGGCTGATATAAGTAATTTTTTTTACCATTTTTTCTGTATGTTGTCTGTTGTTTTATATTAGAGATAACTCGAAATCCTATTGTGCAACAAATAATGCAACTGAAAATAGTCATTCATATGGTAGATAAAATCATATCAGCAGAACAATTAATATGAATATGACACATACATACAGTATATCTTGGCAAAAAGTAATGGGATGGTTCAAGTTACTGGTTATCTAATCCTGCAAAAGAATTGATTAGATATTCGTGACACTAGTGATGGGTGAATCTGGGGAGTTTCGCTTTGCCAAAATTCGCGGCAAATCATTTTGGCTAATTTTTTCTGACGTTTCACAAATTTATTCGCCCCCAGTCGAATCGCAGGAATTTGCTGCAAATTTACCCCAGGTGAATAAATTAACCCATCACTATATGACACAGGAATAGCCAAATTGCTGTAATACTGATACCGACCACTTGCAGAAACCTGGTTTCATCATCTAGGGGCCACCACAGATCAACCAAAATGATTGTGTGCAACAAAAAACACATTTTGGACAGTAACTGGGAAAAAAAATCTGTGCAAATGTAATTATTTTTACCATAATTTCAAGTACTTTCTGGTGAGTAAATAGTCATCATTGTTTACATTTGATAACATTTTTGTTATTAAAAGGGAAATATGTAGCTTTAAATTTTCCATCAGACATGAATACATACAGATGCAGTCACTTTGGATTGTGTGTTAAATGCGTCGTGACTTAACTCATCTATCCCATTTATCCCACTTAGCACAGAATATTGTGTCACAGCATCCCATCCAATTAAAGAGTTCACCATTGAAAACAATGGTGCTTTGGTATGCTAATGAAAAGGTTAAATGCATTAAATCAGTTAAGATAACTTTAGATAACACAGTTTCTTCAATTAGCCCTGAGTCACGACGCATATAACTTGCAAATCCAAGTGACTGCATCTGTAAGTCTGGCAATACCACATACTTCCAACAATATGTAACACGAAATCCCACTTTCATCTTCCAGGAGAAAGTAGAAGAGCAAATAAACAAATTTCCCAGCACCACAGTTTACGTACCGCTGCCCTATAGCTTCCAGATTTAAAGTAAACATTCTGTTATAAAATCTGAACATTGCTTTTATATAAAATGTGCTTTGTGGCTTTTTTCTAAGCTTTGATAATAAATAAAACACCTTGTTGTTGTATAACAAATGATATGGAAATCTTATAAAATGCTTGCCTTTTCTCCAAAACCTACAAAAGTTAAAACTGTTTTATTTCTTTTTATTTTAGAAATAATGTTATAGGAGCACAGTCTACCCAAGATTCCAAGGTGAAATTGATGAATTTAAAACATAATGTTTGAGGATTCAAATAAAAATACAAGAATAAAAGACTTGTATCAAAGAGGGTCACAGAACAATAAACATAGCAAAATGTCAAGGACATTAAGAACTGTTTTTTAATACTTTAAATTGAGTCCAGCATTTATTTTGATGAGGGGTGGCTGATTCAAATAAACTCTCAAAGGCAGTATCTACAGTTTTGCTTGGCACATGCAGTCTTTAAGGTGTTAGTTTTCTATTAGTTGTAGCCAGCAATTTAGAGATTGTGTTATTTATTCAGTATGTCACTGAATGAAGGAAATCATAGCATGCATCTGTCACCAATCTTTCCTTTGAAATAAGTAATTATGGTAAAAAAATAATAAAAATGCTTCACAGAGTAGTATGTTGGGTATACAGAAAACTGTCATTTGCTAAGATGATTGTATTGGTATCTTTCTACAGGCCAACTGATTCTATTTTAAATGTGCCATACCAGCATTTTGTTTTTTTATATAATGTAGAATTTAATCAGATCAGAAGCAAATACTGCTCTATCATAGTATTTTAGAGGTACTCTACTGGGTAACTTTGGGCAGGTAATTTAACTAAGGATGTCATAGCCTAATGTTAGAAAGTTTGTCAGTTGCAGTTTATCTAGAAACCCTAGAAGACCTGTATATGTCCCAGGCCTTATCTTAATCAAAAAGATTATTGCAAAGCCAAATTTTCAGTTGTCTTTCTACCTGCTTACTGGAAAACTTGAGCAAGTTTGACTAGCTGGTTATATCTAATCATATGAATACAGATTTCAGAAAGTGTCTATTGTATATGTTAACTTATAAAAGCAATGCAACTTCCCAATTGTCATTATTTTACATTTTCTATATCCAGTTTTCCCACTTTTTTTTAGTTCTTTTTGGCTGCTAGGGTAAGTGGGATCATAACAATTCGATACTAGTTTTAAGTCCAAACAAATGCTGAAAAACACACACAAACAGATATATTACTTTCAAATCATATTAGCATAAAGTGAAATATTTTGATTGAATTAGACATTAACCTTGTTTTGGGATTAAATAATACACCATTGTCTAGTGTGCCCTCAAAAGAGGATTATGATCACATAAAAGATCCCTATTGCAGTTCAGTTCAAGGTAATAAATGGGGAAGTATACCACCTTTTCAATGTAAGTTCAATTAATAGGGCTTGTGCCAAGCATATGTTTTACCTATTGTTTTGATTACTAAAATCTTTAGTTTTTATTTCTTGAGATAAAAAAAGTCTCTGGGGCTTTGGTGGCTGACTTTGGAATATGTGAAAGTTTTGTTATGGCAAGGACAGATTTTTCTGGTTTAATAACTATATCTCACTAATGCCTTGACCTCCATCCATTCAAAAGGAAACCTGCTCTGTGTCTTCTTTACAGTTACTGTATACTACCTGGCTTCTGCCAGTTTAAATTTATTAACCTACATAAGCTGCAGCTTTTAGATGTTTCCTGTCTAGTTTGACTAGACAGGTAAACAGCTGGGGCCGATTTCAGATATTTTTTATGCAGCCAACAATTTCCCAGTGTGCCACAAGCCTTATTTTAAGGTAAAATGAAAAGCAAAAAGGGGAAAGGAGGAACAAAAAGTTTCTACATATATCAGCTTAAACTGACATATATGATTTTGTGCAGGAAGCTAACCTTACATTTTTAAAATGCATCATTTAGCATTGAGTCTGCCTCTGTACACGAATGACAGAACTGAGTATGAATATTGGTAAAATGAGTGAATTAAATGGGATATAAATTTTCACCAACAACGGGTTTGCGTATTCCTTATAAAGAATATTGGCTGTAATTACCTGAAATGTAAGATTACTGTAATGGCATAATGTCTTTCTCTCAGGTTTCTGCTGTGCCTGAAAATAATTAAATTTTCTTCTGCACTCTACGCACCTAGTGTTCAACTGCCTGTTCCTGTGTGTTTATACATAATGCCACTCCAATTTCCTAGACTATAGCCCTGTCATGAGAAGTTGTTACTGGTGTACTTTAAATGATTTTAGGTTTCTATAAACTGTGACAGTAGCAAAGTTACTTGCCTGAATTCAGACTACTGCACGTTAATCTGACCTTGCAAGAAATGCATTCATGTAATGCACATTAGATCTAATGATATGCAAATGGTGTTAATTAAATTAAACTTTATCATTAACTCTTTTATTTACAGAACTTCATTACACTAATGGAGCAGAATAACATCATGTTAACTAAGTCAGCACTTAACTTGGAATTGTAACTAATAAGATATTCACCAACTTCAAAAGTGAAAATTTTTTGGAGGATTAGATTTAATACAAATATTTGATACAAATATTAGATAACACAGAAATGATGAGTTACCTTCTGCAGTTCATAGTTACAAAAGGCAATGGGAACATTTAATTACAGTATATGTATCGTCTGTTTACATACTGTATATGTACAGGTATAGGATCTGAAATGCTTGGGACAGATAGACCTTTCTGTAATTTGGATCTCCATACCTTAAACCATCGAAAATATTTAATTCAAAGTTCCATTTTAAAATACATACGTACAGACCACATAGTTCTTTGCCTTACATGTTTTGTACCCACCAGTACTTATTTATATTAAAGTGTGCATGTAAACGAAAGATCCAAAAAGATTTGTTTACATACATGGTTACCGTGAAGTTCCTGAATAGTTTGAGGTTTTTCGGGATTTATTAGGAAAAAGTAGAATTTTTGGAATAACTATCCAAATGTATTGTGTTTTAGGTGACTTTCTTTACAAAACAAATGATGCCAGGTTTGACCTGGTGAATTCCATTGATTCCTATAGAGGCCTTAAAATTATGGAATCTCTGGAATTTAACCTTAAAATTTAGAATATTCAATATCTGCCTGTCCTTTATACACAGTTACCAGGGGAAGTTCTAGTAATAATTTTATACCCACAATTTCAAGGGAAAGTGATGGGAATGTTTGACCCCCTGCACAATTTAAAGGGAAAGGGATGGGAATGTTTGAGATCTGGTGTTCCTGGAAGTGTCCACAATGTCACAATACTGCATCAGTCATCTCTCTCTATGAACACTTCACCGAAGGGGAAAAGCTGCAGGGCTGGTTGATAGGTAAGTATATGTAACGCTTTTTTGGCATATCTGGCACACAGATAGTTAAACGCCTCCAGCTACGGAATGAGCATGGGTTACACTGCGACTTTACACATCAGGGCAGGGCCTTCGCAAAGTGGAAGCGATCAGTGGTTGAACTACAACCCACAGGCACTGTACATACACACAGGGAAAAACTTGGGCGCCTGGAGGTTCTTGGTGAAAACAGTAACTGGGTTTATTAAACATATGCACAAGGCAATGGACATCAGGTTTACTCACACAGGAGAGGATGATGAGGAATTAGAATATGACATCCACCACATCACATCAGAGGCAGGTTTACAGCAGTAGTACAGACATTCAGCAGGTATTTGCAGCTACACGATCCCTTCCCTCCTGGAAGTCGATAAGGAAAGTAGCCTCTACCCTCACAGTCCCTCCTCACTGAGGTCCCTGCACGGTCACAAAAAAATGTTTCTTTTGTATGTCAGTACAATACAAATGTGCCTTTTAACACAAAACTTGCCTAAAATGCACTTTATACAACAGGCATGCATTTGATAAGCAAATTGCAGTTTAAAAATTGTGTCTGAGCACAGTACAACTTCGTTGTTACCAGAGCCGGCACATAACATTCATAGCATGTACAGAAAGATGTCTCAGATTTTCCTAAAGAAATAAGTTTGTATGTTCTAAATATGGTTGTAACATTCACTTTTCTAGTGCATGTTTGTTTAAAGGGGTGGTTCACCTTCAAATTAACTTTTAGTATATTGTAGAAGGGCCAATTCTAAGAAACTTTTCAATTGGTCTTCATTATTTATTTTTCATAGTTTTTTAATGATTTGCAATTTTCTTCTGTTTCTTTGCAGCTTTCAAATGGGGGTCACTGACACCATCTAAAAACAAATGCTCTGTAAGGCTACAAATGTATTGTTATTGCCAATTTTTATTATCTATCATTCTATTCAGTCCCTCTCCTATTCATATTCCAGTCTCTTATTCAAATCAATGCAGGGTTGCTAGGGTAATTTGTACCCTAGAAACCAAATTGCTGACATTGCTTGCAAAATAGAGAGCTGCTGAATAAAAAGTTAAATAATTATAAAACCACAAACAATAAACAATGAAAATCAATTGCAAATTGTCTCAGAATATCACTCTCTACATTATACTAAATGTTAACGCAAAGGTGAACAACCCCTTTAAGTAGGCCAACACACAGGCAGGGTGCTTCCCATATGTTATTGGGGAGGGCACCATGAAATGTTATCATGGAGCTCCTTAGTGAGGAGAATTCAGTTTGGGTTGATGAATGGAATGTGCTGAAGAGATGCATGACAGAGGCAGCCTCAAACTGTAAACAACACCAAGCTTCTCCCCCTTACCTGAAATAACCAATCAAACAAATGTGATATCTTGGGTGAAAAGACCCCAGCTTATTTATTAAATCACATACAGTAATAACATAAAGCATCAAGTGTAGGACAATGTACAATCACATTTAGAAAATATTTAACTATTAACTTTGTTGACAGTGCAACATTTCTTGTAAGCCACTGAAGGCTGCAAAGAATTGTACCCAAGAGTGAGGGCCTGCCTGCCGTCCTTCCTAAGCGAGGCTTTCCTCCATAACTCATGCCCCTCCCATAACTCTGGGTCCAGGCCTAACCGCTGTTACACTCTACACTTGTTACCACTATCACTGGCTCCCCCCAGGAAAGTCCCTCCCGCTGCGACATTATGCCAACACTCCCCCCTTACCCAGCTACCCTCTTTTTCTGGGGAAGGTGGATGGGAGCTTTTCAAGGTAAAAGAGAATGCTCCCTTCACTTCCTTCCTCTTTTACACCACCCATGTCTCCACCCATCCCAACAGTAACCCAGGAACTATAACTCCCATAATCCATAACCTCCTCTTATGGTTCCCTCATTCCTAGATAAATCATGGCCATGTCATTCCCAGTTCCTAGCTCACTCCCCTGGGCATCCTTTCCTAAAATTTGAGGCTTGAGAGAAGGTCTGGCCAATAAAAGGCTGCAAAGCAAACTCAGGGACACAGCTAGGAGACCTAGCAGGAGGCCTAGCAGGCCCACAGTCAGGGTCAGACCCCCCTTCCTTGGGCCCCTTCCACTCCCTCTTGCCCTAGGCCAGGGGTGTCCAACCTTTTGGCTTCGCTGGGCCACAGTGGAAAAAGAAAAACTGTCTGGAGCCACACATGAAATACACAAAAACTTTTGATTTGTAAAAGAAAATACACAGAAAAGAACTACAATACCAGTTGGATAACCAGATGGAGCTATTCATTGGAATATGGGACACCTGGATATGTAATAAACTTACAATTATATTATTATTACTAGCTGGGCAGAGTCCCCCCTACTCCTATATCCTTTGGGGCATGACGTTTCCTCGGGAACCGAACGTTTCAAGCTGGGCCGCATTCATGTCCATCCTGGGCCGCATGTGGCCCTCGGGCCGCAGGTTGGACACCCCTGCCCTAGGCTGTTGGGTATCACTTGGGGGTGGTGGTTAAGGTTCAGAAGAGAGCTCAGGTACTGACCCTTCAGCAGACACAGCAGAGGCAGGTACATGCAGAGCATGCCAGGCAAGCATTTTGTGCGCTGGTCCTCACCTGCCAGCTGCTCCTGCTCCTGGCGCTCTCTATCCAGCCTGCTTTGACTCCTCCCTTAACACAGCCACTTCCTTGGGTCAACTATATGGCTGTCAATGTGTGCCATGCCACTCTTTTGGCAGAGTTCACTCCAAACAAGCTGTCCAATCAGTGGAACACCTCATCAACCAATGCCAAATTCTCCTCACTGGTAAATCTGGGTAAAATTTTGGTGCTTAGCCCTGGTGGTAGTGGGGTCCTCTTCCTCCTGACCCCACTAGCAGAGGGCTGCTGCCCATAATCCTCCACCCTCCCCCTAGCCCTGCCTCCCAGGGTCCCTCTGCCTACTCTCCCTTCCCCACCCTTCCAGCCTGGGTCCACCTGTCTACATTCCCTTCCCCCTGTTCTATGTCCCTTTCTCTACACTCACTTCCCCACCCCTATGGCCCGTGTCTCCCTGTCTACACTCCCTTCCCCCCTGCCTGGGGAAAAATATGACAAAATGGTACAAACAGTCTGATATTTTCAGGAATTTTACTAAGTAACCTAAAGATCACAAAAAAAGAGTTTATTTGGTTTTAAAATGGGGAAATTAATGGAGATAAATGGAGATTTTCCACCTATATATAATAGATATGTAACCCCTTTTTGGCCACCCCCCAGTTCCAAGGTTATAAATCACATCTTTCTTACCAATGCAAGTCCTGAGACCCCTTTGCTAAGTGAAAGGTTACTGGGAAGTACCTTTCATGACAGTGCCTCCACCTAATGGGATCCAGGAATACACCTGTGGATGGCCCCATTAGGAAAACATTCAAACACACAAAGTATTGTATAACAATTAACTTTATGTAAGAGAAAGGCAAAGTAAAATAAATGTGGTTCAGAATTTCAGAGGGGGAATTATCCCTCTGTATCCCTAAAGATATTCAAGTCCTAAAAACTATTGCTTCTTTATTAAGTATCAAGTCATTTAATATTGTTGTGGAATTTTAATCATAGGTACTTTATACTAAGTACTTTATATAATTAATGACTGTTAGGCTAGTCCTATAAATGGAATTTGTATGATATTGCAGCTGTAGGTTAAGCACTTTGGAACTATCTAGATAACATGTTTCTGGATAAAGAGCCCTAAGCCTGCATTGGCATATTATATAGTTACTGTAAAGTACAGATGCAGCCACTTGGATTTGTGTGTTAAATGTGTCATGACTTATTTTTATTAAAAAATGTATGTGAAAAATCTGCCTGTGTGTGCTTGGAAGAGCTAGTGTAGGGAGAGAG
>CM044435.1:51659625-51677626 GCA_024363595.1 Xenopus borealis | reverse complement strand
GCGAACCGTTCGCATTTTTGACGCAAGTTCACGAATATGTTCGCAAACTTTTTTTCCGACATTCGCTACATCCCAATATATTAACTCATTTAAGGCATTTAACCTTTTCATTAGCATACCAAAGCCCCATTGTTCACAATGATGAACACTTTAATTAGATGGGATGCTGTGATGCAATTTTCTGTGTTAAATGAGACAAGTGTGAAGTCTGAGTTTAGTTATTCTGTGTCAAACACACAATCCAAAGTGGCTTCATCTGTATATAATAGAGAATTCCAGCAACAAAGTAAACACAGCTGGGTCCTGCACAATTGGTTTAACTGCAGGAAGCAGGCTTCCAATAGATTATAATGAGAGGTGACTACCAACAGTTCAAGGCTCTTTGATTGCCACAGTTTCCCTTGAAACTTACAGAGATCTGAATGCCTCATACACCACTGCTCTGAAGACTTAATGAACTGTACAGGTACAATATGAAACTAGTAAGATCTGACACAATGACAAAAATGCATTGAAATTACAGCTAAAGGTTTAACACAAGATGGTTATCAAACAAAACAGAGTTGTCACATTGCTGTTACTAAATATAAATGGAGTTGCTTGCTATTATTTTAGGCAGACAAAGCTTACAGTACAAATACAACTAATATGGTCCAATGAGCAGTGGAGAATTTATATGGAAGATTCAGATAATAGTAATTTGTTTGCAGTTGTCTAAGGATTAATGTGGCCACATGCTTCAGTGATTGTATAGGGGAAATAAGTACTGATAATGCTTTGTGATGCCAGGAAATCTATAATATGAAGGATACGCACAGTCATAATTTGCAGGTCTATTCATGGGGTAATTCCCCAGTGTCCAGCAAATGTCTCGTTTATTCCTGACAGAACTAAAACAGTAATAGGATGTTACCTATATTGTAATGATGCATTTGTTTGTATGTTTTTCTGATATAAGTAATTCTAAAACAACTGGACTTGCTGAGTAATTATTGAAAACGTTTCACTATTCTTCTTCAGTTCAACTGACTGGTATGGGAAGTTCTCGGCAAATAAACTCTTCCACTAATCCAATCACAATGGCACATTGTAACTCTTCAAAGAGGTGACATCTGAATTTGATTCTGTGTAGTTACTGTGATGGGATTACCATCACATCAGTACCCAAGCGGTTTCAGAACACTTCACACATCCATTCATGCAACTCTCACAAGTAACACCTGTGTCCAGGAGTTGCATGATACATTGGTAATCCGATGTCACCTCTTTGAAGAGTTACAATGTGCCATTGTGATTGGATTAGTGGAAGAGTTTATATGCCGAGAACATCCCATACCAGTCAGTTGAACTAAAGAAGCTTCTCGGATGATTATTGAAACGTCTTCAATAATTACTCAGCAAGTCCAGTTGTTTTAGAATTATTTATATCAGATATACCATGACCTGGATGAATGAAAGTCTTCATAGTCATATTGTTTGTAAGTTGTTGCAGCCATTGACTGTTATTGTTTCAGATAGATAGATGCTGTATACACAATACAGAGAAAGCTGTAATAGACAAATTGGGTTCTGGTAGGGTTAGGTGCTCGCCAACTCTTGATATAATGCTTTTTACATAGAAACAATTTCTTTACACTTTCTTTAATTCTGAATTATTTTACTGATCTTCGAGAGGTCCAATAATTTATACGGGAATAGATATGTTTTCATACAACACTTGTCCATTGTTAATGTTGTAACACAACTGGTTAAATGTTGACTTGAGTTCATTTGTGTAAACTAAAAACGTTGTTTGTGGTAATTATAATTACCTCATAGCTCAAACTACATATCAGAGAGGGGCAAATTCACTTAAGAGTACAATTTCGCCAGCAGTGGCATAACAGCCATCGCAACACTTGGCAGAGCGAGTAAATCAAAGTGAAGCTGTGCTAGTGTTCAATTCTGCCTAGCGCAACTTCACTAGAAATCTTGCACACAGGCTAATTTGCATACAGTGTGCAATTTAAAGTATGGAGAATGGAGCTATGTATGGTGCATCTAATACATTACATTTACACTGATCACTAGACATGGCAAGAGAATCTTAATAACGTCAATAGAGTTGTTTTAATGCCTTACACATAAGCCCACAGTTAGAATGGTATGGTTAAAAATGTATGGGGAAAACTGGGTGCCCGAAAAAAATTTTTATGCCTTTTGCAGCCTAACACCGTGAGAAAATGAAACTATGCCAGCGTTTTTTTTTGTACAGTCATAAATTATAATGTAAGTAACTAAAGACTGATGCACTTCGACAGGTGGCAACAGCAAGTCTGGCAAAAAAGGTAATGTTCAGTAAAATCCGCAACTCAGTGAATTTGCAGTTACTCCCATTCACCAGAGCGAAAATTTGCCTGCCATTAAAGTGCGAAGCAACTGTAGCACACATCTCCTTCACTACTGAAGGGGTGCCTGTGCTTATTATTAAATAAGTGAAGTAACGAAATGACATCACACTGGCGAATTTTCGCTAGTGTTAGTCACTTTGCCCTTTAGTGAATCTGCCCCAGAGTTGAGTAACCTGCAGCAACCCTTGCATTCCTTTATCTCCATGTCAGCTACATCTAAGGTATGTTTTGGAAATGATTTAAAAGACAGGGTTAAAGAATTGGTTGTGATATAGAAATAATCAAAATTAATATAGCATATACCTGTTGCCATAAATATTACTACCACTGTATTGTGCATGCTACTTGTTAGTTCAACAACCATTTTGTATAGTAAGACTCATCAATACACCAGTAAAAAGAAACCAATCTGCAATACCGATCCTCTAATCAAAAATGTATTTGTAATGTCACCAGGAGCAGCTGGTAATCACGTAACAGGAAAGGGATAATGTAGGCCTTTGCTGTAAAAAGTTGGCATATGACCAAGTAATGCAATGAAACAAGGCACAGACTTTATTTAGCAGCTTTTCAAAAGTTTGGCAGGGTACAGATTGGAGCACTGGAAGCATGAAACAGAGTGCCATTAGCCACTGGGGGGTCTGCTCTCCCCTACTTTTTTGACATGTCCTGCAGTGCTCAACCTTCTCCCAGATGTCTCAGTGCAGTTCCTGTAGGTCCCCATTGGATGTTCCAATCCCTAACTGGCTGACATTGGCCTGGGATTTTACTACCAAATGCTTACTTCTAAGGACAACAGACTGTCCTTGCTGACGAAAACGACGAGACAAAAACGTGCTGCGACTCGTTTTGCTAATTTTTTAGCCAATTCGCGAATTTAGTTGGAAATTCGCAAATTTTTTGGCGAAGCGAAACTGGGTAGATTCGCACCATCACTAGTATTTATTCCTGTCTGTTGGTGTTATTAGCCCAAAGAAGAAGTTCCTGGTACATGTACTTCATTATATAGACTTCTGTAGGGAAATTCCCCCTACACTTCAATTTTAATGGTTGGTGCCACCTGGTGCCTAGCTAATACTACTATTTGAACTTCCTTACATGTTTACAAACTCATATAGGGTCTATATGGGTTTGTTTTTATGCTTAAGAAGCATATGATATTTGCATTCATTTTCTAATCAATTCATAACCACATTTTAAGTAGCTGAAGCTTGGGCAACAACTGTACTGTACATAAGGTTATTTCCATGCTGACCACTCTTTCACTGTATGTAGTACAGAAGTTTACATTTACTTGATACATCATATAGGTTTTTAGGCTGCACTACACAGTAGTGGCAACAGTTTCCCTCACATGAAAATATAAATATTTGGATTATCATTAAAGACCTTTCCTTATGTTTAGGGATTCTCTGTTTACAGTTTTACTTATAAAAAAAATACTGATTAATAATCCTTTTCTAGAATTTTGCTCTCAATGTTTACTTTCTGTAATAGAAAATGCAGAATGTAATTAATCTTCTGATGCATCATTGTTATTCAATACATTTCTCAGCCTTGGGCTTTTAAGATTGATTGCATGAATGCCTTATGTCAACATCATTATATTCAATGGATCACAGCAAACTAGGGTTGGATGCATTAACCATTGGAATGCTTTACATTAACCATGAAATTAAATTAACCAATAAATTTTCACATTAATTCAACTCCATTTTGTTTTCAGAATTAGTATACTTGTAATTAAGGACATATGGGGCTGATTTACTATGGGTCGAATTTCGAAGTGAAAAAACCTCAAAATCCGACCATCACATTTTTTGGGGGGGGGTAATTTTCGATCAAATATGGCAATTATCGATCGAAAATGGACGTATTCGATCGAATGAAAATCGTTGGATTTGGTCGAACGATTTTTACCAAAATCCTTCTATTTCTCAGAACTTTCAGGACAAGTTCTGTGAGTTCCCCCATAGGCTAAAATGGCAATTCGGCAGCTTAAAGGATTTTTAAAGGGACAGTACTTCAAATTAGAATATTTGAATTTTTTCAATTCAACTCGAATTTTGGGCTATTCGATACTTGTAGCCAAAATTTACTTTGAAATTCGAATTTTAAAGATTCAAATTTTATTTGAATTTTCACTTCCACCCCTCAGCCCCATAAATAATTATTCATAATGTAAACTTCCTGCAAGTTCCTATGCAATTGTATATAAGCTATTTGTTTTATCAAATTCCACTGCATACTGCAGATATATATTTTATTTTTTATTTATTTATTTTCTCCTCTCTGTATTGAACTGCTTTATAATATAGTCAGAATGCCGTGTCTAGAGAGGTCTCTTTTTCCTTTCCTAAGGAGGAGTCGTCAAAATGTTCTGCTTTACATTGACAAAATAAAGCTGGAAATACATCATAAGTATTTTTGAAATGTATTCATGCGCATAGCTACCAACATTTTGTAAATAAAAAGAGGGACACAAAAATGGGCGCTGTAAGCACGGTGCCACACCCCTTAATTACCATGTTCATTTTACAAAATTTGGAAGGTTATGAAAATTTTAACATATTTCTGTGTTTTCTGTATTTTCCTTTAAGCTGTGAGTCTAACTTTTCCTAAGGGACCTGTTATATTATATTGTTACAATTACTTATTTCAATATCTAGAAATTGTTACAAAAGTTTCTTATCTTCTGCTGTGGCTGTGTTTGGCTCTCTACCAAAACTAAATTAGAAACTTTGTTTCTTTTTCTGGCTGGTCAGTGCAGAGAAAAATAGGACTTCTCACTCTAAAAACAGACAGTTGGGAGGTCTGAAAGTATCGCATGTTGGGTTAGAAATTAAGCACTAGATTTTTCATCGCAGGATTTTAATTCCAGGAGAGACAACATGCCTTTCCTTGCAAAGGTCCCTTTTCCTAAATTAATTAGGAAATTCATTTATCCATTTTTATATTGTGTGAGGACTTTGCTATACAATATTAGACTTATTTGATTCATTGAATGACCACTGATTGAAAGCCTTTCAGCCATACATTTTAAGCACTGTCACACAGTGATCATTCATTAACCCACTTAGGGGGTTATTTATTAAAGTCTGAATGCTAAAAACTCAAAAAAAATTGTCAGAATCCAAAAATCTAAAATCTGAGGTTGTATATAAGTCAAAGGGGCAAATTCACTAAAGCGTGAAGTGTCTAACGCTAGCGCTAATTCGCCAGCGTGACGTCATTTCGCAACTTCACAAATTCACTAACACGGACTCTGGCGAATTTTCGCTAGCGAAGTAAATAGACTTGCGCAACTTCGCACCCTTACGCCAGGCGAAGTTGCGCATTGACGAAGGATCGTAATTACGCAAATTCACTAAGATGTCCATTTTCCTGAACGTTACCACTTACACTAGATGTTACTTCGCCTCTTCAGACCTGGTGAAGTTCAATACAATAGATAGGAGGTTGAAAAAAATTTTCTAATTTTTTTCTAAGTCCCAAAAAACGCTGGCGTATTTTAGCATAGGAGGGTGATAGTCTGAAAAAGATCGATATTTTTTGGGGGGGTTACCCTCCTTCCCTCCTACATTTCCTAACATACTGTATGGCAACACAACTATACAGGGGGCACATGTACGGCAATAGGACAACTTTATTTTATTTATTAAAGGTTTCATGGGCTTGTGTAGTTGAATGTAGTGGCTGTAACATATACTTCTATTACATAGTTACATAGTTACATAGTTAAATTGGGTTGAAAAAAGACAAGAGTCCATCAAGTTCAACCCCTCCAAATTAAAAATCCAGCATACATACACAAACATCTCCACTCTTTCAAACACAAACCATATATGCCCATAGCTATACTAACTGTAGAGTTTAGTATCAAAATAGCCTTTGATATTATGTCTGTCCAAAAAATCATCCAAACCTCTCTTAAAAGCATCAACAGAATGAGCCATCACAACATCACCCGGCAGGGCATTCCACAACCTCACCATCCTGACTGTGAAGAACCACCTACGCTGCTTCACATGAAAGTCCTTTTCTTCTAGTCTGAAGGGGTGGCCTCTGGTGCGGTGATCCTCTTTATGGGTAAATAGGTCCCCTGATATTTGTCTATAATGTCCTCGAATATATTTGTAAAGTGTAATCATGTCCACTCGCAAGCGCCTTTTTTCCAGAGAAAACAACCGCAACCTGGACAGTCTCCCCTCATAATTTAAGTCTTCCATCCCTCTAACCAGTTTAGTTGCACGTCTCTGCACTCTCTCCAGCTCATGTACATCCCTCCAAATACTGGAGTCCAAAACTGCACTGCATACTCCAGATGAGGCCTTACTAGGGATCTATAAAGAGGTATAATTATGTTTTCATCCCTTGAGTTTATGCCCTTTTTTATGCAAGACAGAACTTTATTTGCTTTAGTAGCTACTGAATGACACTGCCCAGAATTAGACAACTTGTTATCTGTAAAAACCCCAAGATGCTTCTCACTTAAGGAAACTCCCAACACACTGCCATTTAGTGTATAACTTGCATTGATATTATTTTTGCCAAAGTGCATAACCTTGCATTTATCAACATTGAACCTCATTTTCCAGATTGCTGCCCAGTTTCCCAACTTAGACAAATCACTCTGCAAAGTGGCAGCATCCTGCCTGGAACCTATAGCTCTTCAAAATTTTGTATCATCTGCAAAAATAGAAACCGTACTTTCAATGCCCACATCCAGGTCATTAATAAACAAGTTGAAAAGCAAGGGACCCAGTATAGAGCCCTGCGGTACCCCACTAACAACACTGGTCCAATTAGAAAATGTTCCATTTACCACCACTCTTTGTAGTCTATATTTTAGCCAGTTCTCTATCCAGGTGCAAATACTATGGCCAGGCCAACATTCCTTAATTTAACCAGTAACCTTCTGTGTGACACTGTATCGAATGCTTTAGCAAAGTCTAAGTAAATCACATCCACTGCCATCCTAGAATCTAGGTCCCTGCTTACCTTCTCATAAAAAGAAATTAAGTTAGTCTGGCAAGATCTATTACGCATAAAACCATGCTGGCACAAACTCATAGTATTGTTATTTGCTATGAAGTCCAGTATCCTATCCTTAATTAATCCTTCAAAAAGCTTTGCTACCACCGACGTCAGCCTAACTGGCCTATAGTTTTGAGGCTGAGAAAGGGATCCCTTTTTGAATAGCGGCACCACATTAGCAATTTGGGGAGAAAAATCCTTAAAACCGTACCATTCGGGTTTTTGCTCAATTTTATTACGTTTTTCCCTGACCCAATTAAATCAAGCTTTTTAAATCAGGAAGAAGGTCAAAGTGTGGATTCTAGTTTGGTCAGTCTTTTTTAAATTAAATAATCAGAAAAATTCAGATCTTGATAAATAACCCCCTTAGGGTTCAGCTGATCATTCCATAAAGCATATGAAAACATGTACAGTATGCTAATTTCTGCATAACACTTTTCCAAATAACTGTTAAATATGTGTAGATTTCCAAATATAGTCATTGTGAAATTCTGGGTATCACAATGCTGTCACTGCAATATATATACTGTAGTTCACATAAAATTAACATGTTAATGAATTTTTATAAGACATATTTTAAATAAAAAAACATTATTTTGTACTGTTGTAACACAGTATTGCTGTAACTGTGCCTACATTTTTTTTTTTTTTTGGATACATTCTCTATGGTTTATGCTCACCCAAAGTTCTGCCAAGTGCATTGTTCATAGCAATTGTTGTACAGTTCTTTACCAGCTTCCGTTAAATTGCTGAATTTCATGCTTGTTCTGATCTCTAAGCAGATCTAATCCTCCTAACATGTCAGGCAAGGGAAAACACATTTTATTGCTGTATTTCTGTCAGGTTGGAAGAGATGCTTTGCCGCAAATGAGTGCAACTAATAATGTATACAATCTTATGGCATAATGCCATTTAGTTAGGTCAAAATAAAATTAATAGCAGGTCTTATTGGGAAAGAGAGAGGTGCTGGCTTGCTGCTTACCTTCTGAGCCATTCATATTTTGCCCTATTAGTACAGACTTAAGGTTATAACTAATTATGGAACATTGTCATTAAATGGTCCTTGATCATGCAGTCATTATACAGGTTTTGTAAATCAGGCAAGGAGGAAAAAGGTGCAAAAGTGATGATGAGACAGACTTGCCCACTGCTCAGTTTTGATCCACAAACCCCAGAATAGCTAAACTGTGGTATATCAATGTACAACTTGTAAACCTTAGAAGAAAGACTAGGCACAGTAAGAACTGGGGTAAAATAGGTAATTTAGCTGCCTTGTGCATCTTTATGAGATGGTCTTACATGAGTCTTACATTATTCTGCCCCTTCTGCTTTTTTCATTTGCTTTTTTGTTTTAGGAGGGTAGCACATGGTTGGGCATGAGGTTCTTTGCTCCCAGACTCATAGTACTGAAGTTTAGAAATTCCATTGATTATCAAATCCCTTATGCAGACACAGAGATGTGCAGTCATTAATTATAGGGATGGCGCGAACTGTTCGCCAGCGAACTTGTTCACGCGAACATCGGCTGTTCTCGCTCGCCGGAAGTTCGCGAACGTCGCACGACGTTCGCCAATTTGGGTTCGCCTTAGTTGGCGCTTTTTTTTTGCCATTTCTCCCCCAGACCAGCAGATACATGGCAGCCAATCAGTAAGCTCTCCCTCCTGGACCACACCCCCTGGACCACTCCCCTTCCCTATAAAAACCGAAGCCCTGCAGTGTTTTTTCATTCTGCCTGTCTGTGCTTGGAAGAGATAGTGTAGGGAGAGAGCTGTTAGTGATTAAAGGGACAGTGGATAGTAAGTTTGCTGGCTAGTAATCTACTGTACTTCAAACAACTGCCATCTAGCTGTGTGAGCTTGTTCACATTCTGTCTAAATATCCATAATATTACCCTCTCCAGAAAAAGCACCTGAGTGACTTTTTTCAAGCAGCCATAATATATTTTACGTAATCCGTATCCACCGCTGTAGTAGTGTATACGTTGACCTTGTAGCCATTATTTGCCCTGTAGGCATTTTTTGCCCAGTGTGTTCTTCAAACAACTGCCATCTAGCTGTGTGAGCTTGTTCACATTCTGTCTAAATATCCATAATATTACAGTGTCCACAACCACCACCTGAGTGACTTTTTTCCCTTTACAGCACAAAACGCAGCACTGTGTCAACAATGGATTTTTCAGATACATTTTTGCCCTTGATCCCCCTCTGGCATGCCACTGTCCAGGTCGTTGCACCCTTTAAACAACTTTAAAATCATTTTTCTAGCCAGAAATGTCTTTTTTAGCTGTTAAAGTTCGCCTTCCCATTGAAGTCTATGGGGTTCGCAAACCGTTCGCGAACCGTTCGCAATTTTCCGGAAGTTCGCGAACATGTTCGCGAACTTTTTTTCCACGGTTCGCGCCATCCCTAATTAATTATAGGGGCATAGTACCTTACAAACAATTACTGGATGCAGCTGCACAAAACAAATTCCTTCTGTATATTTAAGGATGTCTGAAGAATAGCTGGTCTTGCCTAGGCTAAACGATAGCTTATTCTTGGATTTGCAAGGAATGGACGTTATATTTCCTCACGTAACTAGCACGGTTAAAATGGGCTTTTCATCTATGGCACCAAGGGGATACTTTTTCCATGATTCAAATATATTTGTCCTAAAAATCATACATTTGAATAATTATTAAAAACATGGCTTTTTGATATTTATAAAGTGAAGAAAAAACTAAAAAATAAAGCTAATGTAAAATTTTGGGATTGTGAGCTTGTGAGGTCATGTAGATATCAATTGGAAACTATTAATTCTATTTGTGGTTTTCAGGGGAAGGTGTTTTTTTACATTGTTGATTATAAATAATGACTAAAATATGAATTTGAGGTATTCATATTGTTTAAAAATTACACAAAAAATATATGTATTTTTTTTAAAAAGCTCCTAATATGAACCTCAATCTAGTTCATATGATGTGTGACAGTAAATGTGAATTGCTAGAGCCCACCAGTATCCCATGAAAACATCCATATGCATCCTTAGTTACAGCCATCCACTCTCCTATTTTCTTGGTACTTACCCTCAGGGAAATTGCACATGTTCTCCTTCCTTGCAGTGACACTGCTTGCATTACTGGCTTAGAAGAGGAGTGTCACACCAGAGGAACCTACAAGGCAATGAAAAACAATAGTATGTATTATGACTTAATTGCAATGTGCTGCTATTTAGAACAGTCCTATGACAAATCAAATAAGAGTAGCTTTATTTAGTTTTAGAAACCCAAATAAAAAAAATTCTTTGCATATTATCAGCTCTCTACATAATATATACATACAGGCATAAACGACAGACTTAGGGGCAGGTGTACTAAAAGTTTTCGGGGAAAATTCACCAGCGTTCACTTTGCACCCATCGCAACATTTCGCCAAGTGAAAATTCGCCCAGACAATGCTAGCTCACTAACATGCGGAGTTTCGTCCTGGGCACCAGATGCTGGTGAATTTTTCGATAACAAGCAATATAAAGCGAAGATGCGCTAGCATTAATTTCTGCCTAGCACAAATTCGCTAGAGGTCTTGTACTCAGGTTAATTTACATACAGGGGGAAATTTAAGTTGAATGGATGTCTTTATGTTATATGTTGCAGAAAATACATTACATTTCCATGTCCAGGGAACGTAATAAAGAAAATAGAATAGTTAAAATGCCCTACACATGAGCCCACTATATAGCTAATGTTCCATATTTTATAAAATGTATGGAGGAAACTGGGTACACAAAAAATGTAGGACTTTTGCAGGTTATCACTCTGAAAAAAGGAAAAGACGCCAGTGTTTTTTAAACTTTGATGTATTTTCTACTCACAGAATATAATGTAAGTGACAGAAGATTGAGGAAGAACTATGCACTGCATTACACTTCGCCTGGTCTGAGCTGGCGAAGCCAAGTCAGGTGAAAGAGGTAACGTTCAGTAAAATCCACATTTAGTGAATTCGAGGTGTAATGTGCATTCACCAGAGTGAAAAGTCGCCTGGTGATAGATTGCAAATGACCACTAGCATTTGTCTCTTTCCAACTCATATTGCCACCTGCGCCCGTTAGTAAATTGGCGATGTCCCTGAGTCCTTGATGTAATTTTTACAGTACTTTATGAAAAAGCAGCAAAGTTTAACCATCATATCTGCTTGTGACTATAGTACCACTATTCTTCTTTTAGCTTTGCCCGCTGACCACAAGTTCATTCGTATCTTTTGCTATTCCTACATTATACTATTTTATCTTTTAGGGTTCCCAAACAGCCTTGTTTCTTTTCATATCCAAGCCATTATTTGATAGTCATGTTCTTGTTGTTGCTTGCAATTTATTTTGTAATATTTTGTAAATGCTTTATTTAACCTGTATCCCCCTTTTACATCCAGAAGGAAATTACATAAATACAACAGGAGCTAGTTCATGGAGTTCTATGGCTTATAGGGGTTTATAGGTCCCATAGACCCTAATGTAACTATACTCTGTCTGCATAAATTAACTGCTTATAGGTTACTATGGATCACTGAACTAGAAAAGCTTTGTCCTTGTATAAAGACCATAAACAGTTTATAAAAAAAAGAATGAGCAACACAGCATCCCAAGTATACAATATGGTCAGAAGGTTGAGGGCAACTCTTCTTAGTATGGATTTGGTTTCATTGCTGATTTAGGGGCTGCTACTATCAAATCCATACATCCAACTTTATTGCAACAGTTTGTAGTACAATAACCCAACATAGGATAGCTCAGAATGATCAATATAGAATGCATTTGCAGAAATGGGGGTGGAGGAACTTGATTTACCTACTTATAGCCATTAATTTTAATGCCCATACAAGCTACATCCAATATCCCATCATCAATACTTTTTACTTTTAAATATAAGCACATAACTCCAACAATCTTCATTTTTAATATCTAGTTGTGACCTTCCCAGAGACTGCTGTAGAGACTGCTTCATATTTCATATACTGTATTTCATATATTTATAATGAGATGTTGGACAGGAAGTTACTAAAATACTTTTGGGAGTGTGTTTAAGTTGAAGTGTACATTAATGTAAATCAGTGGTTCTCAACCTTCCTAATGCTGTGACCCTTTAATACAGTTCTTCATGTTGCGGTGACCCCCAACCATAAAATATTAAAATATTTTCGTTGCCAGCCCAGAGCGGATTGTTAGAAAAGTACAGGAGACAGCGTGGCTGCATAAAGGTTTGTTTTCCGTGCGTAGTGCAGCAAAAAATTTTTGACCCAATTACCATGTTAGTTTTACAAATTTTAAATGGGCAGGGAGAGCTGTATGGCAGTGCCTACTAAGGGGATGTAGAAAGTTGTAGTGCAACTGGCTTCCCTGCACAGGTTATTGAACTACAACTCCCAGCATCAACACCCGGAAAGCTACAACCTTGCCCCAGGGCTAGTGAGGAGAGAGATGAACCTACTCCTGGAACCCCTTAAGGGACCCCTTTGAAAGGGTCGTTCGACCCCCAAAGGGGTCCCGACCCCCAGGTTGAGAACCACTGATGTAAATAGAATAAGGATTACTCTGGAAGCACCAGATTACTATATATTTAAAGTGTTTTATATTTAACAGAGTTATGTGCATGTTCCTTTAAAGTGCTACATGGAAAGGAAAGCAGTCCCGGAGAAGTAGTTTAGATTTATTGAGCTCTGGAGACATTAAGAGATAACAGTTAAATACTGAAGAGTTGGTTGGAGATAAGCAACAGCTGCAGTTGGAAGATCTGAAGTGGAAAGTAGCTACTCCCTGAATTGAAACAGGATAATCAATCAGCAGGACGAGTTTGGTCACAAAATGAGAGATCAAGTTTTGATTTAATGCAGTAAAAGCAATCATTTTACCATGCCTTTTAAAACAGTGAATTGCTGTGCAATAGTAAAAATATTTTCAAATTTTTAGAATTTCGACTTTTGTGATCAGTTTTGTGTTGAATCAGGTTATCCTTAAAGACCATTTAACAGTCCCAGAAGTGGATCATTTTTTTTATTCATACTTTCAATTCCCACATTAAGGTTGGTGGCAGATGGGGAAATTAGTCGACCAGTGACAAATTTTCTCTACTGCGGGCGACAAATCACAACACACTGCCTTCCCACCAGTGGAATTGATCTGAAGCAATCCCACCAGCAATTCGAATTCTTGCTGATGGGAAGGCAGTGCAGGGAGATTAGTTGTCCCCAGTAGAGGAGATTTGTCACTGGGTGACTAATCTCCCTATCTGCCACCACCCTAAATCAATGTGTACATTTCAATCAATGCAACTTAATTTGGGTGGTACTATACAAACCAGATTGTTGAAATGTTGTACAGTTACTTCACATGAACAGTTACTTCTGTGTAATACAATATATCATAGTATTTATAACATAATTCTGTTTACATTGTGTTTGGTTATCAGAGAATTTTGCAAGAATTGCTGGCATTGACTGATATAAGTCAAACACTGTTAGAGGCATATTTAGTATGCTGTGTAAAATGGAATTCACAGAAAAAATGGTGTAAAAAGCTGTGTAAAATATCATATGGTATGTGTAATTTTACACCAAGTGGGTGCCAGATTTGCTGCCATTTTTTTACATTGCTTCTGGCAGAATTCACTCTAAGAAAAAATGTGTAAAAATGTTACACTGGTTCTATGCTGTTTTTTACATAGCTAAGCCTGGCGATTAGTGATGGGTGAATTTATTTGTCAGGCGTGAATTTGCGGTGAATTCCCGTGATTCTCCGCCAGCGTATAAATTTGCGAAACGCCAGGCGAAAATACGCTGGCATAAAAAAAAATCGAAAACTATGCAACGCACGTCAAAAACGTGACACGCCTCGTTTCGTGATTTTTTTTCGGTGAAACGGGATAGATTCACCCATCACTACTGGCGATCTGTGGTATATTATCCCACCATTTTTTACACAGCATACTAAATATTCATGGGAGTTGTGGCTTGTGTCCTACTGTGAGTAAAACAACTCCTGGGGTAAAACATTTCTAAATGAAGTAGGAGAATAAAGCAGAAGTCAGGCTGAGTTAAAATAAATCTAGGAACAGACTAGAGTAGAGTGGCAGAGGTCAGAAGCAAGGGGGAGACAAAGGAGGAAACCATGAACTTGCTCCTAGCTACTCTCAACTACAAAATGAGTTGTTTTTTTAATGTGTGGAACACACCTTTGGCACCTGTTGTGGGGTAATAACAGCCTTTTTGTGTTGAAGTACATGTAATGAGTAGTTTAGCCACAGAGTTCTGTGTGCATATAAATGTGCATGGTAGGGATCACTTTCCAACAGCATCTTTTAACACATGCCACATAATCCTTATTATATTTTTCTCTCTCTTTGTAATATCAATTTATTTTATTTATTATTTACAGGTAGTATTATTTTGAGAAATTATAGTTACATAGTTAATTTTGGTTTAAAAATAGATTGTCTATCAAGCTTAACCATTCTGTATCCCCCAGCACACACAACATACACATAGCTTTCCTTTAGCCACTATCTACGAACAATGCAAAGATATCGACATTTTTCAACCTTATTTTTGCCAGCTATTCATTTTCTCTTCTCCAGTAGTTGTGCTAAGTAAGTCAGCATGTTTTACTGACCTATGAGAAAATAAGTTGTGTATGTTAAAAAATAATCAATAAATATCCTGTTCAATGCTATATTCATGTCATGAAAAGAAAATAGCTTCCAAAGGCTACAGAACTGACAACTCTATTTTAGGAATTGCTTTATTGCCAACTCCAATTACAATCTGCTTCCAAATAGCATTTCATATATGATAGTAACAGAAATTGTTCATTGTCATTTATCCATAGATAAAACCGTAGAATGCTACTGTTGTTTTCATTGTATTTTTATATGCTCATAATTGGTCTAGTAACATTATTTCAGGGAGTATTACTGACCAAGTGTAAGTTTATTTCATACCAGTGTTCCAGACTGGATTAAAAAGGGCCACCCAAAAATCATTATTTTGGGTGGTCCCTCCAATTTTGAAGTTAAGGGTATAATAAATAGCCCTTGGTCCAATGCCACCTATTTACAACCCATACCAAGATGTACAGTGTGCAGCCAAGTGACCTGAGCTCCATAATGACATTACTGAAGCCAGTCAAAAGGCTGAAATCCATAAAATTAGTCCAGGTTAAACCTTCCTCCCACCCTAACTTGCACAGTGTAAGATTTATTTCAACTCCAACTCCCTCAAGGTCCATAGCTTTATGGTTGATCAACTAATGACTTATTTGTACCCTCCGTAAATCAGCCACGGTCACAACTGATTCCGAGATTTAATTACTTGGATCAAACCATAGCAAAGAACCCTTTTGCTAAGTGGCAAAATGAATGAATTCATAGATTGAACAAAAGGTCCTCTTTTTTGTAGTTGAGCATATAGATCTGTAAATCCATACCTACTGTATTTGAAACTGTATGAAGGCATAATTATTGGTATTGCTTTGTATGCTAGTGGTGAAATCACAGATTCTGCAAAATATGAGCTGAGCAGTGCATGACCTATAAGTCTACATGTAACTTCAATCCCATGGTTCAATGTACCTTCATTTAGACCACCTGAGTTAAAGCAGAGATTCCAATACCTCCATGAATAATACATATAGAATGAGTTTCCTTGTTATATTGTTCATCACGTTATATACTTGTTCGCCTCTTTTTTGTATACATAGGCTTTCAAGTATATTATAATTTTTATAGACTTTTAAAAACAATTGCATAACTAAACCATTAACAATTTAACATGAATATAAATATGTTAACATCATGCTAAAAACAGACCATAGATAAACTAAGTTCTAAATGATAATCATTACTTTTAGCATTTTCATTGGAAAGATAAATGAGTAAACAATCTCATTCACGAAACTGTACTCTTTCTAGAAAACACAAAATGAAAAATTCCAGCGGGGCATAAATACATTTTAACCTTTGAAAAGGTTCAAACAATTTTCTGGCATAATGTTATAAAAAACAATGTGCGTCCCTTGTGTCATCAAAGATATTATCTGGCATTCACATAAACACAATTCAATAACAATTTACCTTCAGCTCAATTTGTAGATACAAGGGAACCTTCAAAGCAGACACAGAGGATTATTTTTCTTGAGTTTACCTAAATCTATACTTAGGTAGATTACAAGTTCAATAGTTTTATCTTCATTAATCATAAAATATATGTGAACAACGGAATTAATACAACTAAGCATTAATTTACTATCATACATTTCAAGCTGAAAAAGAAGAAAAGCCACAGCGTACAGAGAAGATAACGGATATGTTCTGTAGTATACAATGGGATTTATCTGTTATCTACAGATCATCCTGTGCTTGAATGGCTGCCTCCATGGCCAGAGTTGTGTTTCAGAAGCAAACACACCCGTTTTACCAGTGCAGGGCAACAGAACATTATATTGTCATTCCTTTAATACACTTTTATTTTTTTGTGTTACTGTTCCTTTAATTTCTATGACACCGGAATAACAATCACTTCCAATTCTGGGCCTCGTCCTAGGGGCACCCAAGTCGGTGCACTTTGCTTTAAATAAAAACTAGAAGTGTTCATGTAGATCTGTGTACCATTGGATTTTTCTTGAAGGCACCCAAGTCAAACCACTGCCCTTTGTAGGGAAAATACTATGACAAAATGCCATAAAATGATAATTACCTGATTGTTGGGATTATGGATTGTGAAATAATCCAGATAAAAAGCCAGTATATAACATTCAGGTGTATAGTTTAACAGATGAGGTCAAAACTGGTGGTCACTGGAGACATAGAGGCAGATTCACTAAAGGGCAAAGTTGCCGTCGCTAGCACAATTTCCCTAGAAATCCAATTCGCAGGGACATCGCCAATTAACTAATAGGTGCCGATGACAATTCGCTAGTGAACGGGACCATTGCTAGCATTCATTTGCACTCTATAGCCATGCGACTTTTCACTCAAGCAACTGGTCGTTGATCCACAAATTCAGTAAAGTGGGGATTTTACTGAACATTGCCTCTTTTGCCAAAGTTGACTTCGCCACTCAGACCAGGCAAATTGCTAATATGAAGTTAGATCTTCCTCAATCAGATTTCAGTTACATCATACTATGTCTGCCGAAAATGTATTAAAGTTTTAAAAATGCTGGCGAATTTTGCTTTTTTTAAGCGGGATTGTCTGTTTTTTTTGGTTTAACATTTTTCACCAGACATTTGAGAACATATAGAACATTTATTTTACATATTAACTCTTTTGTCTTTATTAAGGTTCTTTGGACATGTTTATTAAAAAGTGGTAACTTCAAGCTTTTGTACCATCTCTAGTAAAGATGTCCATAGACCTTTAATGTACCCACCCTATTCAAATTGACCTAAGCGTAAGATCACTAATGAATTTTCGCCAGGCACAAACAAATGCTTGTCAGGCTCTGCTGGGATTTGAGCCAGGGACCTTTAGGTTTCTGGCTTGATACTCTATTCATTAGGCCAGGAGAGCAGCCTGTAAGGCTGCTCACTATAGATTTCCTGGTCTCTGCAGC
>CM044435.1:51606204-51656481 GCA_024363595.1 Xenopus borealis | reverse complement strand
CTGGGCACAAGACACCCTTGCCTTAAGGACTTGCACCTTCCCCCTTCTGACTCTACAGCATCCCCTACCCAATCCTTGACAATGCTAGTGCATCTTTACTATGAAATGCTCGCACTGCCGAAGGAAAAAGTCTTCAGCATTCTGCGCCCAGGATGCAACTTTGCATATTAGGGAATTAGCGTAGTGGTAGCAATTTTGTGCCTGGCGAAGTGGTGCAAGGTGTGTGAGGCAGTCACTAATGACTATTTGCCCTTTAGTGAATCTGCCCCATAGATGTTTGTGGGCAGTTAGGAAGACCCTGGTCTTTTAACATCACTCTTCTCTATAATATTGCCTCACACATTCAATGAGATTAGTTCCCTGGCGACAAATCTCCTCCTCTTTGGGGTGACTAATCTCCCTGAACTGCTTTCCCGCTGGCTAAATGCAAATCGCCCGCTGCATGGCACTTGGAGCGCTTTGTTTTTCAAGTTGCCCGTAGTTGACTCATGAGGAAACTTTGGGCGACTTCTGAAAAATTTTCCGAGTGCCATCCAACTGACAGTTTTCATTCTAGCCCGCGGGAAGGCAGTTCAGGGAGATTAGTTGCCCCAAAGAAGAGGACATTTTTTGCTGGGCAACTAATCTCCTAGAATCTGCTTGTGTGTCCATGCCCTTAAAGAATAGTTGCAACTCAAACAATCCAGTTCAACATTTGTTTTCTAAAAGGACAATTAGTCTCCTGCTCTCTCACTTAAATCATACTTTCACCTATGGCCACATACACCTTCAGCCCAAGGTTACCTGTCATTGTACATTAGTAAGTGGGGATGCTGCTTTAATCAATATGATTCATAGGGGCAGGGTAAAGTACAGAGTGAAAGTGAGGGTAGAAGCAAAGTACAGACAAATAAAAGATTTGGAGGTGGGACTCTGACTGCTCAAAACAGAAAAAATAATTAGTACTACATGCCAGTTCTACATACATTTTTTATCTTACTTGGAGACCAAATTTTACAACCTCACATGGTATTAATATTTTTTTTATTAAATGTATTAATAAGTGAAACTAGTTGAGTTGTGGATCAACAGCCAACCAGACATTAAGAAAAGTTTAGCTAATTTTGTTTCAGCTCAAATTTTTAGTACCTGAATAAAATAATTTGAGGAAACAGATGGTTCAATTATACATGCTAAATACCATCAGCAGAATTAGAGAGGTTCAAAAATATAATTATGAAAATGAGGTGCTTGTCTAACCACTGAGGAGCCCATCCTTACTTCTTTCCTGAACTGCAACTACTGCTGTGCTCTGGCTGGCTCATTAATGACCAGCTTTGGTGTTGTATTAACCTTGGCATGTCCTCAAAGGATTGTGCCCTTGGTGCTTGGTGATGTGTTGCTCATACAATGAGAAACATTGCTGAATTTGTGTTTATGTCCCTACAGATACAAGCAGCAGAAAAGACTATTAACTCTATAGACAGGAAGCTTGATTACATTACAATTGTTAAGCTACACCAACTTACTTTTTACCGACAAAGACCAAACATTATTTAAATGTATTTTAAAATATTAAAGCCACTTTTAAAGTTGGTAGAGATACTGGTAGATGACAAAATTCTTTAAAATATATATTGCTTGAGAAGGTCCTACTTATACAATGCTATACAGAGAAAAATTCTTAAAAACATGAATCACAAAATTATTTTCTACAAAGACTATCCCAATTACAATGTCTATTAAACAATTATATATTGAAGTCGTATTTTCCCATAAAGTGGAAATTTGGGAATTTGTTTTTGTAATTAAAGCCATAGAAACTATCTAGTACTGTACACTTTGCAGTACATAAGACTATAAAATACATCTGCTTTGCTCAATCTGATGATGGCATATTCTTTCCTTTGTCTCTTTGCATTTTTTCCTGATTTAAGGACTCTATAATGTCTTCCATTTGCCCCTCAGCCATCTAGCAAGCTACTTAATTTGTCCTTTTATAAAATCTATTGTGTGAACAGCATGCATCAATGAGTTATAGGTAGATTTTTTATGCTTTGCTAAAGATGATATACATTTTCAATTTATCTATAGTGACTTCTGGAAAGTGACAGCTATATTTGTTTTTGTACCATGTAAAGTGAATGATAATGGCTTGACAGCAGATTTATTTTTTCCATTCCCAATTCTTATCTTGCTGTTCGGATGCAAGAATATAAGATTATCTCATCAGCTCCTGAGAATAGTGCACTCATGTAAAACCAAGATGTTGCTACAGAGCTGAAATAGGCAGTATAAATATCTCTGACACTATACAGGCAGTTCCAAATGCTCACCTGTGAGCCATAATATACACCCCCTAATATTTTAGGGACAAACTAATTATAGATATGCTGTCTGTAAAATTAAACTCTACATATGCAAAAAAAAGACATACAGACTGCACTCTACAGTCTATGGGAGCATCTTAGATGTCTTCTTATTCTTATACTAAACCAGTTCAGCATTTAGTAAGTACTATTGCTAAAACAAACTGCATTAAATATTAGAAAGCCCTCCCTCATTTTTAAAATTATCTTAAATAAAAGATTTTAGGTAGAGGTACATGGCCTGAACACAGAAGTGGACATCTGCTCCATTACTGGGATTGATTTTGACTAGTCTTTAGCTATTGTGTCATTTCAGTATCCATAACATACAATCTATTATACAGCATCATGGCTTAAGGGCCAGCAGTGGAGCTCATTTATAAGCATGGGACAAAGTTGCACCTGGGCAGTAACCCATAGCCACCAATCAGTGATAAGCTTTTTTCAGCCAGCTTTAAGTAAAACAACATAAGTAAATGTATGATTGGTTGCTTTGGGTCACAGCCCAGGTGCAAATTTAGCTGTTTTACTCCTTTCTGTCTCTAGCAAATTATAACTGGTTACCTTCATTTGTGCACAAAGATACTTTTGTTGCTGCTACAGATTTATCTCATAAAAAGGACCAGTGGCATATCTATGTTGGGGAAATCACTAACGCTATTATTTAAGCACTGGCTTACTGAATTACTAGTTACAAAGCTTATCAATAAGATGGTACAATCACCAATCCAGCTTTGTTTTTGGTGACCCACACAGAAGACATCTTAAAAATTGGTAAAGGAGGTAATAAATAACGATTATGATTTCCATCATTGGAGTAGAAAAATTGATCGGTGTGCTTTGTTTTATGTCAACTTTATGGATCAATAGCTTTAATGTGTTTTTTTCCTGTGAACTGATTATGTTGCACTAGGCCTTTTTTTCTTGTCATAATTCTGGGGCATTCTTAGTTCCTTGATGCTGTGGTGTAATATCTTATTACAATTTGATTTTCACATTTCTGCATTTCAGTATAATGCTGCTATCCAAGTATATCTAGGTATATCTAGGTTAGCCACATAATCCCAAAGGAACAGAATTGCCCTCTCTATATGCTAGTGTGTCCATCAGCCAGTGTGTTAGGTTAGGGGAGATGGGGTCCACCAGGGCTGCTCCCTCAGGGGCCTCCACACTCCCTCCTGCCTCAATCAACTGCCAAGTTCTCCAAAAAAATACACAATGCCGATAAAACCCTCCACTATACATACATTGTAATCTCCATTGTGACCACAATCGAGAAAGGAGTGGGACTGGGTTATCAGGGCCCACGCGGCCTGTCAGGTTTTTCCCAGTGTCCTGCCAGCCTAGTTCAATGCTGATATCAGCTCTATTCAACCCTCTATGTTAACCACATACACACAAGTTAATCTGAAACTAATCAAAATCTTCTTGCTAATTGGTGTTTAAACAATAAGAAATAATGAATCCACATTCACCCATATAGATCTGTGTAGTAAGAAGAACCAGCATAGGACAGAAAAAGAGATTTTCTGCCCTCACCCTTAATAATACAGATGCAGTCACTTGGATTTGTAAGTTAAATGCGTCGTGACTCAGGGCTAATTGAAGAAACTGTGTTATCTAAAGTTATCTTAACTCATTTAATGCATTTAACCTTTTCATTAGCATACCAAAGCACCATTGTTTTCAATGGTGAAATCTTTAATTGGATTGGATGCTGTAACACAATATTCTGTGCTAAGTGGGATAAATGAGAAAAATGAGTTAAGTCACGACGCATTTAACTCACAATCCAAAGTGACTGCATCTGTATATTAAGGATGTTAAGATACACATTTATAGATTTAATACATTTAACTATATATTTATTTCAGTTAAAATGCTAATTTCTTCACAGAGTGTGACCAGCATCATTAGAACTTCAATGATGAATTTTGAGCAAAAGCCCAATAAAACAGCATGACAAAGTTGAATTTTTGTCACTTACAGAAAAACTGCCAGTGGAAGCCAAGACATATCAGTACTCTTACAGCCTCCCTTATTTCTCCTTTAGGCTTTTTAAAGAAAAAATGTCTGCAGAAGTCTGATGTATTGAAAATTCAGTTGAGTTATCTTGAAAGGACAGGCCCTTCAATCCCAAGTGATTTTCTGTATGAGTCACAGATCTAGAGATTTAACAAAGAGTGCAAAGAACTAGTGGTCTTTGATAACATTTTGTCAAAGTCATTACATTATTGCATCTGTAATATGTAGACTTTAGTTACACTTAGAAGTAGAAGGTGGTATGTTTTACTGGAAAAATTGTTTTGTCCAACACTGATTATGTACAGTAAGTTGGCATACTGTATGTGTCTAAAAGAACCAGAATATTTGGAACAGAAACAATTCCATAATTTTCTAAAAATCCAAAAATAAGTATGAATAATAACATCCAATCTGAATGGTATTAGACAGTCAGCACTCGGCTTAAGAAAATACAAAAGAAAGATGGTATAAAACCACTTGAATTATCAATAATGTACAGTCCTTAATGATCGTTGGCTCTTTTTTTTTGTATTAATTTAACTTATAGTATGAAGGTATTTTCCTAGCTTGCCACAATCCTATTACAGGTATGGGATCCGTTATCTGGAAACCCATTTTCAAGAAAGCTCCAAATTCCAGAATGTCCATCTGATATAGACTCCATTTTATTCAAATAATCCAAATTTTCAAAAATGATTTCCTTTTTATCTGTACTAATAAAACAGTAAATTGTACTTGATCCCAACTAAGATATAATGAATCCTTATTGGAAACAAAACTAATCCTTTGGGTTTATTTAATGCTTACACGATTTTCTACTACTGGATCTGTTATCCAGAAAAACACAGGTCCCAAGCATTCTGGATAACAGGTCTAAATATATATATATATATTACCTGTACACTCTTTGGTTCTTCTGAGCCTTCTTAAATAAAATGTATGGTTCATCACAGTACTCACTAGCATTTCATTTGGAATTCATCATATAATGAAGTAGTCTTAATAGTTTGAATATACATTGCAGTGTCATGTAACCAAGCAATGTATACTTAATCATATATGTACTATATGTATGTTTCAAGGTATTGTCATTAGGTATGAGGGATTCTACATATTTAGTAATTGAATTAAAATTACCTCTTTTGATAAAATCACAGACCCAGAAAGAGAAGCTCTCAAGGTTGTTTTTTTGGAGCAGTACAAAAAAGTAACTCTACAACCACTATTGTTAGGTGGTGGTTAGTTTTATTTAATAGTGGATAACCATAACATGGTATAAAAGTCTTTTTCTTAGTTTCCATAAAAACTGATATTCAGCTTAACGTTAAACTATATACTTAACATTTAATATATACATATATATATCTGCTTCATATACACAAAATTTAAAGGCATGCTGTCATGGGAAAAATGTTTTTGTTTTTTTTTTAAATGCATCAGTTAATAGTGCTGATGCACTATGAAATACATTTCTCAAAAGAGCAAACAGATTTTTTCATTTTGAAATCTGACAAAGGGCTAGACATATTGTCAATTTCCCAGCTGCCCCAAGTCATGTGACTTTACTGCTGTACTGCTAGTTGGAGTGATATAGATAACAGCTCCCTAACACAAGATAACAGCTGCCTGGTAGATGTAAGAACAACACTCAATGGTAAAAACCCATGTCCCACTGTGACTCCTTCAGTTACATTGAGAAGGAAAAACAACAGCCTGCCAGAAAGCAGTTCCCTCCTAAAGTGCTGGCACAAGTCAAATGACATGGGGCAGCTGGGAAATTGACAAAATGTCTAGCCCCATGTCAGATTTCAAAATTGAATATAAAAAAAGCTGTTTGCTCTTTTGAGAGATGGACTTCAGCGCAGAAGTCTGCTGGAGTAGTATTATTAACTGATGTGTTTTGGAAAAACACATGACACTATCCCTTTAAACTGTCGCACTTCAAAATTATTCGGATGTCCGCTGACTTTAATTCATTTGGACAGAATAGTCACTTGTATAAAAATTGTCGCTCGCACCAAAAATTGCTGCTCGCTGTTGTCCACACTGAACATTTTGCCTTGAAAAAACTTTTAGGCAGTTATAAACTATGCAGCATTTTACTTTTTCATTGTTGCTGAGAAAAAAAAAATACATTTCAAATATTCAGCCACATGCATCCATGTCAGTCTGTTATTAAGAACCATTCAAATGCATCATTATGTCTGTCACTTATCAATTTATTAAAGATCCCTCATTAATTAAGCACAAGTAGCATTTATGTATGAATAGTAAGAGGAATAGACCATATATCATTATCTATTGGCAAAATAGATTAGCTGTAGATATACAAATAGGGATGTTAATAAAGATCTCATGTATATGTGAATAAGGGCAGGGTAGCTGGGTACTAATGATTTTTCCCTAAATAGATTTTTACTATTGTGCTAAGCACATTATATTGCTATATGATATGGTAAGTGTGCTGCTTTTTAGCACAGTTATGAGGGAAAGTAATTCATAAAAAAAAATGTTGACGGAGAACACTTTTACGGTTATCTGAGAAATTGTCTTTTGTGATAATTTAATACTGGCTTTGTGTACTGTAAAAATATGTAGGGACTCATCAACCTGTGAAAAAAAGTTCGCAAATGTTATATACACTACACTTGCCAACAATACACCACTTTCAAGATTCTTAAAAAATGTGTTATGTGCAATTGGAATACATAATTTTATGACTAGTCTTCATTGAGAAAATGACATTGTTTTTATATAAAAGACGCCCATCCATCAAGTTTAACACTATTTAAACCTGCCTAACTGCTAGTTGATCCGAAGGAAGGCAAAATACCCCATCTGAAGCCTCTCCAATTTGCCATTTTGGAGTCAGGAAGGAATTTTTCCCCCTCTGAGGCAATTGGACCAGTTCCTGGATCAACTTGTACTATGAGCTATCTTCATAACCCTGTATTCCCTCACTTGCTAAAAAGCCTTCCAAACCCTTTTTAAAGCTTTCTAATGTATCAGCCTATACAATTTGACCCCTCTTCTCCAGTGCGAACAACCCCAATTTGGCCAGTCTTTCCTCATAGCTAAGATTTTTCCATACATTTTACCAGTTAAGTCTGCCCTTCTCTGTACCCTCTCTAATTCAATGTCCTGTTTGAGCACTGGAGACCAAAACTGTACAGCATACTCTAGATTTGAAAGCTTTATCTCTGTGACTTCATAAGCAAGTGTGGGAGCTGCTAAGTAAGTGTTGCATGTTATCTAAGTATTGCGTATGAATTAAGTGTTAAGCAGCATTAAAAAACTTGAGGCATTTAAAACCAAAAAGGTGTTTTTGAGGAATTGCACTTGGGAGACTGTAAATACCCAGTGTAAATATCAGTGCAAGTGGGTTTGCTGGTATAACTCAGTGTATGTCTTGTCACATGGATGTGGTGTTGGAGCAGCAGTTCCATGCTGTATTTACATGTGAAAGATGTTAGCGGGTTTTCATCTTAGAATCTGAACTGCAGAGTCTAAGGGTGGAACTTGCAGCACTGAGGGCAGCAGGAAATGAGGAAGAGGAAAGGAGGCTCACAGAGCAACCACTGACAGGGGCTAGTGGAGTGGGGGTAGGAGAAGGGGCAGTGGAGGCTAATGAGGGAGGAAGGGTTGTGACAGTCAGGAGGGGAAGTAGGTGACAGAAGGGTGGGGGGCTGGTCCACAGCTTGTGCAAAACAGAAAATTCGCCATTTTGGCTGATGATGCTGGGGAGGAAAGCTCTGGACTGGCATGTATGGAGAAGACTGACTCTCAGAGGACCCTGGGAGGCAGTGGTTCTAATATGGGTGGTGGGGGGAGTGCAAGGAAGGAAAGGCAGGTTCTAATTATAGGGGATTCAATAATTTGGTGTCACGAACGGCACCCAATACCAGAACAGTTGCCAAACACCTTTGTCTCAGCTTGGCTTCACCAGTTAAGTGACCGCCTATGGCCTCGGGAAGAGCCCTCAGCTTACTCAGATGCCACCTGGACTTAACGAGAGGTGTAAAGCAAAAGTTCTGGCTAGCATAGGGGCACGATCGTCTCACCAAGGAATTGGATTGAAGAATACCACCAAGCGGAGTAGGCAGGCCGGAACAGCACAAGCTGCGAAGAATAGTCAGACAGGCCAGGATCAGGATTAGAGAGTGTAGAGTAGTAAGGGGACAGGCAAAAGGTCAGGATTCCAGACAACAGAGTAATCGGACAAGCCAAAGGTCAGGATTGGAGAATAGCAGGAATAGTCAGGCAAGCAAGGGTCAAACACCAGTAGATCAGTCAGGAATCAGTTAGGGAACACACCCAGGAACTAGCTAATAGAACCTAACAACTGGCAATCCTCTGCACTAAATGATCCCTTTAAATAGTATTTGAATTTCGCGCCATTGCGCGTGACGTCATCACGCCAGCGCATAAACCCGGAAGTGCACCGGCACGCGCGCCATAAGAAGACCGGCGCTGGGGGAGGAAGGATGCACGTGGTGAGCGTCCCCGCTGGAGGCATGGCGGGCGCTCCCGCATGCATGAAGGTAAGCCACTAGACCACCAGGGAGATCGGTCATTATATTAGGAAGGGGGATAGGGTAATCTGCTGTAAGGTGCGGAAGGGGTTGAATTCCCCTTTATGGAGTAAATATAGAACCTCTAAGAATCCTCCTATGCGACTTAATACAGAAGTAAAGATTTTAATAGGAAAGAAGAGAAAGGCTTTAAAAACTACATGTCTGTTGGGACAGAAGCTGCATTTAAAGAATATAAACACTATAATAAATGTTGTAAATCAGCAATCTGGAAGGGTAAAGAAAGTAAACGAAGAGTTAATTGCGGCAGAGGAGAAAACTAACCCTAAAAAAAAAATTTGATTGCTTTTTATGATGAGGTAAGTGAGATGCTGGACTGTGGGAGGCAGTAGTTATGATCAATTTGGATTTTGCCAAAGCATTTAATACCGTTCCCCTGCTTTCTAAACGAAGGTCTGTTGAGCTTAATGAAGTCATTTGCACATGGATAGGAAACTGTCTACAGGATCGGGTACAGAGGGTGATTGTTAATGGTATATTCTCTACTTATACACTTAATGGGACTACACTAGGCAAATCCATTATGGAAAAGGACCTTGGAGTGAGCAGCATCAAGGGCAAATAAGGTACTGAGCTGTATTAAAAGGAGCATAGAGTTACGGGGAGGGTCATTCTCCCACTTTATAGAGTACTTATTAGGCCCCATCTAAAATATGCCGTACAGTTTTGGTCTCCATCGCTCAAACAGGACATTATTGTATTAGAGAGGGTACAGAGAAGGGCAACCAAGCTGGTTAAAGGTATGGAAAATCTTAGCTTTGAGGAAAGACTGGCCAAATTTGGGATGTTAACGCTTGAGAAGCTTAAGGGGTGATTTGATAACTGTATAACTATATAAGGGGATCATATAATAATCTTTCTAATGCTTTATTTACCAGTAGGTCTTTCCAGCTGACATGAGGTCCCCCATTCTGATTAGAAGGAAAGATGTTCACCTAAATATTAAGAAATGAGAGCTGTGAAGATGTGGAATTCTCTGCCTGAATCATTTGGCTGATGTATTAGATAGCTTTAAGAAGGGGTTGGATGGCTTTCTAGCAAGTGAGGGAATACAGGGTTATGGGAGCTAGCTCATAGTATAAGTTGATCCAGGGACTAATCCGATTGCTATCTTGGAGTCAGGAAGGAATTTTTTCCCTCTCTGAAGCAAATTTGAGAGGTTTCAGATGGATTTTTTTGCCTTCCTCTGGATTAATTAGCAGTTAGGCAGGTTTAAAAAAAAGTTAAAAGGTTAAACTTGATGAACGTGTGTCTTTTTTCCACCTACCTTACTATGTTACTATGTAGATGGGACCTTAACAGTGCTCTATAAAGTGGAAATCATTGCCCCTTTTGATACAGCTCAAGACTTTATTTGTCCTTGATGCTGCTGATTGGCATTGCTTACTACAGCCAAGTTTATTATCTACAAGGACTCCAAAGTCCTTTTCCATTATGGATTTGCCTAGTGCAGTCCCATTGGTATAAGTGGCTTGTATATTTTTACATCACAGGTGCATTACTTTACATTTCTGTCCATTTTCCCTTGGTTTAAGTATATTTAATATTTATTAGAAATAGGCTGCACTCATAAATGTCAATTTTATTTAGGTGCTCCCTTCTAGTAGGTTCTAAATTCCGAAGAGATGGGGAGTGTCCTAGTGAGTCTATAAAATGGGCTGAGAACTGGGTCTAATTTTTTTTTTATTTGACAGCGAAGAACTGATTATGCCAAGGGACTGATGACCAATACTTAAAGTCTATAAGGAGTAAAGGATCAGTGACTAACTGCATTAGTGACTGTAAATAAAAGTCTGTTCCATAGTTTATCTGCAAGACCCTTAAGGGCATATTTGTTTATTATTTTTTATTTATTATTCACCCATCTGAGTTTGGAAACTAACTGATAAAAAAGCTAGTGAGTTCCTGAATTCATTTGGTTTTTCAACTGGTCTAACTTGCTGCTGAATGACATTTTTAAAATAAAAGCTTGTTATTTAATTTAAATATGTACAGGTCACCAGGTTTTAGCTGATGAGCTTTTACTTTTTGTAAAACACTTTCTCATGGGAAAAAAAAAACTTTTTTTTAGAAATGCAATTTCAGAACTTGGATCTGCCCCTAAATGTTTCACCAGTCTCCCTATGACAATGTGTAATATTATTAAGGAATACTTTGGCCATACTGCAGTAAAATATTTTTTTGCCTGGGAAACACCATGTTACATGTGGCTGCACTGAGGAAATTAGTTTCAATAAAATTAGACAGGCAATATTATGGAGTTTTGCTAAATCTTTATTATTCTCAACTGCTTCTCATTCATTTTAAGAACATTAATTTACTTATCAATTTATCATAAAAACAATAATTAATTTGAAATACACTGCATTTTTTACATTTGTTTCTCAAACATTGGGGGTTATTTATGAAAGGTTGAATTTGTGAGGTTTGTGAGATTTTTTTCTTCCTCTAATAAACTCACAACACAATGTTTGCTTATTTATGAAAAAACCTGTGATTGAATGCAATTGGAGGAAACACCTCGAAATTATTGAGTTTCCAAGCACAAAAACCACCATAAAAAATTAAAATCATGAAGGCAAAAAACATCTTCAAATGGTTAAAGGAACCTCTGCCATCGACTACATGACCTCGACAGGTTTTAGCAGTATTTTTGGATTCTGGCTTTTAGCAGCTTTAGGGCATAATATATCTTGGAAAATCTGCTTATTTTATAAATATTTTGAGTTTTTAGTGAAACTACCCTTAAAAAACTCAACTTTTAATAAATAACACCTTTAAGTTGTGGAAAAGCATAGCATTTTACTATTTCTGTTATAGCTAAATCTGTGTCATAGAGGTTTGCGATTACTGCCATTCCACATTTCAAAACTATATCCATATTTTTAGAAACAAGGGGTCTGAGCATTTCAGACTTCACAGATGTGAACTACCTCCGCCTCTTTCCCCCTTAAATTGTAGGTAAAGTTATTTAGTTTATTAAAGTGGACCCGTCACCCAGACACAAAAATCTGTATAATAAAAGCCCATTTCAAATTAAACATGAAATCCAATTTAAAATTTTTATTAAAGCATTCGTAGCTGTTTTAAGCTCTTTTAAAAATCTCAGCTGTCAATCAAATATTGTCTGCCACTCCTCTATGCATTAGGCATAGTGGTGGGGCAGATAATTACTTTAACTTTCCATTCAGCACTTCCTAGATGCCACTGCTCCCCACACATTCAAACAGTTCTCTTAACCATTTAATTGTGTAACCAGGACATGGGGATAGACATCGGGTCCCCCATTCTGGTGCACAAACAAGATTAGGAGAGGATACAAGGCTTGCCTTAATAACAGTGTAGAAACTGAAGAAAACAAGATTAAAAATAATTTATATAGTGTAATTAATGTTCATTTTGCTTGACTAATGTGATAAAATAGGATTTTTTATATTTTTTTGGGGTGACGGGTCCACTTTAAAGGCTGTGTGTGTTATTATTGAGTGCTATTGTTCCTAGCGGGGCCAGCAGTATATGCATGTGATAATGAGACCAGGTACCTAGTCTTTCCCCATACTACTGCATTTCCCTGCAGGGTGGCTCAAGTTTTTCCCATGCCAACAAGTAAGTGCCACACATGGAATGTAACACCGTCAGAAGTGCCAAAAAGGTATCAATAGGGTTACATTTATGTCTAACTTCTGTATGTTATATTAAGTTTACTCTGATGTGACCTTGTAGAAGTATCCATCCCAATAACTTTGGAGCACAATTTCTGTATTGCCTCGAGGTTTATTCACAATATATGCAGAACAACTCTGAGAATTAATTCTTGCCACAATGTGCTACCCCTTAGAATGCTAAAGCATGGTTTGTTGCAATGGGATTATGATATGATAGAATATAGCCAGACGATGTTACGGAATATGTGACTAGCTTACAGAGTGACAATCTCAGCTTGTGCATTGGGAGATGATCTATTAACACAATCACAGAAGCTTGGGTAAGTAAAGCACATAAAGCAAGAGGAAAACAGATTCACATTTCTGTATTTCCATTGAACAAACATATTGGTGATACCACCTTACAGTGTAGTGAAAAGCTCATGTTAGGTAACAAGGTAATTTTCTTTCAATATAACTCCATTGTTAAACATCTTTGTGGTGGCAGTATGATGCTATGGGCAGGGCCGGATATACATAATGGGAGCCCCTAGGCCCACTGCCATTTATCGCCCCTTCCCTTCCCTTAATCATCAGGACAGGAGCAATGGGGATTGGCACACAGGAAATGAAAAACAACTATTTTATCTCCTGTGCATCCCCGGTGTTTCTGAAACAATGTGGGTGTGGTTGGGCACCATGCCACCCCCTAAAATCCTGCCGCCCTAGGCCCGGGCCTTGGTGGCCTCTCCACAAATCCGGACCTAGCTATGGGTTTATTTAAGCAAAAAAACTGCTGGGAAATGGAGTAATTAATATGAAGGAAGCAATCTTTCAAAGATGTTCTTAATGTACAATTGCGATGAGAGTTTTGTGAGATTTGGTGAACTTACTCAAACAGATCTAAAGTTTATATAGTTTTAACTTTTTATAGTCTTAGAGGTCTGGGAGTGTAACTTGTCTATGTCTGACAACCAAGAATTTGACCATAAAAAGGCATCTTGGCAAGTGTCACTCAGAATTGAAATGGGGCTGCAAAGCCAGTCATTCACTGTCACAGATGGCCCCAGAATATTTCTTGCAAACAAAGCGTGATTGTATTATTATTATTGTTATGATATTTATTTTACTGATGAAATTGTTTCTTAATTTGTTGTATCCTCTGTTCTCATCAGTATTCTTGATTATATTTTTGTACCCCAGGGACTAGAAACATAAGATGTCTTTCAGATTAAGAATGTGCAAGACATTTTCTAATTTAACTAGTCATGTAAAAATTGTAAAGTTTAGACATTTAAGGTACAAAATATGTTGTAGGTCAGAACAGAAAGTGCAGGCATGATGTAATGTGTTTCCTTGATTCTCATTGTTTTTCACTTTTAAATCTTTTTTTTTTGGCTTGCTTAACCAACCGAAAGATTACTGTTTCCTTGAAGCAGTGGGTGTGATAGGGATAATTAATCTCCTGCTCTGTGCCTTGACTTTCAGTCAAACAGGAACGACTTACATTGTCACTCATTCTCAGATCTGTAGATTAAGTCACACAGTCACATTACACATTGGACAATGCCATAACTTCTTCCAGCTATATGAGAAATTCCAATTTGTTTTAAAGGGACACCAGGTTCAAAATGAAAAAAAAATTTTTTTTTAATCTTTTTACATGAACAAATATTGAGGTAACTGAAATAATCATGGGAAAATTTTATATTCTTCCCTTTCTTTATTAATTTGACAAAAAGTTGACATACTGCACAAAATCAGCATTGTCTATAAATCAGGGCTGTCCAACTCATGAAAGTCTGCCTGCTGTGTCTGCTTACCATGTGAAAGCTTTAAAAGTTATCACCACAGAGATTAACTGGCCTCTGCGTTGTTTAAACCTCAGATACAGATTGTAATCCCTTGAGTAATTATTGAAGACGTTTCACTACTCATCTGAGCAGTTTCTTCAGTTCAACTGTTCAGTTGAACTGGAGAAGCTGCTTGGATGAGTAGTGAAGCATCTTCAATAATTACTCAGCAAGTCCAGTTGTTTTAGAATTACTTATATCAGATATACCATGACCTGGATGAATGAAAATCTTCATAGTCATTGTAATCTCTTGTATTGTTCACACATGTAATCCCCCTGCATTGTTCACACTTGTAACACACCTATTGTTCACACCACTAAAGGCCTGTACTGTTCACACCTTTAATTTTTTATGATTTGCAATTTCTAAATGTCTGTTTTAATATAAATTTATTGAATGACTTATATTGTTATATAAATATATTTAGCTTCTGCTGCACTCCATGAGCCCAACTGAAACAAACCCGGGTGCTAGTTGAGGATTATAGACAGAGTAATAGAAGATAACAGCACTCCAGGGATTCATATCCAGGCAAAAAGGTTTAAATAAATGGTGGGTTTATTGTGTCCGACGTTTCAGTTCCTATTGGAACTTTCTTCAGGGAAAGAACCGTTATATAAATATATAAATATAAGCAATGCAAGTATGGGTCGCACACCCTGATAGCAAAACAATACCTGGGTGCTCATGCATTTAGAGTATATAAACAGTCAAAGGTGATGGCGCTCACAGGATTTTCAGAACAAAACAACTTGTTAAAAAATAAGAAAAGTTTATTAATCCAACGTTTCGGTCTCACACAAGGACCTTTCTTAAGGAAACACAGTGTAGTGAAAAAATACACAATTTATAGCCACAGTGAGGCTAAGTGATACAAAGACCCACCCACAATCCTGACATCATTGTGATGACGCCCCATGATAAAAAAACACACATACTGGTTATAACACTGGGCTCTGGGTGTTGTTTCCTTTAGGAAGGCCTACTCAAGCATCAAACTGGCCAGGTTACCATGGCCTCCTATAGCCTGTGACAGTAGAGGTGGACGATCCCACGGTGGGCATCAGATTAAGACAATACACATACAATTGCAAAAAGCTTTTTTATACTGTAGGCATACCGCCCTTAGTTACAGACCCGTGTGGTGCAATGCCACTCATCATACTAAGCATCATAGCAGATGTACTCCAATGGTGCCTACAATAAAGACTTACCTAAAATAGGAGAAACGTACATGTGGGCAACAGCAGCCTTCCAAGATAGGGTCACATCCATTGTATGTTTGTCATTTATCCCTGCCCACATATCTGTACACCAAAAGTGGTACAACCAGCCGTGGTGCACTCCAAACAAGCATTGTGTTAATGCCTGGGTTGCCGTTCTCCAAGAATGACGCACTTTTATATATAGGACCTGGTTGAAAAGGCATAAAGTTCCTAAAACAATGGCTGAGTATTTGCTGTTTCCTTGAAATAATTTTGCCAATGTCAGCAGTGGGGGTTGAGGGTTTAACAAGAAATTTGGGCATAAAAGCACCGCCTTTGCCTTGGGTCAGGAGCATCACCTCAGCCTCCTGAAAGAGTGCCAGGAACTTGGATCATTGCTTTATTATCGGTAACCTGAGGTTCATGTACCAAAGGCTCCCCGATTGTGCTGAATGATTGATGCTGAACTTGTTATGTAAATATTTTTTAAATTATATTTTGTGTCACTGTATGTATCTTGGAGTGATCCTGATGGGTTTCCCTGTCTCCTGCTCTGTAATGCCTTCCCTATGCTCCCTGTGTGTGCCATACTCTGCATGTGTGGGCTATACTTTGCCTGCCCTATGCTCCCTGTGTGTGCCATACTCTGCCCACCCTAAGCTCCCTAGTTGTGCCATACTATGCCTGCCCTATTCTTTTTGGGTGTGCCATACTCTGCTTGTGCCATATTCTGCCTTCCTTGTGCTCCCTGTGTATGACCTGCTCTGCCTGTGGAACATAAACCAGGAATTACTTCTGGGGATTGGTTAGCATTTGAAAATTATTGTTAGGGGCACCTAAGGTGTTTACCACATACTGGGGGATGCTGTTATTCACAGTGGAGGAGGAGGTATATATATATTAAAGTGTATGTCTTAATATGATATGACAAGAGTGATATCCCTGCAGTATTCACCAACCATTTGGTTTTTTGGTGTGCTAATAGCAATAGCATGGAAATGGGGTAACATGGGTGTGTTTTGACATGGGTGTGGTCTAAAAACAGGGAGTGGATAACATTGGCTTCCATTATTGGCCTGTCACCATGTAGACCAGAAAAATTACGGCCCTTGGTACCACAAAAGTTGGAAAGCACTGGTCTATTTGGAAAACAGCCAATGTTCTCTGATGAGTTGTGGGGTACAAAAGTTTATTGCAGACTAAAAAATAGTGATTTATTCACCTGCGGCAAATTTGCGGCAAATTCCCGCGATTCACCACAGGCGAATACATTTGTAAAATGCAGGCGAAATTTCACTATGGCAAAAATTCACCAGCGTCTCGTTTTGGACGCGTGTCCATTTTTTTTTTCAATGCCAGAGTCCAAAAATTCATGCACGCGTCCAAAACGAGACGCGTCATTTTTTTTCGCAAATTTTTCGCAGTTTCGTGAATTTCCTTTCGCCTTGAGAAAGAATATGCCCTGTCAGCTTGTAACTGCTTATCAGACAACAACTAACGATCATTGTTATTTCCTTCCCGTACTTCCTGGCCTGGTTTGTGGGTAGGCTGCAAAGGTCCAGGCCTAAGGTGGCAGAAATCTGGCGGAGGCATGCTGCTAATTGGCTGCAGCTACACTGGGTACTGGGCAGAAGATTTTGACAGACATTTAAATTTCCTTCTCATCCAGTCCCAGTTCCCAGTGAAGATTGCGTTGGAGCTGGTTGCTGCAGTGGTGATGGGGGATAGGTGGCATGCAGCTGGGGGTAAGTGGGGCAGATGGGTGTGCGATTAGCAAGGGTGGGTGTCTAAGAGAACACAATTTTTAAATTCAGCCCTGGACATGCTTTAAGTCTTGTGCTGCCCTATGCATCAGATTTCAGCCCATCTCCACATGCACAATTGGTCCTGTAGAGGGATCAGGTGCTCCCTCCTATTTTTTTCAAGAACATTTTTATTTACCATATATGCAGCATAGGGACACTCCCTGAAGTTACTGCTCTTGTAGCCATCATGGTAAATGATGGCAAATAAATATTATAAATCACCCCCTGTGTATTGCTGCTACACAGAAGGACATAGGATATATCATTGGCACTTCCCAAGCTTCATTAAAATACAAAACATTCAATTTTGCTTTGTATAGTACACATAATTGATACAGTATTTAAACTTAAGTTCAGGCAACCCTCCCTGCAGACACTTGCTGACTATAGTAATATCTAATCAAAGTGTATGATCATCAGGCCTTTGCACCAGCACCAGCATTTATAGGTCACATTGATAGGCCACATTGGCACGGCAGACTAATGACACCCATTGGCTTATACTGTATAGAAAAACATAAAATTACATGTACCTCTACTGTATAATGATCTGATCAAGCACTCTGCAAATGGATCAGTCAGATCAGCAAGTGACCTTTCCATTCACAGATGAGGCAAAATTAAACACAGATAAGAAAGAGGAGTTTATCATTCAACAAGGATAAGGGTAAGGCCCCTGTTTGTACAGGCAATTTACATAAAAAAACTGGGTTACATACTGGGTTGAGCTTACATAAAAGATAGTAAAACATACTATTTTATACCATTTTATAATCATCCTAAAAGTGTGCGATGGACAGAATTCAGCAACTACATGATTTGCACATGAAAACTGTCCCCTGCTTTGTGCAATGTTCTAGAGATATATTATGATAACAAAGTAAGAGAGGAAATCATTAACAATGTGTTACTGTAGCACTGCCAGACAGCCATTATTTTACTGATCTACAGTCTTAATATTCTTTATACTACTGTTATTTAAACACTGCCCTGACTGGAGAAATGAAGAAGAGTTCCTTCAGTCAGCACAATATGTGTGATTCATATCAATAAACACATAACAGTTTAGGCTTTAGTTGCTTTGTTCATTTCCCTAAAATCTAAATGGAAAGATAATTACATTTTTCATGTATCCCATTATTGAGCTCAGTGAAAGGAACTATTTCAACATGTGGTATTGTAGTGTAATAAATACTCAGCAGACTGTATGGGGCTACAACGGACCACTTTAGTAATTCCATATAGTAATACATTCTGTACAACACTTTGTAATACAACTCTCTAGATATTCATTTTCTTTATGAACCAGCTGGCAAGTCTAGTGTTAACATCTCCAAAACATTATCCAGAATAAAGATAACTAAATTGATTCATACAATGTAAATGGGTAAAGTGCATTACCTGCAATAAACACTAATTACAATACCAAGGCATCTATAATTCTATATATTTTCAGATCATTATTCAAAGGAATTCTACTCATTATAATTTAGAGTTGATTGTTAGCTATGGGTTACAAAGCCCAGCAATTTGATCTTATAGAAGTTCATGAGTGTGGCCAAAGCAAGTAATAACAGTTTACAGTAATTTTGCATTATGCAGGTATAGGAAATTTTAAAGTGGAAAATGTTAACCAAAATGTTCTGGAAACTAGCAGTGTCACCTCTTTCAGTGTATTGCTCAAATAAACTTTTATTTTTTTCCCCTATTTCTAAACCATGTAATATTTAAGACAACATAACATTATTAATATAAAGTAACTTAGAATGAAACATGTTGAAGGCAGTGAATTGATTGCCTCGAGCTAGACTGCGAGAACTTGGTCTCACAATTAGGTTGAGAAAGAATAATATTAGTGCCTAAGGTTACAGACCACATATCTGAAAGTAGTGAAAGATGCCACATACCTTGGATATTAGAAAGTTGAAATGCTTCAGTATAGACATCTGGCAGCACCAAATCCACTATTTTAGGATTTGGCTGAATACAGAGCAGAATTAGTGATGGGCGAATTTATTCGCCAGGGTCGAATTCGTGGCGAATTCCCGCGATTCGCCGCTGGCGAATAAATTCACGAATCACCAGCGAAATTTTGCCAAGCGAAATTTCGCCGGAAAAACGAGTCGCGTCGTTTTTGACATGACGCGCGCCGAAAACACCGCGACGCGCGTCAAAATCGTTCCGCGACTCGTTTCGCAAATTTTTCGCCGATTCGCGAATTTCTCTAGAAATTCGAGAATTTTTCGGCGAAGCGAATCGCGGGAGATTCGCCCATCACTAAGCAGAATATGAACCGTAATTTGCATATGTATATTAGGGAAATGAGGGGGGAAAGAGAGTAAAAATGTTTTGACTTCCTTGCTTGTGTGACAAAAAGTCACATGATTTTTTGGATTCAGATTCAGTTTGACCAGGCACTTGACAAAATCTGAATCTTGGCCGAATCCCAAATAGAATCTTCTATAAGGGTGCCTTTCATGACAAACTTGCATTGGTCTTTATCTTCATATGTAGACCCTTTAAGGATATAATAGTCATGGTCTACAAAAATGTAACGGTAATACAAATTTAAACCAGTCTGATTTTCTGTTCTTTTATCTCTAAATTTATTTCTCTGCAGTATAATTTTGTATTTACTAATACTACTATTATAAGCCTGTTTTGATCCCAATAAAAGTTAGATACATCTACAATTCACAGTAATCTTGGCAAAGCAAATAAAGCTTCGTTGATCTCTAACCACTGCAAGTATAGCAACTTTAATTCTGAAAAAAAAAACTGAAAAGCAGTAGCTTAAACTGCTTGTTAATAAAACCATTAATATTTGCAGAGAGTTAAATGGTAAATCAATACTTTAGCAAAATGACAGTTAAATATTGGACTAATGTTTTAAAAGAAATGGATGGCATCAATTGAACACTTAAAATTTTGAAAGGAAATTAAATTGTAAAATGCACACATGCAAAGTATTTCATCTGATTTATCCAATTTTTGTACAACCAGTAGTGAGAGATCTGCAGTATCAAAAAAAATACATGGTAAGTTTCTGCAATTTACTGTACCTTGTATTTATGCCATGTTTTCGGAGTTGAATGTTGTTTAAAACCCATGTTTGTATGGGAAAATACTTATAATGTAAATTGTGTACATTTTAACATAAATATTAGCAGATAACCAGAGTCAACGTCATTGTTCTATGGGTTGTTTCTGCCGATAAACAGAAATAAGTGATGGAAAAAACTCAACTTTAGTTACAAATTATTTTAGGACTATTGCAATGTGAGATTGGAATATACTTTCATACAATGATTATACCTGCTGCTTAGTTAATACCTAAATGTAGTTAATTCTGTTGACAATAGCTTACTGTATATCAGAGATAAATATACCAAAGTTGTCTAATGATCCCAGACAATTGAAGGGCCATATTCCTGGTAACTTTATTGAATGTGTTAGGTTGATAGAAGTAGGATTAAACCTTATAAATAGTTTCCAACTGCAAGCTGGAAATGTCCACTGTTGTACATCCTCTTGAAGGTAATTAAATCCAATAAGGGCACACTCTAGTGTTGCCAGGCACACTAGAGAAAGAGCCGTAGGAAAAAATCCTTATATTGCTGTTGCTGCTGCTTAGACAACTTTGGTGAATGTCAGAAAGATGGTTGTATCACCTCTCTGGCAAGCACTGCTAATATAAACTGCCAGGTGGTCATTTTAAGTGGCTGTAGAGTTCAGTACAAAATTATTTTTTTCCCAAAAGATGTAAATAAAAGTGACGCGTTTTAGAAAAACTGCAATTATGTTCAGGCAAGCTGGCCTTAAAAATAGTGCAATTCTAGCTTGGCTTTAACAGATACCTCTCGCATATGGGATTATCCTTGTTTTACTCAGTAATTGCATTTATTATTCTTCTCAAAATTCATAATTTTATATGTATAATGTCCCTTTAATTATGTCCACTTAATTAGCAGGGATTGAATGCAGAAAATGTGGAGAGAAATTAGAAAGTGTTTTAAGGTAAATGAGAATGGAGAATCTAGCCAAGATACAATAATTGCAGCACATGCAGCGGCATAAGAGGGTTTCTAGCAGCAAGTAAACATAAAAAAGAAAGGGAGGTATGGTCTTGTAATTTGCAAGAAGTAGAAATGTTAGTATACAACAGAAGTGAAAAGAAAGATGAACACAATAGTTTTGAAAACGCAGGCACTGCAGCAGTTAAGTGTGGTCATAAAATCCTAGTAAGATCAAATGTTCAGGTGTCAGAATACCAATTACCATTTATGGGTGAACAAAGCTCACAGGTTGATGGTGTGGAGGCTTGGGGATGCACAATTTCTAACCCATAAAACATATTTGAAAGATGGTGACACAGAATATATTTTGAAAATATAACACAAAATCTCAGTGGTTTTGTGAATGTATAAAAATTGTATGATGTTTTAAAAGACCACAGGGAAAACTGGCAATATACCATCAAAATGTTTACAAATAGGACCATTTTGCCCATTGTTATTTTCAAATGCCTGTTGAAATAGTGTAATGCAAGGCAGTGGAAGAATATTGTATCTGGGCTAGTTTATGTCCAATCTTTAACTTTTTATGTGTATCTGAATTCATTCTTTTTTGTTATTCATAAATATAAAACAATGCATTGACAGTAATTTCAAAATTGCAAAAGAGAAACAGAGTGTCAGTGTGGCCTATCGGCTCCCAGTGGGAATTTGTCAGGACCAAGGAGGAAGCAATAGGGTTAAAGTCCAATACAAGGTAGAGCAAAGGTTCAAGCAATATTCAGAGTCAAATCCAAGCAAAGGGTCAATAGGCAGGCGGCAAGTGGCAAGGTCAGGTTCAGGCAAAGGTCAAAAGTCCATAAATCAATAAGGAAGTATTTTAGGAACAAACCCAGGGATAATTAGCTAAAGCTATACTTGGGCATTGCACCCGGGTCTCCAGTGTCTTTTTATATTTGAATTTGGCACCAAAGGCGCAGTGCCGGTCACGGCGCTGTGACGTCATTGCGCCGCTATTCACGTGGAGGAGGAGCTCCGAGCAGTAATCGTGACACAGAAAAAGGAGGGTGGTCTTCACTAAGTATCCTTGTAACAGCAGGCTGTAGAGACGTGTCCCTCCATGTCTGTAGTATTAGAATTCATTTTTAATGAATTTTCCTAAAGGTTCAATTCATCTGGCCAAATTTGCTACAAATGGGCAAAAATAGGGTATTGATCAAATCACATTCCCGGGCCACATGTTTTCTTAATAATTGAGTCTGTGCAAGTGCACACATTTTCAGGAAAAAATGGGGGTTTTAACTAGTGATGGGCGAATCTCCCCAGTTTCGCTTCGCTGAAAAATTTGCGAATTTCCAGAGAAATTCGCGAATTATCCAAAAATTCAAGAAAATGAGTCGTTTTCGTCGAATTTTTGCCAGGCCAGGCACTGATGTTCAATCTCAGATAGCAGACTGTTTATAGCTATCTCTTCCTGGATAAACCAATGCCAGCTCAAGCTCAACTTGGCCAAGACTGAGCTCATGGTGGGATATTCATTAAGATCCGAAAAATCGGCAGCGCAGGCTTCGGCAGCGTTCGCCGCACTTTGCCAGGCAAATTTTCGCCAGCGCTACACAAATTCACTAAAGTGCGAATTTACGCTCAGGTCGGCGAACGGTAGCATAGTTGCGCTAGACATATCGCAATTACGCTAGCAAAGCCTAATTTTCATACGGCGCGAATTTCAATATATAATAGAAGTGTATGTTACAGCCACTAACTTGCACTACACAAGCCCAGGAAAGCTTTAATTAAAAAAAAATTAAGTTGTCCTATTGCCCTACATGTGCCCCTATATAGTTGTGTTGCCATATGTTAGGAAATGTAGGGATGAAGGAGGGTAACCCCCCCCCAAAAAAACGATCTTTTTTAGACTATCACCCAAATGGTAAAACACCCCACAGCGTTTTTTTTGGGACTTTTTGCGAAGTTCCGATTTGACGTCACGCTGGCGAATTAGCGCTAGCGTTAGACGCTTCGTGTTTTAGTGAATTTGCCCCATGGTCTTTCCAACCAAACCAAGCTCTTTGCTTCCTTTAACCATTGCGATTGAAGGCATGACAATTAACCCGGTTAACTCAGCCTGCTGCTTGGAGGTCATCTTTGACCCTCCCTCTCCTTCTCTAATCATATTAATAATATTGCCAAAACCTGTAGATTCTTCCTTCGCAATATAGACTTGTTTCTTTCACAACCAACAGCCAAAACACTTATCCATGCCCTTATCTTATCCCATTTAGACTACTGCAATTTCCTCCTAACCAGTGTTACTGACTCCCATCTCTCACCCCTCCAATCAATCTTAAACTCTGCTACCAGGGTCCTTCTGCTCTCTCCTAAAAGGGAGCCTGCTCAACCTCAACTAAAATCTTTAACATTGCTGCCTGTTAAGCAAAGGATAGCATAGAAACTCCTACTAACATTCAAAGCCCTTCACTCCTCTGCTCCTCACTACATTTCTTCTCTTGTCTCACTATACACTATGCCCCTGGTCGTCTTCTCCACTCTTTTCAGAGCCACCTTCTCCTCACACCATCCACATCCATTGCCACCACTTGTCTCAAACCCTTCTATATTGCTGCTCATTACCTCAGGAATTCCATCCCTGAATTCCTCCGTAAGGAGGTTTCTCTAATTCTATTCAAGAATAAACCAAGAGCCAACCTTTTGAAGCACTAGAGCATTAGCCTAGCCTTGTGCCTACGAACTATGCCTTAACCTGTGAACTTTTTCATCTCCAATTTGTGTCTGTATGTTAGCCTCCCATCACTTAGACTGTAAGTTCTACGGGGCAGGGACCTCCTTCCCATTATTTCTCTTACCACATAGCACTTATGCTCTTTGTCCTGATATAATTCTGTAAATATTTATTATTTGATTTGTCTTCCCTGTGTATACATAAATATATATATATATATTTATATAAAACCACATAGAGCCGGCACTCTCGATAAGATGCAGTAAATTGCCTGGGTGCACGATCAAAAAACTTCTCCATAGAGTCGCAAAAAATGATCAGCACTTCTCAGGTCTTAAATATTAATCAAAATGTATTAAATACAATAGCAGCAGACTGATGTTTCGACTGACTCCTCAGCCTTTATCAAAGTGCCAAAGTCAATACTGAACATGTCTTTTAACCACACACTGGCGGGAAACCACCAACTACAGCTTAGTCACATGATTAAAATCTAATTAAAAATATGTCTAGGTATATTTCCAATGTATGCATATAAGATATATCAGCTTGTATTTAGCTTTCCTAGAAGAAAAGACTAGGTTAAAAACAACATCTTATTAGCAATGATATAACAAAATTTGTCCTAGTGTTTCACACAAATCAGGGAATGTTCCTATATGTTACTTCTTATATCTGTTACATTCATACATTGTTTCATTACTAGGTTACTCTCAAAGACACCATTATTGTAAATTATATTTTTCATATGAAAATTATTGAGTCTAACACAACAATCTCGCCTTCTTTTGGCTTTCACTTGAAATATCACACTGACATGTTGGCTCTCTATTGTTAACCCTTTAACTCTATATATTAAATATGTGTATAAGAGGACCAGCAGAGCACCTCTGTTGCATGTTGTGTTCTATGTCATTACTAATAACATACAGGTAGGAGGTGATCACTATTTCAAAAAATAATCCCACACCACAATGTGTATTCACCACTACCTCCAGTACGTGTATTCCCAAAGATTAGGATCCAACTACAACTCCCATGTGCCCTGATATATGTAGTCACATAAAACCCACAAATTCTACAAATACTTTCAAGTGTCAGTCACCCATAAAATACTATACTAATCATTATCGTGTAATCACAATTAAACAGCTTTAATGTGCTTACCTAAATGCTAGTAAATTCAAATTATAGTGAAATAAAAAATATATTCAAAAAATGTCCCAGGATAAAATGACTGTGATGATAAAAAATAAAATAAAAATCCCATGTACAAAACCCACCCTACAGGCCATCAGGCATTCCACTTGTTGGAGAAAAATGAACCCAGTTTTGCTGTGAAGAACCACCATTGTCACAAACGGTCCCAATGTTTATCATTGTAATACAGATGCATATGTAGTATCTTATTATACTATCCAAATTGTTCTGCGCCCCACAAAAACCGTACCAAAATCACTGGGGATATATAAATATATTGTACTTTTATGCACTATACAGCCCTGCGGCTCCTTAACAGTGCTTTACAAATAAAGTTACAGTATACATACCCCAGCAACCTATCAGTGGCCTATCAACAGAACAACAGACAGCTAACCAGATAGCAGCTCCCTAACACCTCTGCTGAAGGATTCATTTGCATTGCTAAAACCCAGCTTTTTCCTGCATGGGTGCTATTTTTATGGAGCTAGAGAGCACAAAATGGCCATGCAGTACAGATTTTTATTTTCTACAGTACCATACCAAATTAATGAACTTCAGAAAGATATCTACCCATATTTAAAATATATAATATAAGATATTTTCCTGTTCTATTGATTTGTAGATATCTGTCTAACAAACTTTCTTTTTAAAATGTTTCCTACAGTTACTATTTGGCAAGCTGAGCTCTATTACACTAACTGAAGAAGCCATGTCATTATTTGCGCTGGAGCAGGAATACAAATAAAAGGTTCATTAAGCTAATGATTTTATTATTTTAGTAGAATGATGGTAAATTGAAGTGATGCCAACATAATCAGCCATTGAGTAAAGGACACCATGCAAGTTACATGACAAAGTTTTCTACATTAAAAGCTGTCACACTTGATAAAACATAGAATATATAAAATGTCTCAGATTTTCTCCGCAGCTTTTAATTTCAAAGCAGAGACCTTTACTTGTTTCTGTAGGTGGGGAAATCATTAGACTATCAGACAAAATTAAATTAGGTACAAAATCCCAAATTTTCTGTGAGCCTGATCACAAGCAAAAAGCATTTTGACATATAAAATATTCCCTACAGCAACAGAACCACATTCTAATACTAATAATGTGCTATCCGTGATAGTGTTTTAATAAATGGCCTAGCACATAGAATTTTAGAAAGTAATATGCATGAGCAGTACATATAATCTATGACTGTGCTGAACCCTTTATTCCGATCTTTACAAATCATGCATATGCATTAAGATAATTAGATGTACATGAAATGCAAACAATATTCTCTGAAATGTCATCTCTAAGACAGAAAGAGTTGTGACAGCAATGACAAATCATATAATCACATATGGACGCCTTTATGCAGAAAGTGATAATTTCACACAAGCTGTTGATGCACTAAATTTTCTTTGTAATATCATGCAGGTTATAGAGTATTTATCATTTCAGATCGACAGTAAATAGATGTGCATTCTGCCTGCATCATGTTTAGAGAAATATAGATCTTCAAGCAGTATGCAAGCTTGTCATCTGAAAATAAAGGGAGCAAAGGTGTGGGTCCTTAACATCTGCTACTGTGTAAATGTAGGCATGAGTTTTTCTTAACTTCATGAACCATATATCTTCTGACTGCATATATGCTTGATATATATTTATGACTCAGTGGGGCTCATTTATGAACACTGGGCAAATTTGCCCATGGGCAGTTACCTATAGCAACCAATCAGTGATTAGCTTTTTGAAGCCAGCTGCAAGTAGAACAATGAATGCAGCAATCGGATTGGTTGCTATGGGTTACTGCCCATGGGCAAATTTGCCCAGTGTTGATAAATGACCCCCAATATGTTCTCAGGAGAAGCACATTTTTTTTTTACAACAAGAAGGCTAGCTGAGTTTGTATACAGGCTTCTGCTGTATTGGTAATATTTTGCTTTAAATGTTCTCTCTGCAACACAGACTGACCCAGATATGTTAGTGTGCTGCACTCCTCATTTTATAATAAACTCTAAAACTGCCTGACCATGCATCGGTTTATGATTCATTAAATTAGCCAATGAAAGCATGCATATATGATTATATTTCACTGGACCCACTGACAACTCGTTACTTGAATCTGTTGACTCTTCTCATTAAAAAAGAACAACCTATCATGTAAGATGATCTAGGAACTCTAGAGATTAATGAGCCCTTCTTCTAAATATTATGTCCCTGAGACATGCTGTTCATTGACAGAAGGCCAACAAGCTGAGAAAATAGCAGCATCTATTCAGATGCTTGTAAAATGTTTCAGTCTCCTTAAACAGAGTTTCAAAACACTGAACTGGATGTGAATAAACACAAATAAAGTTGTTAAAGGGTCTCTATGTGCACAAAATAGCAGAAATGTGGATGCATATTATTTTCCATTAATGATTTTATAATCATTTGTACAATGTAAGAAGGTGGAAAGAACAGCGTGTCAATCCATCCACAGAGGGCTATAAAATAGCCCATTATATCAGTGACATTTTAGATTTAAAGGCAACTCATAAATGTAGGTATTGAACGTGGTGTCACTACAAATTGGCAATTTGAGTGACATTTGAGTTATAGAAAATGCTCACTTTTCAACCTTTTTATACAATATTGGTCTTTTTCTGAATAAGCATAGAATCTGTGTGCTCTGGAAAATGATCCATGAATTACTCTTAGGAAGGAGGAGGTGTTTGTAGCTAAGTAATAATTGCTCATTATCCATGATCATATATATATATGTATAGTCTCTATTGTTCATACAGATGTAGCCATGGTTATATTACATTTCATCTGACTTGTTAGGTACTCTAGAAAAGGGGAATGCAATTAAAAATCACAGGCATTGTTTAAAATGGCATTTTTGTGAATGTTTTGCGCTGCTCGCAATAATTCAGTGGCGAATATTACTTCACTAAGAAAAGTTTAGTGTTAACACCTGCTCTACAGTTTAGCAATTGTGAAACTGTCTGTTCACAAAAGCCATTTGATCACAAACTTTGTGAGAAAGTCATTGAGGTCTGTAATCAGTCAAACATTGTCACTACCATTAGCAATGGTCTTTGCAAAGTTTTTGTACTAATGAAACATAATTCATCCCCCCAATTGTTAACTAGACAAAAAGCGAGAGAGCCTTTGCTGCTTCTTCCCAGTGCTGGATTACCCACTAGTCAAGATACTGTTAGGGGCCCGGACTGGCAATCTGTGGGTTCTGACAAATGCCAGATGGGCCACTTGCTTTGAAATGTAAATGGAATGGCCACTGTGCCATCCTTGTATGAGTTCTGGGGTATTTATACATGGAATTGCCAATGTGCCATCCTGCTATGCATTTTGGGGGAATATTATACATGGAATTGCCACTATGCCATACTGCTATGAGTTCTGGTGGTATTTATATACTTATGTACTTGCCACTGTGTCATTCTGCTTGGAGTTATGGGTTATTGGTAGTACATGGAATTGCCACTGTGTCATATTGCTATGTGTTCTGAGGGAATTTGTACATGTACTTGCCACTGTGTCATCCTGTGTGAGGTTTTGGGGGTATTTATACATGGAATTGCCACTATGCTTCCTGCTTTGAATTCTGGGAGTTTATATATATTATTTATACATGGAACTGCCACTGTTATTTCCTGCAAGGAATTCTGGGAGTATTTATACATGTACTTGCCACTGTTATTTATTGACCATTAAAGAAAGATCAGTAGATGGCGCTGTTACATGTTAAACTGATATGTGCCATTCTGTTCTGCTGGTAATTGTTTACCTACCATCTACCTCTCTATCTGTACCTTCCTCCCAACTTGTAGACAGTGCAGCCATCATTTATCATCAGTAAAAGTTGTTCTACTGTCTGCTGCGAACATCTTATGTATTTATACAGGGTCTAGAACTTAATACTGGCGATGGGGATATGGCATACATGGAGGAATGTAATAAAAGTCGGTAAGGGAAAAACTATTCGCAATGGTGGCCTAAAATGGATGACTGTATTGGAAAATGAGTAAAAACTTGTGTTCCTTGCCGATTTACCCACCATGCCCCTATTAAGGCCTGTGTACATCAATGGGAGGTGACGCAGAGCCCATGGTGTCGGATTCAAATTGATTTTGCAGGGCCTTTTCATGGTCAGACATTCATCCTTGTGGTTGATTCATTTTCCAAATGGTTGGAAGTTGTTCCAGTTGCATCTGCAACCACACATGCAATCATTCAAGTGTTGCAGAAGTTGTTTGCCTTAGATGCTCTCCCAAACAAAATTGTATCTGATACCTGAGCACAGTTTACATAATTAGATTTCAGAGCATTTATGGAAATAAACTTATTTGTCATGTTACAACAGCACCATTCCATCCATCTTCAAATGGACAAGCTGATGGTATATATAAATGAAACTGCTACAGGATTAATTCTGGGATGAGCTCATTCTCTGTTTTCTGGGAATTATAAATTAAATAGCATCAGTGTTTTTAAGAAGGATCAGAAGATCTGTGCTTTATAAAGAGCTAAAATAGATACTTTTGTATCTATATAAGTAATGGGCAGTGGTTAATTGGGGGAGTTTCTTCCAAAGTAGATGTGGTCTAAATTCTTATCTCTAGCCCTAGATTTGATTTTACTCTAAAATCTGCTAACCTTAGACTCATACCAAATGAGATGCTACACTGCGCCCTCCCCCCAAATGCTGCAAAGCAGTTATAAAGCTAGGGGCCCCAAAAAGCACTACCCTGCCTGGGGTCTTAATCTGGCTCTGCTTCTCTCAAATAGTAATTTTCCTTCTGCAGATTCATGTAACAATTGAACATACTGTCAATAATGTATATAATACAAACCAATACAAAAGGAAGTGAGAACAGCTTGTTGGATTGGGTGAACTAAAAGAGAAATGTGGACAAATGTAATGCAAGGTCTAAGTGCAGCCCAGTTGGAAGTTTGAAAAGTGAAATATGACAGACAGTGTTTTAATAGAATAATGTTACTTTAGGAATTATTGCAGAAACGGTAGGTCATGTACAAAAAGTGGTCATAGGGCAATGAAGTTGTCTTATGTAGATCCTGGCTGGTGAGGCCTGTAGTGTTTTAGTTGAAAGAGAAAGGCCTGGGGACTATGAGCAGGTATCCTCTAGGCTAGGACACTGTTGTCCAACTTCTGTGCTACTGAGGTCTGTAATTTTTTGACCTACATGGTAGAGGACCAATGATGAAAGCTGGTATTGTCAACTCCCTGTTTGTAAACCACATCCAATTTAAAACACAGTCATGTTACTACAATAACTTTGAAGATTATGTCCAAATTAATTGTGGTAGAACACCAAAAGGCAAATGGTTGGTGCTCACTGCAGGGATGTCACTCATATGTGAATAAAGTTTATTAAGTCATACAAAGACATACCCTTAAATCCAAATGCTTCATCCTAAACTGTGGATAACACAGCAATCCCATCACATGATTAAACATTTTGGGGACCCCTAACAAGTATTTCCAAATGCTAACAAACCCCCACCAGGTTCACCTCCCACACGCAAAGCATGACACACACAGGCAGCGTATTGCACACAGAGAAAGCTTAGGGCAGGCAGAGTATGACAAACCCAGGGACCATAGGGAAGACAGATCATGACAAACACAGTGACCATAAGGCAGGTACAGTATGACAAACACTTGGAGCATAGGGAAGGCAGAGTATGACATACACAGAGAGAATAGGACAGGCAGGGTATGACACACACACAGTTAACATAGGGAGGGCAGGGTATGGCACAAACAGGAAGCATATGGCAGGCAGAGTATAGTACACACAAGGAGCATAGGGCAGCCAGAATATAGTGGGAGACAGGGAAACTACTCTACATACAATGACACAATGCTGGTTGATTGAGTGGTGGACAGGAGAACTATGCATAATTTTACTGTCTGAATTTGAAATGTAAACAATACAGGAGGGCAGTTAATCTGAGTACCCAGGGGCATAACTACCGGGGGAGCAGGGGATGCAACTGGGCCAGGGTTCACACCCCCGCAGGGCACCCCTGGCAGTCTTGCACCTGCTGCAGTCGGCTGGAATCGGCTGCAGCAGAGCAGAAATTAGTCACAGATGGGGGGGGGGGGTGGCTGCATGGCCCGTACAAGGGCTCGTCCCCAACTAGTTCTGTAACTGTGAGTACCGATACCTTTTAAAGCTTACACAAGTTAAGCAGGCCCACTTTTAGGTGGGTATAAACAGGAGGGGACACAACTGGCTCTGTTTACACTGTCTATCGCTAGGCCTAGCCAATCTATGGCTAGTTAGTGGGTAGGGGCTTCTCAGCTTATACCTAGAGAGTGTTACTTGCCAAATGCTGTCTTAAAGATGCACACACATATATAGATGTGCATCTTCACAATTTGGGTCCCAGAAATATTAAAAGCAGCTTTTCCCTGAGCACAAAACAGCTGATATATAACACAGTCCAGACTCTTTCCTATGGCGGTAAATATTTTCTATTTGGCCCCCTATTGCATTAAAAATAAACACGAACTTGAAAGAGTAAAGATAAAATAAATTCCAGATTTTTAGTAGAAAAAAATAGTATACTTTGGGAGTGTTAATAAGAGAATAAAGAATACAATGTAGATAGAACACTATTAATACTACTTCAATTTCAACAGAATAATTGGTATACCGAACAAATAAAACTGCAAAAATTGCATTTAGTACATTGGTGTACAGTAATGTCTCACATATCCTTGTACTACTTTTGTGATGACTCGGTCCAGCCGCCAATAACATAAAATATAAAGCTGCCAACTGAAGGGCATATAAAACAGCAGAGTTAGAACTTACTAAATGCTGATCTCTGCATTACTAGTATGAATTAAAATAAGCCACAACTGCAAGAAAATAAGTCCCTTAAATCAGAGGTGTATGTATTGCAGTGAGGGTCATCTGCCTAAAAGTATCCATCAAGAGCGATGGCACTAACCGATGAAGTTATTTAAAGCTCCAGCCTCATCACCTTTATAGGTGAAAAAAACTAACATTTCCAAGATGAAGTGAAATGGCACAGAATGGTTTTCATTTATTTTTGAAACATTGAGACTGATCTATGTTGAAGATTTTGCAGGAGCACTAACAATAGTCTCATTCCAGGGGATTTGTGCTTGGAACCATTTACCATGCACCATCGCATGCAATTGCACTTTTCATATCAGACACTATTGCACGTATGGTGTCATTTCCAGCACAGATGTCAAAATTGTCTGCACCAAATTCTTTAGCAGCAAATTCACTATGCTTTTTGATACAATTCATGGAGTGATCCCTAGAGTTATCAGAATTTACCAGCATCTATTGCTACACTTTCAAACAGACTTGCATGGTGCACAAGTACTTTTAAAGAATGTTAGTTTGTGTGATGACTGCAACCCTTTTGATTTGATTGTAACTGTAACTGCAGGTTGTAAATAAACCCTTTTTTTTTACTTTCTAAAAGGTTAGCATCACAAGTCCTATCTATATTTATTTCCATGCACCATAGTGCATATCTAGATTCCCTTGAGGATGGTAGAGGTTAGTATGAAGTCAAGATGTTTCACTGTTTATCTTTTGGGTCAAGACTTGGTTCTCAGCAAAGGCTCATTTTCCATATCACTAAAATTCTTCCTCTGACATACCCCCTCCATTTGCCAGCACCATCACATTTTCCTAAAACAAATAGCAGCTTTCACTGGACAGCCATTTTCCCTCTGACATACCATCAGTAACATTGCCATCTGCAAACAGGACATATATGCTATAAAGTTCATGCAATACAGAATGCAGCTTTGAAAACATGTTCTGCTGGGGTAAGGCACTGTAATGGTAAAGCTGAGCTCAGGAGAGGTGGTTATGAGAAAAAAATAGTATCAGACAGCTAGAGCAGAGTTACTATAGGAACCAGTAATGCTATCTCTTCATTGGGCATTAGACTGGAAGGAGTGTTTAGTAATCTGAGCTGAGAAGAACTGAGCATGCTCATAAGTCAACAGCCAAAGCAAAGTCCTGAGGGAATGGGCTAAGTGTGTTAGAGGAGGAGAAGGATTTCTAAGTGATTAAGGGAATGCTGCAACTAGAGTGGCAGCTATTTAAAGATTTCAAAGAGGCAGTTCACTGATTACAAATCAGATTGAAGATGAAAAATAACCCAATAAAATGTAACACTGTGAAGATAAGTTACTGAAGTTTACTGGACCCAAAAAATTAAAAAACATGGCTGAAGAACTTTTGCTTATTCCCTAGTGGTAGGGAATATTATGTTTACCTTATTGTATTTCAACAATATTTGCATACTTTTTTTATTGTCACAGATTAACTTTCTTAGACCTATGCCTTAATGTTTAATACCCTGTTACTATACTTAAACACGTGGCACTATTCATTCCTATAAAAACAAGGTTTATCACTTTTTCAAATCCATTATTATTATAAATTATTAAACTGAAAAATATTCAGTGAAACATGCAGTATATTATTGTCATTTAGTTTCACTCGAATGTACAGTATCTCCAAATCATAAACTTTATTCATGCATGTCTGATAGTTTCTGAGTTTATGAATTTGCTTTCTGTTATTTGCAAACACTGTTGATAGGACTACAAATGTTTATTATATAGAATGAAGAAATACACAGGAACTTTAATTTAGTAAACAATTTAGTAAACCGTTGCATGACACCTAAGAAGAGCAATTTAGTAAGTAGATATGGAGCTCTAGCACAGGATTAGTATCTGTGTGCCATTTTTGTTTAATATATTATCTACTATGAGTAAGTATATAATACATTTACATATAAATTAAAAGAGCATGTCAAAGCAATGATATTTTGATTTAGTAATTCAATGAAAAGGGCTAAGAAAAGGAAGGAAGCAAATCTGTAAAAGTCCAGCCTCCAGTGATCTTCTGTCAGGGATGTGGCTAGGCACAGTGTCAGACTGGGACACCAGGGGCCCACCATAAAACCTTAGACCAGGGGCCCACCATAAAACCTTAGACCAGGGGCCCACTCTCAGTACTAATATTTTCCATCTCCTCAATCAACCTCTATTCTCCTAGTTTGCTTTCTGTACATACTATAATCAATTATTCCATCTATTTAGCCTCTTTGTTCTCACAGAAATAGGGAATGGCCATGAAATAGGCCAAACGTTTAGCAGCATGAGGGCCCACTGACACCTTTTCCTGGTATTCTGGTGGGCCAGTCCAACACTGGCTAGGCATATGGTTTGGAAGCCGCTGAAAGGCAGTGTAGATACGTAGCTCTGTATAAACAGCAGTGCACAACTATGGTTGTGTTATTAGATTTATTGCCACTAAAGATTATTTAGAACAAATCTGGCAATTGATATAGCTATAGATCATTATTTAGTTGTTGCTAAAGCTCCTGTCTGTTTCTGCCTTTTAAATGCTAACTCATGGAAATGAGACTAACAAGCATCTGATTTGAGTAACTGCCATGAAGTCTTGTGAACTAAGCCTTCATTTTATTAAGATGTTGTTTATTTATTTATGTTATACCAAGAAATAATGAAACAAGTCCCTTGATCGCTGGTATAATGGTCAGTAGCCTGGATTCTGACTTGAACTTTATTCCTACATCAGCTCCTTGAATGTCAGGGACAAAAATTCAAAGCTAAAGTTCCTTTGTTGGAAGGACTCTGTGTCTGGGAAAAACAAGGTTTTGCAAATTGTTCATTTTTAATAACTGTTTTGACAGAGTTTGATTTTTTTGTAATGTGTTACACAGTTACATAGTTAAATTGAGTTGAAAAAAGACAAAGTCCATCAAGTTCAACCCCTCCAAATGAAAACCCAGCATCCACACACACCCCTCCACTCTTTCACACAAACCGTATATGCCCATAGCTATACTAACTGTAGAGTTTAGTATCAAAATAGCCTTTGATATATGTCTGTCCAGAAAATCCAAGCTCCTTTTAAAAGCAACAACAGAATCAGCCATCACAACATCACCTGGCAGGGATCCTTTTTTGAATAGCGGCATCCCATTAGCAATTTGTCAGTCTCTCGGCACCATGCCAGACCTCAATGAATCTTGAAGAATTAAGTATAGAGGTTTGGCAATCACAGAGCAAACCCTTGTTTGAACCCCCTCTGGCCCTGGACCTTTGTTTATCTTAACATGTTCTAGTCTATTTGAATTTCATTATGTGTGAACCATGCATCATTAGATGTGTTATTAAAATTGGGACTATTAATAAGAAAACCTTCATTAGCTGTTTCCTCATTTGTGTAGACAGATGAAAAGTATGCGTTCAGAATCTGAGCTTTTTGCTTGTTCTCTTCAACCAGCTAAACCACTTCCTGTTTCATTTTTTTACTATTAATAAATTTAACAAATAATTTTGGATTCCTTTTACTGCTTACTGCTATATCCTTTTCCATATCGATTTTAGCTTTTCCATGATTTATTGGCCTCCTTGTACCTTATAAATGATTTGGCTGTCCCAGCTAACGTGAAAGCCTTAAAAGCTCATTTTTTCTTAGCCACCTCAACACCAACACTTCTTTTGAACCAAAAAGGTTTTGCTTTGCACTAACATTCCTTGCTTACAAGTGGAATATACTGACATGTAAATTTATTAAGCATTTTAAAGACTTCCCATTTTTGTTCATTGTTTAACCCTGTGAAATACATTTCCCACTTAATATATTGCAGAGATGCCCTTATACTGTCAATATCTGTTACATCTATGTAATGTGTTACATCCATAAACAGATTTGATAATAGAATAATGAAATTATCCAAAGAATAACTAGATTGCTAGGGAATACACCCATACATATGTTCCCATTTAATAGAATACTAATATGGAATACCTGAACCACTGCCCCCCCACCCCCATATGTGTGTGTCCACTGACAGTGTGTCTGTCAGTGTACACACAATGAGTGCTAAAGTGTGGAAACTTAGCTGTATGTATGTGCAGAGCTAATATATGTACCAGTCAGAGCACACACAGGAGGCATAAGGCACAGGTTGGGTTTCCTGGCATATTTACAAATCCCTGACCTGTGTGCCATTAGCTTTAGCACTATTGTTAACAGGGTATATCTATAGCTTTACTTTTACTTCAATAATTGATGTATACAAGCCATTTCATTGTCTGAGGGCTTGGATAGTGGAGTCTGGAAGATCCTGGAAGGGGGTATCATACCTTTAAAGGGGACCCATCGCCCCAAAAAAATATTCCAAATCCTATTTTATCATGTTAATCAAGCAAAATGAACTCTAATTACACTGTAAAAATTATATGAATCTTATTTCCTTCAGTCTGGGAATTCATAATTATAGCAAGCAGACAGGTGCCATTTTGTGGACACTGTAATTAAGACAAGCCTTTCATCATCTCAGAATCTTCTTTGTACACCAGAATGGGGGACTGGATGTCCATCCCAATGCACTGGCTACACAATTAAACGGTAAAGAGAGAGAGGGAATGTGGGGAGTGCACTTAATGCTGCGAAGCTTGCAGAGGCCTGGAAGATTAATGTTGCACGGTCAATTGGTTAGAGCAGTATTTGTCACTGAGCATTAAGATTTTCCACACTATTAGGGACAGAATTCCCTGTTTGAAAAATAAAGTTCAGCTCATACTGTACAATGACACTTGTCCTGTGGGAACTGTGGCAGCTGTGTGAGACCCCTGCAAGAGTGCTGTCTGAGGTGTCTTACTCACCTGACTCATGTAGATATAGCCCAGTAGCCCCAGTTATTTAAGTAACAAATTATATAAATCCTTGATGTTGCATCAAGAAGGTCTGAATTATAGCTCAAAGGGTACCTGACACCCTAAAAATGAATCCCAAATGCTATTTTATGATGTTAGTAAAGCAAAATAAGCTTTGATTACACTTTATAAATTATTTAAATCTTGTTTTTTTTTTAGTCTTTTTTTTTTTACAATCACATGAAACAGGCAGCAGCCATTTTGTGGACATTAAGTTATTAAGGCAAGTTTTAGATTATGCAAAAACCTTGCTTATCCACCAAAATGGGGCACTTGATGCCCATGCCCATGCATTGGCTACAAAATTAAATGTTTGAGATAGAGGGGGGAATGAAAGGAATGCAGTGACATCTAGAAATTTAAAGTAATTGTTTGCTCAGCTCCTGACATAGATGAGGAACAGGGAATATATGATTGATAGCTGAGAGTTTTAAATGAATTTATAATATAAAGTATGGTTGTTTTAGTAGAATAAGATTTTGGGTTTTAAAAGGACTTTTATTATACAGATTTTCAGGGTTTTGTACCAAAACCTATTTTAAATGATGAAGTAACAGTATAAAGGGCATGAAGCATACACACACTATACAGATCAGGTTTCTTTTCATCCTGAATACTGAACAGTGTGCAGAGACTGTATTTGGATTATAATAACTTACGGAGAGTACTTGCAATATAATATAAATTGCTGTGCACACCATTTGAAAATTGCTTTTGACAAATTCCATGAAGTGGAAGGGAAATGCCTTATTTTGTTATTAGTGACTCCATCTGCATTCATAAATATACTTCTTCATTTTAGGTAAATTATATTTGTGCAAAATGTGTGCAGCTACTATACATCTGCTAGACTTTTATCTTTCTCCCAAAGTGTTTGATTTTCTAGCAAATACTATCTAAACTATGTAGCTTGACAATTCTGTTTTTTATGGGTGATGCTGAACCGAGATAATTGCCTCCGCAAACAGCACACATTTCCTTTCCTTTTTTGTGTTATTCGGAAGAGGAAAAACATTTTGCTAATTCAAGCAGCTATTGAATTTTTTTATGGGGCTAGAAGATAGCATTTAAACTTATTTCTGTCAGAATTACCAGTCTTAAGAATGGATTACTATACATATATATATAACTATGCAACTCGTAGCGTATTACGGGGACATGAGATTGCCTAACTTTTTCTTGATTACTCCTTTTTGTGCAGTTTAGAGTGCGAGCAAAGGAAAGTGGCTCATAAAAGCAATGCCAGACAAGACCGTAGAAAATGGTTCATGAATTGTGTTAGAGAGAATTTTCAGAATGACTCAGCAATAGTATCTCAAGGTAAATAACTGCATTGGTAAGAACTGGCTGAAAGCACTGATTAATTAACACAGCAAAAAAAAAAACTTATTAAAGAACAAAACGTGTGTGGGTGGTGGGTATACTCTTGGTATTGGCAAAAGGGGGATGCTATTTGATTTTCTGAAAAGTAATTGCAAAACACATTTATCGTGACCTTTATATTAAGGGAGTTATAATTAGAGCTAAACGCATTATTAATGACTGGGCAAGACCAGTTTTACTATTTCTCTACTGAACTTCCCATAGCACAGTAAACCTTAATGGGAATTATCATTTAAACTAATCCAAGTCATTTTAAAAATGAACATTGTTGCAGTACTTGTACCAAATGAAAATAATAAAAATGAGACGCTCAACCTACAGGAAACCAAAAGAAGTTGGCCTACAACCCCTCCTCCCTCATCCCACTCTCTCTCCCCCTCTCATCTGACTTCTCTCTATTCTTTCCTTTCTTTACACCAGCAAGTTGCCAATGCAGTAATGTAGCTGATATTTTGTATGAAATGCAATATGGTGGCTCTCATGTATCTGTTGTATACTTTCATATGAGATACATTTTAGATCTGGTAAATAACTCACAAACAGCACCCTAAATCCAGAAATCAAGCTAAGCTCCCACGGCTCTCACTTCTGCCTATAACCACCGCCTTTCACCTCGGGAGGAGCCCTTGGCTAATTGGATGCTGCCAGGTCTTATTGAGAGAGGAGCAAAGCTAACGGTTCTGGACGAGCAAATGGACACAATCGTTTCACCAGGATACTGGAAGGAAGGACATCACCAGGAGCAGTCAGGCCGGGCCAGCAGAAGCAGAGAAGAATCGTCAGACAGGACGGAATCAGATTGGAGATTTCGGAGTAATCAGGTGGGCTAAGGTCAGGATTGGAGAGATCAGAATAGTCAAGTTGGCAAGTAAGGGTCAATACACAGATCAGATAAGATTCATGAGGCATATACACCCAGGAACTTTACTAATAAAACCTAACAACGGGCAATGTGCTGTAACCTAAATTCCCCTTTTATACATTTGAATTTTGCACCATTGCGTGATGATGTCATTGCGCCTGCTCATAAACCCGGAAGCATATAGGCGTGCACGCCATGGGAGTACCGGCACTGGAAGGGAACAAAAGCATGTGGGGAAGGCATGGCGTGTGCCCCCGCATGCCCATGAGTAAGCCCCTGGACCACCAGGAGCAGTGTTCCTCACAATACCTCCCTTAGTGTGATGGAACTTCAAAAGTATAAATTACTTGAAATGTTAAGCAAAACATTATATTATTATTATATTATTCTTTTCAGCATCAAATGGAAATCATTTAGTGTTTTGACGGTCAGAACATTTTTATTGCAATGAATTCTTTTTAATTCTATAGATGAAATGCAGAATACATCTCTCTTGTTTGATTTTAACTTGACAAAGTGGTCTGCATTTATTGGATCTCAGAGATATAAATGTTGTCAGTTGTGCCTTCTGGTTGATATGTATGATCATCGCCTAAAAATTATGATAATCCAACTATACACATTTCTTACCCTTGTAAGCATAAACAACCTTGTATAAGTGACGATTATGAAGCCCAGCTACTTTTACAAATAGAAGCGGCTTCACAACAAGGTCAAGTTATTATTATGGGTGACTTCAATTATCCAGGCATTGACTGGGGAAATGGGGTCGCCAAGACAGATAAAGCTAGTAGGCTTGTAAATATGCTAAATGACAACTTTTTATCCCAGCTTGTTCAAGAATCTACTAGGAATAACTCTCTTTTGGATCTTGTAATAACTAATAATACTGAACTCATCTCTAGCAATTGTGCGGGTGAGCATATAGGGAATAGTGATCATAACATGGTCTCCTTTGAGATTCTGTTGGAGAGGCAATTCTATAAGGGAGTAACTAAAACATTGAATTTCAGGTGTGCAAACTTTGACAGTATAAGAGCATCTCTGCAACATATTAATTGGGAAATGCTTTTCACAGGGTTAAACACTGAACAAGGCAAGCTAAAATCGATATGGAAAAGGGTATAGCAGTAAAAAGAATCCAAATTTATTTTTTAAATATATTAATAGTAAAAAAATGAAACAGGCAGGGGTAGGACCTTTATTATCAGAGGGGGGTCAGCTGGTTGATGAGAACAAGCAAAAGCTCAGATTCTGAATGCATACTTTTCGTCTGTCTACACAAATGAGGAACCAGCTAATGAAGGTTTCCTTATTAATAGTCCCAATTCTAATAATACATCTAATGATGCATGGTTCACACATGATGAAATTCAAAAGAGACCAGAACATGTTAAGGTAAACAAAGGCCCAGGGCCAGATGGGATTCATCCCAGGGTAGCTCTGTGATTGCCAGACCTCTCTACTTAATTTTTCAGGATTCATTGAGGTCTGGCATGGTGCAGAGAGACTGGCGAATTGCTAATGTGGTGCCGCTATTCAAAAAGGGATCCCATCCTCTACCTCAAAACTATAGGCCAGTTAGTCTGACGTCGGTGGTAGGAAAGCTTTTCGAAGGATTAATAAAGCATAGGATACTGGACTTCATAGCAAATAACAATACTATAAGTTTGTGCCAGGATGGTTTTATGCGTAATAGATCTTGCCAGACTAACTTAATTTCTTTTTATGAGAAGGTAAGCACGGACCTCGATCTGGGATGGCTGTGGATGCAATTTACTTAGACCTCACTAAAGCATTTGATACAGTGCCACACAGAAGGTTACTGGTTAAATTAAGGAATGTTGGCCTGGAACATATTATTTGTAACTGGATAGAGAATTGGCTAAAAGATAGATTCAAAGAGTGGTGGTAAATGGAACATTTTCTAATTGGACCAGTGTTGTTAGTGGGTGGATCTGTACTGGTTCCCTTGCTTTTCAACTTGTTTATTAATGACCTGGATGTGGGCATTTAAAATACGGTTTCTATTTTTGCAGATTATACTAAATAGTGCAGAACTATAGGTTCCATGCAGGATGCTGCCACTTTGCATAGTGATTTGTCTAAGCTGGGAAACTGGCCGGGAAACTTGCCAGCAAACTGGGAAATTATGTTCAATGTATAAATGCAAACATTTGGCAAAAATAATATAAATGCAAGCTATACACTAAATGGCAGTGTGTTAGGAGTTTCCTTAACTGAGAAGGATCTTGTGATTTTTATAGATAACAAGTTGTCTAATTCTGAGCAGTGTCATTCTATAGCTACTAAAGCAAATAGGGTTCTGTTCTACATAAAAAAGGGCATAAACTCAAGGGATGAAAACATAATTATACCTCTTTATCGATCTCCAGTATGACCTCATCTGGAGTATGCAGTGCAGTTTTGGACTCCAGTCCTTAGGAGGGATGTAAATGAGCTGGAGAGAGTGCAGAGACGTGCAACTAAACTGGTTAGAGGGATGGAAGACTTAAATTATGAAGGTTGAGGTTGTTTTCTCTGGAAAAAAGGCACTTGCGAGGGGACATGATTACACTTTACAAATACATTAGAGGACATTATAGACAACTATCAGGGCACCTTTTTACCCATAAAGAGGATCACCACACCAGAGGCCTCCCCTTCAGACTAGAATAAAAGGACTTTCATTTGAAGCAGCGTAGGTGGTTCTTCACAGTGAGGACAGTGAGGTTGTGGAATGCACTGCCAGGTGATGTTGTGATGGCTGATTCTGTTGATGCTTTCAAAAGGGGCTTGGATGATTTTTTGTACAGACATAATATCAAAGGCTAGTTTGATACTAAACTCTACAGTTAGGGGCAGATTTATCATTGGTCAAATTTTGAATTGAAAAAAATTCAAAATTCGACCATGCGAATAGGAAGGGAAGTAAAATCCTTCGAATATATCGAATTCGAAGGATTTTACCGCAATTCGGTTGGTCGAATGATTGAATGGGAAAAATTCAATCGATCGATAAATCGTTCGAATCGATCGATAGCCTTTGATATTATGTCTGTAAAAAAAAAAAAATTTCGATCGATCAAATTTTTTTTTATTCGATCAAAAATAAGGAAACCCAATTCGGTAGCTTTGATCTGGCAAACTAGGTGGTCGAATAAAGATTAAAAGGGGAAGTACTTCGACAGTCGAATATTCAAATGAAATTTTATTTGAATCATTCGAATCATTCGATTCGATCGGATTTTCAAAACTCACTGGTCGAAGTGGTCTTCAAAAACATTCGAAAATTCTAATTTGATCTATTTGAATTTGAATGTTTTTGAAAATTCGATCTAACTTTGTGATTCACAGTGAATCCATGCCTGGCGAATAAATTCACTCATCACTATGTATTTAGTAATTATATTATACACATAACATGCACCTGGTCAACTATAGCAAACAATAAGAAGCATTTTTTTAAAAAGGCACCTTCAAATGTGTTAAATCATTTGGGTCAAGATAGCGTTAAGCTAAACAACTCTTAAAGGGCAAGGAAAGGCAAAGAAATAAAATCCCATTTTTACTTTCTTTAATGAAAAAGAAATCTATCTCCAATGTACTTTAATTTAAAAATGTGTACCGTTTTAATAAGAAACCTGACTGGATGCAGTGAAATTCTCCCTTCATTTACTTGGATACATTGGATAGGAATTTTCAGACGGTCCCTAACTTCTGGCAGAGAAATAATCATACTTATGAACAGCAGGGGGAGCCCCTGCCTTACTTACCAGCCATGCAGAACTCAAGCAGCTTTGTTTTTTGATCATTTATGACGATCCCTAAGCAGCACAGACCACACTGAGCATGTGCAGTGCCAGTGTCAGACAAAGATGTATAACAAAGTTACAAGATGACAGCCCCCTGTGGCCAACTTTGAAAGCATAAATCATTTGTTTGATTAGGCTTGTGGTGCAGTAAGTTCATGTTTATGTTTAGTATACAAAATACACCATTTCTAGCCTTATTCTATTTTACACTTTCCTTGTCCTTTAAAGGGGCTGTCCACCTTCAAACAACTAGTTGTTTTCAGATAGATAACCAGAAATAATGACTTTTTCCTATTACTGTCTATTTTCTATTTGTAACCGTTTTTCTAATATTGAAGTGTAAAGTGTAGTTTTTCACCTTCTAGAGCAGCTCTGGGAGGGGGGGTCAATGGATACATTTCTTATCTTTGTCCCTGCTGAGCAGAATCTCTGGGTTTCATTACAGGCAGCTGTTAGAATTGATACAATAGTTGCTAATGCTCCAGAGATGCTGCTGTGAAATGTATCAATTAAATGTTGCAAAATTGTATCAGTTTAGAGTCTGCGAGCTGCCAGACTCAAACACCAGACACCAACATATAACTTTAAACTTAGATTTTGGAAAAACAGTAAAAAATAAATAATGGAAAGTAATTGAAAAAAGTCTTTATTTATGCAGAACAATCTGAAAACCACTGAAAAGAAAAAAGTGTTCGGAAGGTGAACAACCCCTTTAACAATATAATTATGCCTGCAACTTTTCACTTTGCATGCTTCCAGCAGGCAAAGGGTGCAATTGATAAAATGTTTGCCCTCTCGTTGGCAATGCAAGAAAGGCAGGGTTGCCTTGCAACTGACAACACTGCACTCTGCACCTAGCACTGGAATTCCAGTTTTGAAATAAAAGCAGCTTTTACACAAGTGCTTTTAGACTGAGCACTTGTGTAAAAGGGACATGGGGGAAGATTTACTAAAGGGCGAAGAGGAGTCGCTAGTAAAACTTAGCCAGAAATCCCATCAGTGCCTTCACATCGGCTCAAGCATCCGGAGGGCCCCAAGGGGGTGTGGGCTGATCACATCCTCTGCACCCCTTGTAGATATGCCCCTGTTCACCATGCAAATTTTTGATCAGGTGAACGATCATTACTCCGCAAATTCACTAAAGTGCAAATTTTCCATTACTTGACCCCTTTCGCCAGAGTTTCCTTTGCCATGTTATACCTGTTAAATTGATAATATGAAGCTACATCCTCCTCAATATTATGTCAGTGATATCATATCTTGTATGCCAGAAAGTTATTAAAGCTGGCAATTTTTTTATTATTTATTTTATTATTTTAAAGCAAGATTTCCTTCAAAAGTCCTAACAATTAAACATTTTTTTTCCAACCATTTGAGGGCATGTCAAATTTGTTTTAGTTTGGGCTCATGTCTAGGGCATAAGATAACCCTTTTTGTCTTTAGTATGCATTCTTGGACATTTGTAATAAAAAGTGCACCAACGTCTATAATAAAGACATATATATGACCGAAATCAAAATGACCTTATATTTGTTACATTTGTGCTTCCATTCCAAACCTCATCAACAGTACAGCTGAAGAAAAATAGGTTTAAGGAGCCTCTTTAAGGCGATAGCAATGTATTAAGTACTGGAATTGGTGGCCATGTTTCACCAATTATAAACATTTGGGGGTGAAATGCAAGAAAATCCTGATGTCTAAGGAACACATCTTTAAGCTATAACACCAACTGACCACCAGTGAACTCTTTTTTTGTAACCAAAAAGGCTAATTTTAGCATTTCCAGGCAGACAAATTTTAGCTGTAAAGGCCAAGATGTATTCAATACTAATACAATTCAATACTCCATTTGTCATTGATAAAGTGGCTCATGGGATATTATATATTCATGTGTCAATACACCCTGATTTTAAAAGAGAAGCTGTCTTTTTAGAACATAATTAATTGATTTTGAAAGACATAAAAATCAATTTTGGCCCTGACTGGACTAAACCCTATACCTACTGTATTCTGTATTGTACAATTAAGACTAAGTAGGTCACATAATTATTTTTCACAAGAAGCATGTGCAGAAGCACCTATTCTTAGTCACACAATCTCTCCCTTTAAAAAAAAAAAAAAACTTCCAACACTGAAACATACAGTGGCTCATTTATAGCTGGCTAATTTGCATCTGGCCAGTAAATATTGACAGCCAATCACATGATTACTTTCAATGTTCACCTGCAACTGTCTGAAAAATTTAATCATTGATTGGTTGCTAGTGGTTTCTTTCCAGGTACAGATTTGCAAAGTGTTTTTTAAAGAGCCCCGATATGCTACTATCTGCGCATCTGCGTGTCACTGCAAAATAAATGCATTATATTCTGTCATTAATGCACAACTATCTAGGTATTTTGCAGCAAAACTAATAATTCCTTACTATACATTGGAATACATTAGCATACACGAAAATAAATCTCCAAAACACTTTCTCATCCAGCAATATAACCTAATATCCTGTAACAACACCCTAGACCAGTGATCCACATCCAGTGGTTGCAAGCAACATGTTGGGGAAAGTAATTGTAATTGAATTACACTGGTCACTAAAACTACCAAACGTATGACCAAGGAGGAAGCACTCAGGTTAAAGTCCAGTTCACATAAGCCAAAGGGATAAGGAATAAGCATTTTCAGGAATGAGGCAAAACTTCAGAAGGCAGGCAGCAAGGATCATCTTCAGGAGCAAAGCAAAGGGTCAGTAACCAGAATTTAAGAAATTATACACCCAGGAACACTAGCAAGTGAGACCTATAATCGAATATTGAACCCGTAACCTTGGTGTCCTTTTATTTTGAATTTTCACACCAGATGTGGCACTATGATGTCACAAGTCTGTGTGTCAATGTGCCGGTGTCACGACCTATGTGGCGGCCATAGGCATCTCGGATGTGGTGCTAAAGAGGAAGGTAGCACACATTTATTTCTACATACCATAGCAGTTTTATAGGCAGGACATTATTACACTTTATTACACTAATAAATCTATGCTCTTTCATGCAAATCTTTCCTGTTTTTCATTATTTCTTCCATAAAATGTGTACAGTGTTGTGCAAACAAGGAAGTATTAAAAAAAAAAAAAAAACAACACAAAATATCATTTGACGACTTCCTTAACTGAACTATGAGTCAACTGTAACTTTAAACACCAATTTGTCTCCCACTGTCTTCTGCCCCTGTACAAGTTGGTCTAGTCCTTTCTTTGTGTGATGTAACAAATGTAGCTTTGCTTTGAAACTAAAGTGATTCCTTTTACAGATCTTGCACTTAGTAATAGCCTAAACCCCCTGCAGCACTGCACACAGACATGAAGGGTTACAAACAATCTTTTTTTGTTTTGCTGTATAGCAATAAATCATAAACTTCAAACTGTTACTAAGATTGATTTGCTTTTGCCATCCGGTAATGGAATATAATGAAATTTAAAAAAAAAAACACATTCATAAATTAAAATTTCGGAGATATTTTTGAACATATTGCCAAAAAATAGGTAACTTTTTTTTCCATTAAAATATTTTTAAAGGTGCTATTTTAATAGATGAGCTCTTAAGTATATCCTGCATTACTAAAATAAAAAATCTATTATTCACACTGCCCTGTGGTTTTTCCAGTTACAATTTTTTCAATATCACTAGCTAGCTAGCAGGTACCGGATACAGTCTAATTACTATAGAAAAAAACAAAAATGTAAAAAAACATTTTTTAATGTGCTTGTTTAAAAAGGACTCTATTGGTTGAGCATAATGGGTTTCAAAATACCTGTAGCTTTTTTAAATGTAAAAATGAATCTTTCACGAGTGCCCGATGGTACTCCCGTCTCCGTCGCCGCTGCTCCCAAAATGGCCACATGGGTAGCAGTGCCAGTGCCTTGTCCCCGGGCAATGACATCTCCTGGTGTGGAAATTTGAAATAAAAAGATGCTGAGGTCACAGGTTCGATGCCCGATAATTGGATTTGTTTGCTGCATTCCTGGGTTTTGTTAATTCATCTGATATTGATTCCTGGATTCCTGACTTTCCCTGAACCTTGACCTCGCTACTTTCTGCCTGCCTTTTGAACTTCAGCCTGGATATTGAGTCTAATTTCTCCTGATCCCTATCTGTACCGCGAACTTGGACTTTGACCCCAAAAGCTTTCTCCTTGGTCTGACTACTCCTGCTGAGAGCCAATAGGCCCCCCTGATGTAATCTCCTTAATATAAGGGCATCCTTTTACAGTACCTGCATTTCTGGAGTCTTTATAAACTTATAAACATAATTGGTCTATAAATTTAGAAACCTTTATGTCCAATGATATATGCTAGTGTGGATCATCTATGTCCAGGGCTCTAGTTATCCATCCTGGATCTTGTTTAAAAAGATTGAGTTCTGCCACATTTTGGAACTTCCTTGATAATGGTTTTCCAGATACCTGTAGCTTTTTTGAATGTAAAAATGAATCTCTTTAATATTAGGGCATCCCATTACAAAACCTGCACTTGTGGAGCTTTTAACGAAGAACCCTTTACTGTTATATGTCCAATGACTTATGCTAGTATGGATCCTTTAATAAGGTCTAGGCCCTGTAGTTATCCATACTGGACCCGTGGATCTTCTTTAATTAATTCAATAATATAAATGATTTAATTAAAAAAGTTCCTTCAAACACCACCTTCCCCCTTCAACTGCACCCCTTCACCTAGTTTTCTCCATAAGGTGAAGAGCTATAAACTCTGCATCCTTGGTTTCCACTAAGGCACTAATCGTCCATAGACAGGTGCATATCTGAGACATCCAGCAATCTTACATAGAGTGAGCCTTAGAGTACCTAAAGAATATCTGGAAGAAAATATTATAAAGTAACTCCATTCATGAACACATCCAATATAAAAAAAAAAAAATTAACAAGCGAAATTTATAACATTTATAACAAATGCAGAAATACCAGTCTGTGACTGCAACCCTAAAAAGTTAAATAATTTATTCCTCTGCAACAGTATGCTTAGGCAATCAAGTACAGAAAATGTGTGCATTTTCTTCATCCAGAATCCATGGATAGCAGCTGAATAATGCAATGCATATGAACACTTGGAAAAGTTGGTGAAAATGGCAAAGCTTAAATAAAATAAGACATAAATAAACAATAACCACCTGCCCTAGAAAAAGCTTTATAGGAGTATTTAATACTGCAAAGCTCACTATCGCAAGCATTTACAAATTAAATATCCCCCATGACATCAGCTATACAAGGATAATTAAGCGATCCCGGACACTGAGAGTTGTAGGAATTCATTAAGTGCTGATCCCCCATGTACACAAAGATCAGTGTTAGACAAAGCTGCTTTTTATATACAGATTGTTTATATGCTATTGAATTTTAGAGCTATGTGAACTTTTTTAGACCTCAAATGGTTTCTAATTTAAGAAAAAAACTTGAATGTAAAAAAATTCAAGTTTCAGCTGAAAAAAAGAAATCGCTCAAGTTTTTGAGCAAACCTACTGAAAAAAATTAAAACATCATGAAGGCTATTAACATCTTTTTGTATCCAAGCTATTTCCAGGGTTGGGGAAAAAATCGAGTTTTTTTTAACCCAAAAAATTATTTTTGTCTCAAGAATACCCTTGAAAACTCACATTTTTCATGAAAAAACACAACTCAACCCTTAATAAATATGCCCCTTAATAAATATGCCCCTTAATATTATGAAATGCAAAATTGTGTTTCTTTATCAGAAGGATTACATTACAAGCACTTGAATAATGTAGCCCTATTTGTGTGATAAAAGGATATTAGGAACAGACAGGCCTCCAGCTGGGCAGCACTTGTTTCATTAATACAATGATTCTGACATATTTTAAAACCTTCAACAAAAATCCTTGGGTTAAAAAAGCATGAAAACAGCAAGCGCTTCTTAAATAACCAGAAAGGGGCATGAGTTGGCCACTACAGACCTCTGTGTCTACCTGTCACTGTGCACAAGCAGAATACTGCTTTTCGGATGATACAGAATATAGGTAGGAGAATGTTCACCTGGTAAGGAATGCTTAAAGGGGGAGTGAATCACAGGTGGTATAGGGAGAACTACAAAGGTAAATGAAGTAGTTGGTTAGACATTATTTGCATAATGAGCAAGCCAGAAGGACTCATTATGCAAATGCATGACACTGAACATGGCCTCCTTCACACAGAGCTGCCTCCCAGGAAAGGTAGCTAAGCACTCACATGGGAAAACTATTGTTCCTCCCTGACTGGTATTGAAGAATGGGCCTTTTAAGTACTATTTGCTATCATTAGACTCCTACATCCGAATGTATATATAGTAACACAGACAATTATATGGGCATGCTCGGTAATATTGTTGGATTGTAGGTAAAACACAGTTGCATTGTTTTCTTCCAATTTGTACGCAAATAAATTAACCCTTTAATCATCGACTCATACTTCACTGAAAGTGATTAAAAGTTTTTATTTTAATAAATCATTTTCAATACCTACTGCACTAAACTGTGCACTTTAGTTCAGTTACAAAACAGTTTTTGTTGATAGTATCCCATTTAACACCTTGACCACATTAATGATTAATAATAAATACAAGCCATTTAAAACAGGTGTTTAGAAACAGAAGATAAAAAGTGAGAGCAGAGAGGCATGGAGAATGTTACCTGGTGCAGGCTTAAGATTAATTGTATTGTCTACAGCTGACATGAAGCAGAAACCAGCGACCAGCGAAAGCTACATCAATTTCTCTACTTACAAAAATCTCTGTACACAATAAATTAGGTGTAGCCAAAAAGATGTATTTCTATTTCTTTATTTGTCTTTATTTACAAAGTGCCCACATTTTTCACAGTTCTTTGAAGAGAACATTCCATCAGTTTTTAACCAGTGGAGCTCACTATCCGAAATGGTTGCAATTAAACCCAAGAGGTCTGGCATGGTGCCGAGAGACTGGCGAATTGCTAATGTGGTGCCGCTATTCAAAA
>CM044435.1:51430857-51584958 GCA_024363595.1 Xenopus borealis | reverse complement strand
TTCAAATCGAAAATAATTAAACTTTAAGCATGCCTCAAGTAATGTTAGGACAAAGGCTATATATATTGTATATAGTTATTGTTATTTCTGGCACTTAAGGAGAATATGAAGCAAGTTTAACTTTAGTACTTCCTGTCACTTCCTGATCCTGAAGATCTGGAGCTGATAAGACTGATCACTGAGAATCCATCAGTCCACTGAAAAGCCACAACGTGGTTTGTTTGTTCAAAGGAAAATAGGGAGCCCTGAACAAATTGCTAAATTTAATAAAATAGATAAAAATAGTCAAACTTTCACATTTGTGCTTTATAATGGCATAAAATAGGGAGATATGGATTTTTACAACTAAAACAGAATGTAATTTCAACACAAGTCCCATTTGTTGTATTAATTTTTTGCAAATTTTAGGTGTATATGTCCCTTAAAATAGAGCACACTAGACAAGAATGTTTTTAATGTTGCGTTGTAAGTAAGAAAAGTCTTTTATTATTAGAATTATGTTTTTAAGGTCTATAGTTTTCAAAGGAACAATTAGGAAAGTGTAAAAGTGTTTTAAAAATAGATATATAGATGTTGCTAAAAATGTGTAGTCAGATATATTGCAGTAGTTAATAAATGTTTAAAATGTGAAACAAGTGCTGTGCAGTAAGTGTGGTGTAAATAATTCTTTTTTTTCTTTAATAACATCTCCATAAAAATCAATGTTTAGAGATGTTGCCACGGGTCTGTGCACCCCTGAAATGTACGCATAGGCATTAGTGATATGAGCCGAGCTATGATTCTTTCAACTAAAGCTTACTTACTGTATTTGCTCCTGTGCACAAATCCAGTATTTTTAGGTGCAGATTTCTTGTCATGGCAGAAGTCATTTGAAAGTAGGTCACAAATGCATTTACACTCCGATGCTAACATGCTGCACACTTAAAGGTTTCATTATACAAGCCTTTAAAACACATATTTAAAACATGACAAAAACAAGTATATGTAACCAAAGCATAAACAAAACAAATAAAAATAGAAGGCTTTAAATGTTTCTTTTTAATTATGTTTACTGGATCAATAACAAATGCCCTAGATTCATAGCTGTTAGATTTTAGCCCAAAATAATTGTAATTAATAGTACAATGGCCAAAACAGTAGTTTTTGTTCAATATTTTCCCGTTCTACTGTAGCACAATATAAAACCGGTGCTAATTGAGCTAATTTTCTCTCCTTTGACTATGTAAGACATTATATGAATCTTAATAAAGTTCTACTTTAGTTAGCAGCATTAGTCCACTACTATGTAATAAAGCAGGTTAAAGGAGATAACGTGGCTACTGAACAAATACAATCTGAAAAGGCCCTTGGTTCTCATTATACTGCACAATTAAATGTAGCTGTAATAATTTCGATATGTGCAACGCATTGGGATTCAACAGTAAAGAAATCTGAGATCTAAGTAAATTGTCTGTTGTATAATCCTTACACAAAAGCTGAAACTCCCTGCCCAATTCTAAATATTTGCCTGACCCAGCAAACTGGTAATGCAGGAATTGATACAGTCATTGAAAGGAAGTAAGTAACTTGGAGCCATCTGTAATAAGTCCCACATTGTATATGCATCATTTTTATTGGGCTGAAGCAGGAACAGATTGAAACAATGTTTTGCAATATGTTTTCTAAAATATATTGATTTCTTTTTCAATCTGTGACTTTTGAATGACTAATGTGCCATAATAAATAAACCTGCTACAAAAGTATTACTCTTAACCATTCCACCTAAGTTGTGCTGAATGTCCCTTTCTGATTCAAATTACATTGGTGTTTAGTTACAGTGATGCTCAGTAGTGATGGGCGAATCTCCCGAGATTCGCTTCGCCGAAAAATTCGTTAATTTCCAGAGAAAAATTTGCGAAACGAGTCGCGGGACGCTTTTGACGCTTTTGGCGCGTGTCGCGTCGGTTTCGGCACGTGTCGCGTTGTTTGCGTCGCGTCAAAAACGACGCGCGACTCGTTTTTCTGAATTTATTCGCCAGCGGCAAATCGCGGGAATTCGCCCCTGCCGAATAAATTCGCCCATCACTAATGCTCAGTGTAAAACCTTTTTGTAATGCCTTTACACATACAGTATCATTGTTACTAACAATCATTCAAATGGGGTGTATACATTCCAAGAATGTCTTTTATAGTTATCAAAGTTCCTGTATCTGTCAAATGAGCAATTCTTTGACTGGTTTCTGCTTAACATTAAAGCATTCTTTAATTTCACTTTGTATTATTTACAGATATTGGAGGTGTTAACTGAAAACACTTTAAGAAGCTTTAAAATACCCTGTTCCTATTTAAACAATTAAATCTTATTTTTTTACTGATTTGCTTTGTTATAATAATATCATTATTTTAATTGCATGTTTATTAAGCTAGACATGATCTATATTGATAGCAAAGTGTCTCTACAAACAAACATAGGGAATTGATCATTGAATGCTTATCGAATAGTTTTAGGCTATCATTTTGCTCGCAATACGATTTCTCGATGAATTAGTACGATCGGATACCGCTCGTTCAATTTCACAAAAAAAATCGTGAAATTTCCTTCGAGAGCCCAAAAAATTCATACGATTTGAACGATCGAACGCTCTGATCGTACAAATGGTATTCGAGCAGGAGCTTCCCATAGGCTTCTATTTCAATTCGGTAGGTTCAATCTGGCGACGTAGGCAGTCGAATAACTTTAAAATTTTGATTCCTTTGATCATCGAATTATCGAATATACGACCATTCGATCTATTCGATATTCGATGATCGAAGAGGCCAAATTTCACTTTACGATTTCATGAAAAATTCATACGTTCGTTTTTCAATCGAATTCGATCGAACTTCGATCATTTCACGTGAAATTTGTAAATCGCCCCCTTAAACAATTTATGGCTTTTTTACTGCTTATTTTGCCTGAAAAACTTTTTTATTGCCATGTATGTTATTTTGGTAATTATTTTTTAATTTTGGTGACTTTTTGGTACATTTTAGCCATTTTATTGCATTTTCAGTTCTGCATAGGCATTGCTCACTTGTTTCTGTCCATAAAACCTATTTGGCCAAGCTAAAATATTCTAACTGTGATTTTAAGGGCTTTTTCAATCAAAAATGGACCTATTTCGATCGAAAGATCAGTTTTCGATTGAATAAAAATCGTTCCAATAGTTTGATTGCATTGTTTCAAAATAGTTTGATTGCATTGTTTCAAACGAACGAGTTTGCGCAAAATACTTTGAATTCCTAGGAAATTTGAGGACATGTTCTAGGACAGTGATCCCCAACCAGTAGCTCACGAGCAACATGTTGCTCTCCAAACCCTTTGATGTTGCTCCCAGTGGCCTCAAAGCAGGTGCTTATTTTTGAATTACTGGCTTAGAGGCAAGTTTTGGTTGCATAAAAAACAGATGTCCTTCCAAACCTTCTCTCCTGTGGGCTGCCAGTCCATATAGGGGTTACCAAAAAGGCAATCAGAGCTCTAATTTGATATCCACATGGACCTTTTCTTGGTTGTTTTGCTCTCCAACTCTTTTTTAAATTTAAATGTGGCTCACGAGCAAAAAAGGTTGGAGACCCCTGTTCTAGGAGGTCCCCCATAGGCCACAATGGCAATTCAGCAGCTTTAAGGTGGCGAAGTGGCGAATTCAAAGGATTTTAAAGGGCCAGTGCTTCGAAAATTCTACTTGTCCAGTTTTCAAAACTTTTTTATTCAAATAGAATTTTGGCTTATTTGTTTTTGGAAGTATTCGAATTTTAGAGTCAAACAGAAGCAACACATTTTCTCATGTCTTAACAAGCTAATCCAATCAACTTGGTGTTGCCAGTAATCAGTATTGAGCAGCTACATGCATTCAAATTAGTGCTATTACAAGGGTACCCAAAGTTTTGACCAGTCAGTTTCTCAAATTTAATTTCATACAACCGAATACTGCTTCACTAAAATCTTTGTTCAGAAAACATCCCATTCCTGGGAAATGAAAGACATACCATTGTTATCTTTAATGTTGAAAGTGGAGTAAATTATTATGCAGGCTGAGAGGGGTTTCCAAATGTTTTCATATGATTGTACCCATTTTGGATTCATCAGAATGTGTACTTTTGGACATTATAAGGGTTTCTAGGGTCTACCTGCTGTTTGTGGGTCTTATGACACATGATACACATACCAGCCACTTTCTCAAATTTAATTTCATACAATCGAATACTGCTTCACTAAAATCTTTGTTCAGAAAACATCCCATTCCTGGGAAATGAAAGACATACCATTGTTATCGTTTTTGTTGAAAGTGGAGTAAATTATTATGCAGGTTGAGAGGGGTTTCCAAATGTTTTCATATGACTGTACCCATTTTGGATTCATCAGAATGTGTACTTTTGGACATTATAAAGGTTTCTAGGGTCTACCTGCTGTTTGTGGGTCTTATGACACATGATACACATACCAGGTAGAATAACATAGTAAGTTAGGTTGAAAAAAGACCCATGCATCACGTTCAACCTTTTATCTCTATTTTAACCTGCCTAACTGCTAGTTGATCCAGAGAAAGGCAACAAAAAACCATCTGAAGCCTCTCCAATTTGCCTCAGAGGGGGGAAAAAAATTCATTCCTGACTTCAAAATGGCAGTCTAACTAGTCCCTGGATCAACTTGTACTATGATCTATCTACCATAACCCTATATTCCCTCACTTTCTAAATAGCCACCCAACCCCTTCTTAAAGCTATCTAATGTATCAGACTGCATGACTAATTTAGAAAGAGAATTCCATTTCTTTACAGCTCTCTTTGTAAAAAAAAAAAAAAACAAATATTTAATTGGAACCTCCTTTCTTCTAATCGCTTTGGGTGACCTTGAATCAACTGGAAAGACCTAATGGTAAATAATGCACTTATTGAGATTATTGTATGATCCCCTTAAGTATTTATACATAGTTGTCATATCACCCTTAAAGGAGAACTAAACACAAAAAATGAATATAGCTAAAACTTCTATGTTTTATATACTCTACTTTTTTATGCAGCCTAAAGTTTCAGCTTTTCAATAGCAGTAATGATCCAGGACTTCAAACTTGTCATAGAGGGTCACCCTTTTGGAAAGTGTCTGCAACACTCACATGCTCAGTGGGCTCTGAGCTAAGTTTAGGGGTTGTCACAAATTATCAAGAAGAAAATTAGGTTGGTGTGTAATATAAGCTGATGCCACAGAGCTGATTATTAAATTATGGTGCTAGTTGCATTGGTTTGCTGTCATGTAGCAATGATCTGTATTAATTACTAATCAGCTTTGTACTGTGACATTTATATTCTATGAGTACTGTATATTGTAAGTGGGTCCCTAAGCTTAGTAAGTGACAGCAGCACAAAGCATGTGCAGTGAATCAGCAGAAAAGAAGATGGGGAGCTACTGGGGCATCTTGAGAGACACAAATCTTTCCTGCTAAAGGGATGTAGTTGCCTTGGACTGATACAGAAGCCCAAAACAAAATGTTCAACATTTCTAGCATACTTCTTTAGTTTAACTTTCCTTGTCCTTTAAGCGTCTCTTCTTCAGTGTGAACAACCTCAATTTGGCCAATCTTTCCTTATAACATATGTCCACATGGACAACATATGTTTTGTTTTTAGCTCCATTGAGATTTGTTGAATATTTTATAAACACAGTGAAGTTGTTAATATTAAAGTGGACCCGTCACCCAGACACAAAAATCTGTATAATAAAAGTCCTTTTAAAATTAAACATGAAATCCAATTTCAAATTTTTATTAAAGCATTCATAGCTGTTTTAAGCTCATTTAAAAATCTCAACTGTCAATAAAATATTGTCTGCCACTCCTCTATGCCTTAGGCATAGAGGCGGGGCAGATGATTACTTTCACTTTCCATTCAGCACTTCCTAGATGCCACTGCTCCCCACACATCCCCCCGGTTCTCTTAACCATTTAATTGTGTAGCCAGGGCATGGGGTCCCCCATTTTGGTGCACAAACAAGATTCTGAGATGATGCAAGGCTTGCCTTTATAACAGTGTCCACAAAATTGCTCCTGCCTGCTTGCGATAATTATGAATTCCCAGACTGAAGAAAACAAGATTAAAATAATTTATATAGTGTAATTAATGTTCATTTTGCTTGACTAAAGTGATAAAATATGATTTTGAATATTTTTTTGTGGTGACGGGTCCACTTTAAGGGACCATTTATTAAAACTGATTTTTTTTTTTTCTGGTCAATGTATTTAGGGGGGATTTTTTTGTGGAAAAAGCTAAAAATTTTTTGAGATTTACCATACCCCAAAGATGCTAAAATCCAAATTCAAATATATGCCATTTCAAACCTTGTGTCATGTATAAGTCAATGGAACATGTCCCTGAATTGTTTGTTGACATCATGATCTGGGTTGGGGGTTTTGTCCAATAATCTGAAAAAGTCTAGTTTTCATAGTGAAAACTCGATAAAATCAGGTTTTCGGAGCAATCCATAAATGTCAATTGTACATTAAGATTTGAGGCTGGACTTTTGTAACTCCAATTTTTTCGAGAATTTTTAGAAAATTATTAATAAATGAGTTAAAATCATTGAAAGGAGTTTGGTCAGATTTGTTTTCATTAAAAAATTTATAAATTTGAGTTTTAGCAACTTTGCCCCTAAATGTATGATTAAATCATGTCTTTATCCTACTAATGAATACACTCTTAATATATATTTATATATACACTAGATATACATGATAAAGAACACTTTCACTCTAGCACAATAGATTTGCTATTCTACTTATAACTGAATCAGCCCCTTTTTCATTAGAATTTTCATTTCACCTTGACTTTTATCTAGACATGGATCTGCCATTTTTCATTCTTATTACTAATGATTTCAAGCAAAGGTTATGCTACTTAGTATATCAGTTTGGTTAACAATGAAGCAAGGCATCCATGTATTCAAACACAAATGGTGACATTAAAACAGAGATGGTGACATTTCTGTGCTCTAGACAATTATGGTATTGGGCCCCTGTGCTAAAATAATGCTGAGCCCCTTACCTTTTACAAAATACATAAAAATGACTTCCCTAAGGTCACATGTCTCTGTACCAAGGTCAGCACGTACTGATAATGCAAAACCTATATAGGAAAAATGTGAATGCCAACTAAATGGTAGTACTGTATGTACACGACTAAAGACCAACAATAGTAAATAATGTAAAGTCATATGGTCTTTAATATTTTAAGAGGGTTTCCATATTCAGTGCTAGCAAAGGTAATCCAAACCAAGACTTTAATGAATATTAACAGTTTTTGAAATTTTTACTGGATTATTTATCTTTATAGTATTTAGTGTTAATTAACTTGTAGTAACATACATGTAGCCACTAACTAGGACACGCATCAAGAAACTGTTAAAAAAAACCTCTACTAAAAACTTGTAAAATGGATTTGCTTCAAAGTCACTAGAAATTACTTATTTTTTCCATTTTATAATTTTTGTTACTACTCTCTAGGCCTCATTTATGATTGCTTCAGCTTTTCAGCTTACACAGTTATCAAGAAAACCCAAAGTGAATCTCCTTAAATCACACTGGTTTCAAGCTGAAAAAGCTTGTCACCTGAAACAATACTTCTGCCCTAGAACCTACCTACTTTACAGTATCAGGAAACAGTAACTAGTTCCTGTGGGGTCCCATTCATTTCACAGAGGATTCACCTTAATGCCTTTCACTTTTCTGTCCCATTAAACACCTTTTAAACAATGCTACAACAAAAGTTCACTTGGAATGTCCAGTGACAGACTCAAAGATTTCTTATTCTTTCCATTTGATTTGAGTATTCCTGTTGTGACCCTTTTATATAGCTGAATTTGGCTTTGCTTTCCAGCATGCTCCAGAACACTGCATATTGTCCAGTCAAAATATGCTCTACCACAAGAGATTCAAGCATCAAATTCAGCCAAAATACCAATTTAGTGTGGCAGCATTTTTTCAAAATAGACCAGAACATAGTGGTTTAAATACAGCAATAATTGGCTGTCCATTCTATGTTGCAAAAAATGCATTACAGTATTCATCTTAGATAGACTTCAAGAATCAATCTTAAGCGCTACGCAATATGTTGGTGCTATAGAAATACATGTTAATAATACAGATGAAGCCATTTTGGATTGTGTGTTTGACACAGAAAAAAAAAACTCAGATTTCCCATTTATCTCACTTAACACAGGATATTGTGTCAAAGCATCCCATCCAATTAAAGAGTTCACCATTGAAAACAATGGTGCTTTGGTATGCTAATGAAAAGGTTAAATGCATTAAATGAGTTAAGATAACTTTAGATAACACAGTTTATTCAATTAACCCTGAGTCACGACGCATTTAACACACACATCCAAGTGGCTGCATCTGTAATATCTTAAATTTAATTTAACATAAGAATATTTTCTAATTTAATAACAAAGGAAAAAATGTCTTTATTCTCAGAATTACTTTTTATGAATTCACCTGTTACAACAGATGTGCAGTTTAACTTTGCATACAACACATTCAACAAAATGACTACACACAATTACACAGTTTAACAAACCAAATTATTTAAGAAAAAGTTGTATTGTAGGTTACTAGCACCCAGGAACAGCTGGGCCTATGAATCAAAGTTTAAACTAGCTCTTGAATGCTTTTAGCTTTGCAGTCAGCTGGTTATTATGGTTTATTATGTCAAGTCACCATCAAGTCACCACTCAACCCATTATCAATACATTAATGACATTGAAACATGTTGTTCCTTAAGCTACTAAAATGCCTCAACCTTTAAACAAAACAGGGACGTCTTATATTTGTCTATGTGAATTTAGTAGCCACAACCTCATTGCACCCTTGCTAAATGTTTTAAAAATTAGTGGTGAGCACAACTTTCCCTTGTTTGTTATACTATATTAATATATATATGTAACTCACTTCTCTAAAGGGGAAAATGGTTTTTATTCTCATACATACACATCACAATAAAAATTGATCCAACTGGACTAATTAATTCAATGGGTCAATTCAACAAACATTTAGTCATTTTTGTTCCCAAACTGAATTTCACACCTCTTACTATCCTGATTATAAATTGAGTGTGTTAAGAAGCACTGATCAATCAAACATATGAGCCAAATGATATCACACTTGATAAAGAGCTGTGCTCAAAACATGTAGTGATCAATAAATAGTAATTTTGCAACAATCTTTTGCGCTTCATTGAAGTTCATCGCCATTACCTATACTCTGATGAACCAAATGGTCAGTCTCTTGGTTATTAGTAGTGATTGAGGGGAAGAACGTATCCACATTTTAAACACCACTGTAAATATATGCAATATAGTTTATATACAGTAATATTGCTTTGTATTTATTATTCTGCATTTATTTTTGTAACAGTAGGTGTGTGAATAGATGTTCTTGGCTGAAATTTCTCTTTTACTAATGAATCCTCATAACCCAATGAACCAAGTCAATTTTCCTAGCATAAAGTTGTACTTGAAAATTCTTACTGAATTATGGAAGATTTTCATAGGCTTTAACTAAATAGCTTTACTAATTTTGCTCAAGAATTTTCAAGAATGTTCACTGAATTATTCCCCGCTAAACGACCAATATGTTAAGGAAAGGAAGCTTATAAATGTTAGAGACTTGACACAGCTTAACTCTAAAAACACCATGTTATCAGGTTAACAGACAATAGTTTTTAAGACCATTGTTGTCATTTAGAGGCATATGTAATAATACACCACACCGCTAGGTTTCACCAACTTTTTTTACAGTCATTTCCGCTGGAAGCGGTGGCAAATCTATAATTCACATGGAGTAAAATTACACTGTGTTCTGGACAAATTTAGTTCTAAACATCATAATTGTTGAGTTCAGAATCAACAATATTCAGCATTGAATACATGAGTGCTGGATGACAATAAAGGAAAAAAAGTAGAAATAATTGTTCAGCAATGGGATATTAAAACCCAATCAATCAGGCAAAGATCATGCATAGAAAATCATTATTTACTACTGGTTGACTTGATGGTGATGAGCACACACAGTACTAATATTTTATTTTTGTTCTCCTGCTATTATTTATTATTATTCCTTCAGAAATACATTACATAAGACTCTAGTGTCTTAAAAAAATGTCCCCCTTTGTAATAGCTTCTTTATGTTACTCAAAGCTACTACATTTTAATCCATGTTACTAACTTTGTATTACAGAGTATTATCATCCTATCATTACCTAGATCTCTTTATACATAAGAACTATGCTTATTTACTAAGGGGCAGATTTACTAAATTTATGTGAATAGTTTGAATTGAAAAAAATTCAAATTTCAAAATTTTTTGGGCTAATTCAATAGCCATTTATTTGATTCGAATTGTCCGAATTCGAAAATTCAAATTCGATAGTCGAAGTACTGGCCCTTTTAAAAAAAATTGATATAACAATTCAGCAGATTGAACCTACCAAATTGCTATATAACCATATGGGAAGCTCCCATAGGGTTTTCCAAAGTTTTTTTGATCAAATAAAAACAATTTATTCAAATGATTCTATTGATTGATCTAATTTTTTTTATTCAATCGTTCGATTTTTTGAATTGCGTTAAAACCCTTTGAATATCAAATTGGAAGGGTTAAAATTCGATGGTCCAATTCGAAGGGTTTTTTAACCCTCGAATTAGACCCTTAGTAAATCTGCAATTTAGCCTTATATACCTTAAGTTTGTATACTGTACCTTAAAGAGATTCTGACACCTGAAGTCAAACTCTTTTTTACCTCTATTATAATAACTGGCTTTGAAAGCTACTTCTAACTTTGCCATAAGGTATTTGCATGATGCTTTTACATTACCTGTCTGATCCCCCATGTTCCTGTATGAGGGGGCTGTCATATTTGTGCAGCAGGAGTCCTTTAGCATTAGAAACTGTAACTAACAGGCTGAGATGGGACTGTTAGGTTGGCAAAGTAAGAGTGTCAGGGTGTCAGAGAGTCAGGCTTAGAAATTTCAGCTAACAATTATTTACAAAAACAAACCTCTCAGCAAAAAATGATCAACATGACCGATAGGTAACAATTAATGTACATTCATATGTTAAATTTCATTTTTTAGTGTCAGTATCACTTTAAGTTTATGACACTGTTTATGTAGTTGTAAATGGTTATTTATAAAGTGTTGCACTATTATCACCTAAGTAGAGGAACATTTTTAGACAATTCATTGAATAGATGGGACACATTAAATCTTATTTAGAATCCCTAATATTCCTTTGAGGACACGTGCTATATCCACATTATGCACATCCTGATATGTAAATATACAGTTTAATTAAACTGTGTTTGTTTATGCTCACACAGTGATAATATTTTTCCAGTTTTTAACACTGTGCTTATGGATAAGATAATTATGTATGACAGAGTTTATGGATATAATAATTTCGTCTGGCAGGAGAAGCTTTATCTCACCATTACAACATACCTTCAAGGATGAAGGTCAAATATAAAGACACCATTTTGAAAAATGTAGAGAAGATTATAAAATCCTCCTATGATTGCTACTGGATGAATTAAAATTTCAGAAAGCATATTTAGGTTTTAATTAATGCTGGTCCATACAGTATATAACAAATATATCATTTGTTCTACACATGGCTGTGTGCTTTGGCAATAAAAAATTAAGAATGCCGTATTCCATGAAGGGCACTGGCTGATATTCACGGACTAATAATATAAATTAAAGATCAAGAGCCTGCATCCAGGTACCTACATAGGCCAAACCTAAGGCAGATAAATGAAAGGAGGCTGATGGTGGTCTCTCAGGTAATCATACGATTGTGTGCTGACCAAAGGTCAACACCCTGCAGACTGAAGTCAAAGGGTTAAATATCAGTTAGGCTACAGTACAGAATTGTTGCTTCAGGAGTGGCGATGCCATCCTGTCTGAGATTAGCAGACATACTGTAGCTCACAAGTTATGTGAATGTTGGAATCAGGAAACCATTGTATGGTGCAATAAATTTTGTATTACCAGTAAGTTTCCATGCCTTACAATATACAAGGAGGGTTTTGGCCATGCATGCTATATCTGTGTACCCCCTTTTTCAGAATTATGGTAAATGCCTTCTTGAACTATATAAAGTTTGGACCAAGAGGTGTGTCTTTGGTAAGCCCTCTTGTTTCACCTAGTTGTCATGCTGCAGTGTTACTGTAACAGCTTACCCTAGACAAAACTTTTATATTGTCTTGTTGGGCTACTAAATGACCTCACTTATGACTAAAGGATTTCCTTTCTGAGATTTGTCTTACAAACTTGGTCATGGTATACCAAAATACCATCAGTTTTTATAATAAGACCAAATATATATAATTTCCTGCTTTATGAACCTTATAGATGAATATACTTATTTAATGTGTGATTATTATAATTATGTCATATTAATACTGTGAGAAAAATATTCATACAAACATATTTATATATAAGACATTGTAGTGTTTTGCTGTCAACATAGGAAAAATACCACATCTTTGGTAGGGTCAGAAAAATTAAGTTGTTATTTTAATATATTTATACTTTTTTATTAGGTGGTAAGTAAATACTAAAAGATCCAAAGTTTCCATATCCTTGGAAATACACAATGGTGACTGGCTTCACCACATTTCAAACATCTGTAGTCTTGTTAGCAATTAAAGATTACTTTACTAAGTGCTGGAACATGGAGAGGTTTTTTTCAACTTTCAACAACCTCACAATTTAAAAAAATATGTTATCTTATTTATTAAAAAATCACAAATTAATAAAATTGTGGAAAAAACTTGGAATACCTAGAATTTGTGTTTTGTGCAACATTTTTATTTTGAGTTTACAAGCTCAAAAAATGAATTAACATTTTGGCTAAGACAGCTCTCATTAACATCCATATGACGTCGCAAACTTTTAGATGCTAAAGTTTGACATACAGGGGCAAATTTACTATTATTCCCCATAATTAGCTCGACCAAATTCGCAATTCGATAAGCATTCGACCATCGAATGCTTATCGAATTGTTTTATGCTATCATTTTGCTCGCAATATGATTTCTCGATGAATTAGTACCGATCGTTCGATTTCACGAAAAAAATAGCGAAATTTCCTTCGAGAGTCCGAAAAATTCGGACGTTTCGAACGATCGAACGCTTCGATCGTACAAATGGTATTCGAGGGGCAGATTTACAAAATTCACAGAGTTCGAAGTTCGATCGAATTTGTATCAAATTCGAACATTCGAATACGCAAATTAGGCAAATTCGACCATCGAATATTCGAATTCGAATGATTGATCGAATTGCGGTAAAATTCTTTGAATTTCAAAGGATTTTACTTCTCCAGTATTCCCCACTATTTCCATGGTCAAATTTCCCATTTTTTTAGCATTCGAAATTCGACCAGTAGTAAATCTGCCCCTTAATTCTTTATGATGGGATGTGGAAATCTGAGGTCACTTTATGCAAGAAGTGTGTGTTAAATATGTATGTAGTGCACTTTTTTGTGACTATTTTGTGTTTTATGGAACATAATACATACTCCACCATGTTTAATAATGAAACATAAAAGAAGGGTCGAAAATATAAAAACTTAACAAACCATGTACATGGTCACAACCAGTTTTACATCATTAAGTATTTAGTACATTATAGTATACTGACAACAAACTGCCAGGGCACTGTAACACAGTTGTAAAAGTGGGTGATCTGGGATATATGGGATCCCTAAACACTGTTCCTCTTTTCAACTTTTGATTGATTTATAATGTATGCTGTTTTTACAATCTTCAACTCAAAAAATATTATATCAAATCTGTGACTGACACTATAACTGCTGTTTCTGTGCCAAATATTCAACTTGCTTTAAAAACTTACGGAGTGTTGACCTTCAGAAATCTTTTGTAGCAGAAACCCACTGCCACAGAAATGAATCTTTTCTTTTATCTCCAGTTTATTTACTCCTAAATATGACTTGTATTTTGTTAGGTATTACAATTATTTTTCTACCCCTTGTAAAAAAAAGATAAAGAGGCAGCTAGGCACTTTTATCAGCATAATTATCACAGTTTTGTGAACACTTTTTCATGGATGGCTAAGCAGAAAGTAACCTGCTTCTCAGGGTGCATTGCATCTTTACACTTGACAAAACAGTTTTTATAGTTTAAAAAAATTATTCAGAATGTTTCACTTTTGTAGGTGTTACATATCAGTTATTATGGGTTTATACATATTTACATTTTGCAACACAAAAAAAACTTTTACATTTGACATAGTAAATATTGTTAGATATGTAATGCCAAAAGGTTAAACAAATGGAAAAGGAGGAATTTGATAAATAGTATTATATCCTCAAAGCAATCATTCTCCTGCAGAGTATAATTTACAATATTCAGAAATTCATGAATGTTCATGGCCTGACAGGCATTATAATCAGTCAAAACCAAGGTTGATTGGTTAATCTGCAAAAAACGGTAACTAGAAAGGTAAATTCAAGACAAGTATTACACCTGTCCTTGTCTTATATGTGTTAAAAGATATTAAAAACACAGCCTTTCTTGTGGTAGATATGTTAATTTTGTTTAGCTGAAAAGTTACCTGGTAAATATATATATATATATATATATATATATATATACAAAAGTCTAACTAACCTGGTGTTGTCCAGTCACTGATTAACTATAATATCCAATATCACTCAAGAGCGTAAGGTACTTGCAAAAATAGAGTTAACCTATTACTGATATCACTGATTTCCAACCATTGCTATTTTGTATGTAGATTTCTGTCCAACTGATTCTCTTAATTCACCTTCCCTTTACATTAATGAGCTTTAACCACCATCAAAATATTTGCACAGGGGCTTTACCAAAGGCCCTCTAGTTTTCACCATTAAAATCTGCAGCAAATAAAGGAAAGGAATGCTGTACATAAACCTTTTTGGTAATTTTCTGGGTAAATGTTCCATACCAATGTTTTAATAAGTTAAAACAGTATCATGCTACAAATGTTTAACTTTACTGATGGACAAAATTATTATCGGCAAATTTCTGCATTTTGGACGATTTAATGGGCAAAATGTTTTGCGGAATTCTTGCAGGTATTCATGCATAATTTTACCAACCACCAATTTTGCTGCCTGGATCTTTATCTAGGCAGCACCTTCTAGTTTTACTATCTATATGAGATAATCCAGTAGGAGTTTCTGCAGAAAGTTATCATGAAAGGATCATGATTTTTGGCACTATTCAATAGGTAAAATGTGTTACAGAATCCTAGCTCATATTAATCCATTTCACCAACCACCAAAATTCAAGACTTTTTACATCGTTGTTTTTATTTTTGTTTAGTGTTCTGTGTACTGTACTGTCAGCAACATACCTCTATTTCATAGAGGCAGGTTACATTTTGATGCTTTTTTCTTTCGTTTCCATGGAAACCCTATAAGCTTTTGCTCCCCCACTGGGTTTTAAAATGTTATGTTGACCAGATCTCAGCTACAAACATGTTTGAAGTAAAATGTGACATGCTTTCCAAAGATATGGTTTCATAGACAGGCAGGGTGGATTATTAATTATGGCTTTTGATCCACTGTAGATCAAAGCCGTTGTCCAAGTCTTAAAGCAAGCATCATACAGTACATATGTCACAAAATTAAACTTTAGCTTTTTCTTTGTTGTTGAATGTATGATTACTACAAGGTTCCCTTAACTTTTATTTTCCTTTATGTCCTAAATAATTAAAAAAACACAAGGATTTATGTTTATCCTCTGTTGGATCTCAGTGTGCTTGGGGGTCTAATTATTATCTAGACTGAGAACAGCTGTACTTGCATTTTGTCACAAAAAAGACATAATATTCTAACCCACTTCTGTGATTTGTTCAATGAACTTAGGACAACTTTACAATTTCTTCAAATGACAAAAAAAATATTTTTGTGGAATACATGCCAATGTATAATATTGCCTTTTATGTTAATTTATGTTACATTATAATCTATGAACCAGATATCTAGATCTTATTATGATGTTGCTAGCTGTTTTCACAAAACATTTTCATAAAAATGCTTTTTTATGCTATTATTCTAAACGCTTACCTCTAATGTATATCCTCTTTTTCGGACTTTAATTGACCACCTTTGCAGTATCTGACAGTGACCTTTTTGCTGTAATTCTTTATCTACTAGGCTGCTATGCACAAGCCTGAGCACAATCTGCCTATGTAGTACAAAAGAATGATCAGTGAATAGAAGAGCAATTTCCATTTAGGACTATTAGCTGATTGATCTATGATCCCCTCCAGCATTATGATGTTGTTTTCCTAATAGATAAATGATGGCAAATGTATTAACATAGTGGTTGCTGGCTAAAGAAAGTATTATATGCAAAGCTTTTAATACATGATTTATCTTTTTTCCCTAGCAACAGTATGAGAGCATGCTGCAAAGATATTCTATATTCCTCATTCTCATGCAGATTTTCTCTCCGCAGAAATGCATAAGAAATTGAATAATGAGGAAACTTCAGGCAACTTCGGAAAACGAAGCGCCACGAGTGCCATAACATTAGTGATTTTACATTTAAGCTATTGGTATGGCATGGGATGGCAGTTTGGGGAGATTGTCTCCCAGAAGAAGAGGCGATTAGTCACCAGGCGACTAAATCTTCCTGAATCTTGCCTTACCCTAATAGCATGACTTACTTGTTACATATATCTATATATATATATATATATATATATATAGTAGCAGGTAATGGTGCACACCGTTGACAAAAGTTGATACCTGGGTGCCCGCAAAGAGGGAAATCTTATCGCAAAAAAGTTGCAGCACTCACAGGATTTTCTTAGAAGTTCAAAAATATAATTTTTTATTGAAACTCAACGTTTCGATCCCACACAGGAATCTTCGTCGGGAGTGACAAAACACTGTCACTTCTGACGAAGATTCCTGTGTGGGATCGAAACGTTGAGTTTCAATAAAAAATTATATTTTTGAACTTCTAAGAAAATCCTGTGAGTGCTGCAACTTTTTTGCTATATATATATATATATATATATATATATACAGAATAAAAATAATTACCCTTATAACATGTTATAAAGCCAATGTGGTATTTATATAGCTGTGTATTTCTTTCCACAATTTCACCCTACCCATTGTAATTTAGAAAATCATCTAGTGAAAAACAACTGGTTGGGGCATGTGTAGTTTCTTTCAAGGCAATTACCTTTGCCATCTAAGTCCTCATATAAGTGATTGATTTAACTGTTAAAATATCAGTAAATCCGTGTGGAAGTCACATTTTCCAACTGTCTGCTGTACACAGTTTTATAAGAATGCTGTATTTAATATGGATTTATGTTGTGTATTTGTTCACTGTACACTACAGACACCTCACACACTGTTTCCCTTATCTGGAATACATGCAGGCAATTTATAATGATCTATAGACTACTTTTATGATAAATACTACTAAAGGGATGACGTTTATTTATTAAATGTAGCTGTTTGCAATGGTATTCATCTATGAATCTGACAACATTATCATTACTAAATTAGATAAACTTTCCTTGATTAATTCTGTATTTATTCCATCTAATAGCTGTATGCACAACTGTCAGTGTACCTAGTAATTTGAATTATCTGGGTTAAGTGCTGATCTTATGATTACAGTAAATCAATGAATATGCTCTCACTTATTATTTAATTTCTATGAAATCTGTCACTGTATGAGAACAATACTGTTTATATCCACCCACAGCATTAAATTGTCAGCTACAATTGGCTTTTTTTCTATCGCTGCCATTTGAGTGAAATAAAAGGAATATTTCCATATGATTTGCTTTTGTTATGAACTAAATGTACCTTTGGCCAACTATTTATACTGCTGCCAAATTCACTCAAATAGGAGACTTGGTAAAAACTTTTCAAAATAAAAGGCAGCGAAATCCAGGGTAACTTTAAACAGAAATCCAACTGAGGTTTCAAGAGAGAAGTAAATGGTAGCTGTAAATAAACAAAAGTAGCAGCAAAGCAGTCAATTAGCCAGAACAGCATGGTTCCCTGGCAGACTGACCACACTGGTCTTTCTACCTGCAGCAAAATCTTAGCTCACTTAGGGCCATTTGCCCATATATATGCAGCCTTTGTTATTCTTCCTATATGCTGTGTCTCAGAGAATCATGGATATTTATGGGACGTTTAATAAACATACAGTATAACAAGAACATAAAGCCACAAGAATTGAGTTACTATTACTGTTAGTAGAAAAATCACTGCCAATTGCAGTACTTGAGAATAATTAACATACATCATAATCTATCCCTTTTCAAAGCAAGAAACTGATCCATAACAATGTAGTTTATTGCCATTATAAATATACAATGTCATCATTATTATTATCACATTCATGGGATCTATCCCAATTTTGGGAGTACCTCCGTTTTAAGCTAATAATTCAAAAATGTTTCCCTGTAACAATAAAACAGTACCTTGTACTGAAGACTTAGGATATGGTGACCATACCAATAAATCCCCTATCTCTAAATCCCCAGGTCCTAAACATTCTGAATAATAAATCCTATACCCGTATTAGTAATAATAGTAATACCTATTTATGAAGGAGCAACATATTCCACATTTTATGTCATGTACAAATTCCATTGCAACAGTGAAAAGTTTGTTTTAGATCAATAACAAGAAGCAGTATGTTATTCTACAAATGTACACACACAGTGGCACATGGTTGGTGGCATTATTTCTCATGCCATTAAAAAAAACTACTCAGTTACCATATTATTTCTTTCTTAATTATGTTGCTTTCTCGATCTCACTATATCCACTGCAAAGCAGCCATAAATTGTGCAAAAACCAACACACAAATAAATATGAAGAATGAAAAATGTTGCAGCAGTAGATAAGAATTGAAAAGTCTTGTTTGATTTGTATACACAGTTAAATCTTGATTGCCAAGAAAATTGAAAGACTTCTTTTTTTATCCTAGAAACAGACACCAAGAATATTCTTTGCCATGTGTACAATTTATTATGGTACACATCCTCCTAGGCTACACTTACAGAGCAGCATCATACATATAATGATATAGAGTACAAATATATTATTGAAGCCTCTCCACTTGTGAGTACAGAAAACGAGTTTTTCTGAACTTCAACACGGAATGAATTTATTAAAAATCCCACGGTTAAGGTAAAGAATTGCATAATATCAACTAATCTCCACTGTGATTCTTGCAATTATGTATAAAACATAAAATAATAAAATATCTATTAAGGAAAAATGGTGGTTTCATCAACATTATGTTAAAATATAGAAATAATCACCACTTTTATACGTTTCCAAGTTATTAGAGGATTCTAGAGACATTAAGGTAATTTAATGTTCATAATACGATTCCTGGTCGCTAAACTGCAAATAACCATTAAAGGTTATAAGCAAAACGTGGTTGAAATTAACCATTGAAACGTGAAATTTTGTGATCGGGATTGCTAATAAAGCTGCCCCCAGTTCTAAAATAAATGAAGACACACCTACTGTAATATGCAAGTTTTATGGTTTATTACTCTTGCCTGAAATTTCTCCAAACCAGGGACCATAAACCAAGGGAATCCCCTCTATCAAACTGTTTTTCAGCACCCTTGCATCTCTAAAGGAGCTGACCAAAAATGTAATTACTGAAGCATGAAAAATAACCAACAACAATGCTTCCTTACATGCATACATATAAATACTATATATATCATTGTGAATTTTTACTTCATTATATTAGACTGTAATCCAAAAGGGGTGACATGTTTGTTCTATGCTTCCAGTTCACTGCAAGAACAAAGAACAAGGAGCCAGATTTACAATCATTAGGTAAGACTTTCACTGGTGTATTATTTCTGTATTTTAATGTAGCTTTAGAAAGCAATATTGTTTTAAGTATTAGTACTGGACTCCCAGCATGCTCTAACCTTGTAATATGTTAAATGTAATATGCTGGAATTTGTAGTCTACCCAACCAATGGGTAAAGTAAGGTTGAGATACAATAACTGGAAATTAGCTTTTTTATGATGATATTTCTTATGTTAACAAAATCTTAAAGTTCTAGCAATAACAAAAATTGGTAAATAATAGAAAAGCAGTAAGGGTGAAATATGATTATCTGTTATTTGTAGAATGCATGCACAATAACAATAATGTAAGGGCTGCATACAATAGATTACATTTATCCTGTCCTTGTTCTTGTTCTTCTCACCCCTTTCTCCCTAGCTTTTCTTTCTTTTGTGTATAAACCAAAGACAACAAAGAATATTGTTTTTAAAAAATGTCATCTATATTGCAGAATTATATATACCTGTAGCATTTTTTTCGAATTCTTAAGAGGTTTGTTTTTAAAAAAAAGTACTCAATTATTAACATTACTATTAGAATTGTAAGTATTCATTAGGGATGGCGCGAACCGCGGAAAAAATGTTCGCGAACATATTCGACAAAACGCGCGAACGGTTCGCGAACGTCGCGAACCCCATAGACTTCAATGGGAAGGCAAACTTTAAAAGCTAAAAAAGACATTTTTGGCCAGAATAATGATTTTAAAGTTGTTTAAAGGGTGCAACGACCTGGACAGTGGCATGCCAGAGGGGGATCAAGGCCAAAAATGTATCTGAAAAATCCAATAGTCGCAGCCACTGAAGCACAGAAAAAATATGCCATATAAATGCTGAAAATAGTCGCAGCCACTGAAACACAGAAAAAATATGCCATATAAATGCTGAAAATAGTCGCAGCCACTGAAGCACAGAAAAAATACAGGTCAATGTATGGCAGTTGTTTGAAGAACAGTAGATTACTAGCCAGCAAAGCTACCTAACCTAAAATGTCCCTCAAATCCCTGCAGACTTCTGTCCCTCCAATACAGAGCAGTATCAAGCAGATTACTAGCCAGCAAACTTTCAACTGTCCCTGAAATCACTAACAGCTCTCTGCCTACACTAGCTCTTCCAAGCAGCACACACAGACAGAATGAAAAAATGCTGCAGGGCTTCAGTTCATATATGGAAGGGGAGTGGTCCAGGGGGTGTGGGGGTGGTCCAGGAGGGAGAGCTTCCCTATTGGCTGCCATGTATCTGCTGGTCTGGGGTGAGAGGGCAAAAAAAAGCGGCGACTATGCGCGAACCCAAAATGGTGAACGTCGCGCGACGTTCGCGAATATTCTGCGAGCGCGAACAGCGGATGTTCGCGCGAACAGTTCGCGCCATCCCTAGTATTCATGAACATTGCCATATGCCTCAGTGCACTCTTCTGTTAAGTATACGTTTACTGGGGAAAAAAGGAAAGTCTTTATGTATTTTACTATTTTTAATAAAAACGCTTAGTTATTATAAGTTTGCATTCCATTTTTATAGATATTTCTGTATCAATAGACATTAAGGGAAAATGGAAATAAAAAGTATCTCTAGTTTTAAAGAAAAGTAGAGCTATTTAATGAAAAAAGTGTCTGCTTCACTAGTATCTAGAAGCTATATTAGTGTGCCCATTTGAGGCATAATATATCTGTATTGCGTTCTGTGGAAATTATCTTGCTGTTCCCATGATGGCTATAATACAAGTTCTCATTAAGTGCAGTGGGATCACTGGTGAGAACAGCCTGATTAACTGAGGGTTGCTGGACTACTGGTTTCATGATTTCAAGAAAACAAATAGCAATGCTCCTTGCACTTGTGTATTCCATGATTAGCTTGTTGACAAGCTGGGTTATTTCTGCTATTTATTGTAGACTTCTGGGGATTAGATTTTGCTTATTTTCATTCTTTCAAGAGAGCAAAAGGAAGCATATTTGACACATAAACATATAGCTATCTTATATGGCATTATACTGGACATCCTCTTTTAAAATATAATTCCACAAGGCAAAGTTCTTGGGCAACCTCTAGTGGACACAAATAAAGGAAACCTTGTTTAGGAGCCAAGTTTATAGTGTAATTTATCCATATCTGACTTTTTCAGAGTTTAGTAGTAAATGTTTTACACAGAGCAATTTTGGCATCAAATAAGACTCAGTAGAACATTAGGTAGAAAGTATACTAAATATATCAACCACTAACATCATAATTACGTTTAAGAAAAAGTTCAAATCAAGACACAATCACACTCCATGGCACATGAATCGCACAGTATTTGAATAAAATACATTAACAGAGGAGAGATTTTAATATCAGATCAGGTTTTGTCTAATAAATCCATTGGAGAAGTGAAATAATTACTTCCTATACTAATTTTTTTTCCAGTTTCCAGTCTATTTAAGCCTAGTAAACTAGTAAACAAAAAGTACATTTTAGAACAAAATTAAACAAATTAATAGAAAGCCCGTCTTGGAATAAAACCATGCATTAAAGAAAAAACACAATTTTAAACAAAAATTTACTTTAAATAGATATGCTACCTATGGACCATCTTTGCTGGCAATGTGCAGTCTCTGGATAACTTAATTGTTTACCTTGTCTGAAAAATGTGATTGCTGTCATATTTACTGATGCCATCCCTAAGGTATGATGGGAAATGCAACAGAGAGCACTGCCACTTTTTTTTACAATTGTAACACATTTCTGCATGGCTACTTATTATTATTATTATTATATGCCATCAAATTGGGTTTTGACTCCTGGTAAGCAGACAGTTTGTGCTTCTCCACATACTCCTGTTTTCTGTTTGAATCTTTACGTTTATCACTCTTTTTTTATCACCATCTAGGCATTGTGGTGAGATTTATTGTGTTTGACAATAAGGGGGCTATTTATCAAAGGTCAAGTTTGTGAGGCTTTTTCTCCCTTGAATTAACACACAACTCAAATGTTTGCTTATTTAGGAAAAACCTAAATGTAAAAAAATCAGATGAATGCAATTGGGATAAAAGTAGAATACCTAAAAGGTTTGGAGTTTATAGGCTAAAAAACCTTGAATACTCGAGCACAAACCACCATAAAAAAAATTCCGAAGACAAAAAGCATCTTCAAATGGTTAAAGGGATATGTGTCATTGACTTAATAGCAAAATGTTGCTTTTTTGCTAGTGAAAATACCCTTGAAATACTTGTTACAAATATTACGAAAAAACACAACTCGGCCTTTGATAAATAACCACCTAATTGTGTTTAGCATGTCAGACATTAGACAGCTGATTATTTGTGCATTGTGGGGAAAGTCAAGGATCCATTTGTTTTCCTTGTGATTCGCAACTTTTTGAAAGGTCTTTGACATACCCATATACTGGACAGTTCTGACCTTTGTTGTTAGAAATATATCAGTACTTTGATGGGTCTTTCCTATGTCTTTCCAGGGTTTTTCGTTTTGGATCTACCAAGTACCAGTCTGTGGCATATTTTCTGACTGGTTCATGTGTAAAATTGATGAAGACACTTGGAAGACTCTTTCACAAACCCAACTTCACTTTTATTCAAGGTTAGAAAGCACATGCAGGGTATGTCTGTCTCACTGCCAGAAAGGCCACCTCCTTCCATTTCCTGTCCATTTTATTCCTTCTTTCAACCAGCTTTATTGTTCTCTTTATTGTGAACTCTAAACAAAATATGTCACCACCATGCAAATGAATGACCCAAGGAGCTAGAGGCTGTCTAAAACGTCTAAGGTTTCACTGTGGACTCCAAAGTTACCTGTTAATGCCTGTTGCCACTTTTTATTTTTTTTCCGTTAATACTTTTTTATTCTGATCTTTTAATAAATGTTATGGCATTTCTGGTTTTAGACAAAGTGAGTTTAGTTGCAGTTTCTAAAACCTTCAATAAATAGGCCTCCACTGACAAACTTTTTTAAATTTTATATTAGGCATTTGTCACTTGAATTTTATTAAGTGTAAATACACCTGAGAACATTTGTTGCAAGAATGATGGTAGTAATAAATTAATAGAGAATTCTGGTTACTTAAAGATACTGATATTTTAATACATTATATATACACCTTACTTACATCTTTAGCCACACCTTGTCTGAACAATACTGTTTTCTGTTTAAATGCAATTCAGGTGGGAATATGGACTGCTGCAAGAATTAATTTTCCTTTCATCTCAATTGGTGGAATTTACCATAGTTAGATATACAATATACAGTCTACGAACATTTCTTGATAAGTTCCTTGATAATGTAATAATAATGAAATGTAATGTAAGCTCATGGGGCTTTCCATATGAAGGACACTATCAAATATACGCTGAATGTTAGGACTACATATCTCAACTATGATAGAAACTACTAGCTTACTCATGTTTTGCTCTAACTGTCTGTTTAAATTTTAAAGCTTCAATGTGATTTACAGTGAATCCTTTTCATATACATAATTGAATCCTGAAACAATTGGTTTTATGTGCAGATACCTTCCTTATTTATAGAATTAAACTAGATTTTTTGATGATTGCTTAAATAATTGTATCCATTTCACTTATGTTTACTCAAACTTATAATGAATGACATAATATCAAATTTAGATAACAAATTAAGATAATTGCATTTTCTGCATATACAAAGCGATTTTCAAATATGTACAGCTTCGTACTGAAAAACATTTATTTGTGCAATCTCAGCAAAAAATAAAATTACAAACACATCTTTTTTACAACATCCACAGTGCAGTATTACCCCTCTGTCTGCCTACCTGTGTTAGCCACTCCCTCCTGACGCGTTTCACGCTATTTGGCGCTTCATCACCTCACCTGTTTTTCAGTACGAAGCTGTACATATTTGAAAGTTATTTATAGGTACAATATGTGGACCTAGATACAGCTTCTACTGTTGGAAGACAGCGGTTTGCCCGACCAAATATTTAATTATATTTAATACTACTGATATACAAAGGGATGCAATGTGTTACCTTTATCATTCAGCACCACAAAAATAATAGGATATGTTTAGAAAATGTGTTTTATTAAAAAGACTTCTATTAAAAAGAAGTACTGATTTATCAAAGCTTTTTTATCTAAAATAAAGGACAAGAGGATAATATTTATTTATAAATACTTTTCTGTGTTACTTCTGATTTATAGTAACGTGAAAAGTGATGTGGAAAATATGAACTGCTCTCTCTTTTGTTTTTGAACAGTTACTATGCATTAAACTATTATTTTTTAGTTGTTATTGCGCAGTAAAATTTAACACAATAATTCTTTTTGGAAAATTAAATTGGCAGGGTTCTAGCAGCTGAATGTATTTGATTAAATGTCACAAGAAAATGTTCCTTATAGTTAGGAAGTGTTAATAAATATGATAAAAATTTAACTTTCTGAAAATTATTTAGGAGTTAATTTCATATATTCCTAAAGCAGTCTAATAATTGTACTAATTGTGTGTATGTTTAGGGTCTATTACCTATAATGCTTGAGACCTGTGGTTTTCTGGATGTAATTTGTACCTTAAGGCTAATACAAATCATTTAAACAAACCAAACATAATTGGTTTGCCACCAATATGGATTCATGAGCTTTGTTACCATGAAATACAAGGTACTGTTTTATTATTACAGAAAAATAGGAAATATAAAATATAATTAATAGCTTAAAATGGACTCAATGAAATGGTTTCTAGATAAAGGATACAAAACTTGTATTATCTTGACATAACATATAATCATCATTGTTTACTCTATGAGGGTTCTCAGGCCTAGGGGCTGTTGTAAGATGCCATAGAGTCTAGACAGTTACTATTTAGGGCAGAGACACACAAGCAGATCTGGGGAGAATAGATGCCTGGTGACAAATCTTCTCTTCTTCAGGGCGACTAATCTTCCCAAACTGCCTTCCTGCAGGTTAAAATGTAAATTGCCTCATGAGGAAACTTCAGCCGACTTCAGAAAACAAAGCGCTCTGAGTGCCATCACATCATCGATTTATATTTTAGCCAGCAGGAAGGAAGGGAAAGGCAGTTCGGAGAGATTAGTCACCCCGAAGAAGAGTGACTAATCTCCCTGAATCTGCTAGTGTGTCTCTGCCCTTTTTGGTTTTGTAGGGATGGGCTACTTTTTATTTTAGTCCTGACCTGGGGGGTTTAACTTGGGTGGAAATCTAATGGCATACATTCTCTTCCTTCAAAAAGAAATAGGATAAAGTAACAAGTTTAACAAGTTTAACATCAAATTGATCTTCCAATATCAATTGGTACAGGGGACCTTTTTACCCATAAAGAGGATCACCGCACCAGAGGCCACCTCTTCAGACTAGAAGAAAAGGACTTTCATTTGAAGCAGCGTAGGTGGTTCTTCACAGTCAGGGCGGTGAGGTTGTGGAATGCACTGCCGGGTGATGTTGTGATGGCTCATTCTGTTGATGCTTTTAAGAGGGGTTTGGATGATTTTTTGGACAGACATAATATCAAAGGCTATTTTGATACTAAAATCTACAGTTAGTATAGCTATGGGCATACAGGTATATGGTTTGTGTTTGAAAGAGTGGAGATGTGTGTGTGTGTGTGTATGCTGGGTTTTTAATTTGGAGGGGTTGAACTTGATGGACTCGGTCTTTTTTCAACCCAATTTAACTATGTAACTATGTAACTATGTAACAAACAAGAAAAAAGACAATGCATTTTCATTGTTTTTTGTTTAATATTTGTTGATAACTATAGGTGTACATTTCTTCTGAAATGGTTATTTTAAATATGATATTATAGCAATAGTTGCAGATTTAGGCATGTTTAGTGTAGTGCTAGTCACTCAAAATGTATAGTTAGCTAAATGAGATACATGATGATGTTACAAAGCTGCTATTGTCACTTCATGGTAATGCACATTTTTGACCACTCTGACCAAAATATCTACTTGCTATAGATCTCTGCCATAGAAATTAAAAGGAGAGTCACAAGTCACAACCTGTAGTAAGTTCTGGGTGTTTTTACAATCCCCCCCCATTAAGTGCCTGCTAAAAACAAACATTGTACCTGCAACTTCAGCTTCAGTGATGATTTGGTTTAAGAAGACCAAGTAGTTGAAATCAATCTAAATGTTTAGAATGTTTTTTTTAAGACAAAGATCAGGACTTTGGAGACTTAGGGAGGAAGGATTTTACCGCTATTCAATTGGTCGAACGATCGAATAGTGAAAATTCGATCGAACGATAAAATCATTCGAATCAAATTATTTGAACGATTTCAACCATTCGATCAAATTTTTTTTATACGATCTAAATTCACTAAAACCACTTCGGAAGGTTGAAACTGGCGAACTAGGCAGTCAAATTTAAAGTAGAAGTTATTCAACTGTCAAATATTCAAATAGATTTTTATTCGAATTATTTGAATTCGATCAAATTTTCAAAATTCACTGGTTGAATTGGTCTTCAAAAACAATTGAAAATTCGTATTCAAATCTTTTTGAAAATTTGAAATTCGAATCATTCATGTGAATTTGATAAATCTGCCCCTAAGTCTCTAACAATTAAATACCTCACTAATAAATTATGTTGTGCTGGTAGCTGCAACAGGAGATCCAAATACCTGAGGGGCATCATGAACACATTCTATCACAAAAAACTTTAATGAGTTTGCAGTGTTTGGGGTCCAGTACACAATCCAACAGTAAGAGGTGAATGATATGGGTAAATATTGAGGGGTTGTGGGATGCAGCTTCAAATGGTATGGGGTTTTTTTTGGATCAGTTTACAGTCAGATATTTCTTTCAACCTTAAATCCAAAATTTGACCAAGTGTTAATTTATAAATATCCTGCTTATAAACATTGACCTCATATAGTTATTATGGACCCTTATATCTATTTAATACCCATATATAAATGGGGAAATATATTAAGAAGCTGGCTTGTTTGATGCTGTGGCAGTGCATAGTGGAAATGAAAGAAGGTAGCATGTGCACTCTGAGAGTGTGGTATATATTTATACCTCTATAACCTGGATGAAACTGTGCACCACTTGTGAGATACTGTGTGTTCTCGCTTCTTTAAAGGAAAACTAAACCCCTAATAATGTAGGTCCCTATAAAAATACATTTTTTTGATCACCTTTTTGTGAGTGTCGTTTGCTCTCCATTTATATATATATATATACAGGCCCACCATCTGGGGGGGACAAGTGTCCCAGGCCCAGGGCTAAAGGGGGGCCCGGCAGTGTTGCAGAAGCATGCGCTCTATGCGAAGTCCTGTGCAGAATGCGGAAGTGCCGAACAATTACTAAGTCCTGAAGAAGCGGAAAGACCCGAAGTCCAGAAAGGAGCCGACACTGAAGTCCTGAATCGGCGAAAATACACGAAGGAGCCGACACTGATGTCCTCAAGCGGCGAAAAGAACCGAAGTCATGAAAACAGCTATAACTGAAGTCCTGAGTTCAATTCTACTGACACCAATGTGGGGTTTTTTTGTTTTTTTTTTAATCCCCTGCCCACCAATGTTTTATTTTTATAGGCCCCTGCACCAATTTTTTTTTGGAGCCCAATTTTTTTAAACTTGTAAGGGGGGCCCTGGCGTCAATGGTTATTAAAAAAATATCCTTTGGGGCTTGTAAGGGGGGCCCTGGCACCAATGTTTTTTTTTAAATAAACTTGCGAAACGCCAGCAAAAATTCGCCACAGAAAAATTCGCCCAAAAAAACGAGTCGGAAACGACGCGACGCGCGTCGCGTCGTTTCCGACTCGTTTCGCGAATTTTTTCGTTTCGCCCATCACTACTTGATAGTCCTTTCTTTCCTCCAGGAGGTCCCAGGACGGCAGTCTCTACCCTTAAAGTCCCTCCTCACTGAGGTCCCTGTACTCGGGTATTTCAAAACCTGTGGAAGAACTACTTCCTTCTATCAATCCTCGGTGGAGCTACAACTGCTCATGCTGCTACAATTTCTGTCTCCCTCTTCCTAGAGAGTCTATCACCAAACTCCCCTAGGCTAGCTATACCTCATTCATGGGGTTGCCTGGTCCCCAACTTACCCACTCAATGTGTCTGGTCCCTTTGGGGTTACCTCAGAGCAAAGGCCTTTCTGTACCCAGGTCCCACCTTGGCACACCCTGCTGGTTCACGATCCAGAGGCCAAAAAAGGAAGCTGCCCCTCACTTCCCAGCACTACACAGTGTAAGGTAGGATGTGGTCACAGTGCCACCTGGCCAATAACTGCTGGCATTAACACAAAATAGATACATAGGCTTCTGCCTAGTAACTAGAAAGGTGGGGATTTAACCCTATAGGAACCATTATTCCTATAGATCCCTACATTTATATTTAAGGAAGAGACTTTGGGTTACAGCAATACTCATTTATTACACATTTATTGGTGTGTCATAATATAATATAGGTATGATATAATATTGGTATGATACTGCAAGCACTTTGTATATTCACATTGATGTTATGCACTTATGCATAAGTATTTATGCCAGGAAACCTATCTTATCCCTAACTTGTGAACTGGACAAATGGGGTTGGGGGAAAGTTATTACCCACAACCCACTGGTAGAGTAACACATGATGTCTCTTTTAAAGTCTAGATAGTTTTGCATGGAATTGTGGGTCAAAAACTATTCAAAAGGAATCTGATGAATCATCTGATATGATTGTCTTGCTTATGCAGCTTTTAAAAGAGAGGCTACCCAAACCAACACCCATTTTTTTAAAAAAGTGAAATGAAAAGACTATCAAGACAAAGTAAAGTTGTATATATACAGTAGGTGCACACTTGTGTGTGTGTTGTGTGGATATAAATGTGAGTACAGGTTTAAGTGTAAAAGTGTATACAACTTTACTTTGCCTTGATAGTTTCACTTTTTTCAAAAAATTGGCATTGGTTTGGGCAGCCTTTCTCTTAAAAGCTGCATAAGCAGGTGGCTGGGGAGGATCTAGCCCACAGATTGAAAGTTTCAGGAGATTTATACTCCAAGTAATGCTGTTAAGCAGACCGGCATTTGACCACATGATTTGACCTCTTTTTTTGTACTTAATAACATAAAATGCCTTTGCCATAGAATGGTGTGATGTTAAATATTGTGTCAAGCAACAAAACCCTTCTAGGTTTTACTTTCTGGCTAAAATGTTTATTTTGATAATGAGAAAATGCTGTTTTGGGAATAAAAAATGGATTGCTCTGTGAAAACCACACATTTTTATGGCTGTCAATGTGTTGTAAATCAGAAGGACAGAAAGTCAGAAAAGGACTGTTATGGTTTTTAGATATAGTAATTTGCTACAAAGTAGCTTACTGCTAGGGCACCTCCAATTTCCTGAAATCTGATTTACTGAGAGGGACTGCCAAAGAGTAGAGGTCTGTGTAACTCTGCAAGTTAGTGTGCCAGTACAGGAAGAGGAAAACTGGGCATTTGAAGTGGGGAGTAACTGAGCACACTGGGAACAGTAGTACACAGGGGAATCTGGTAATTAAGACAAAGCACCAAAATATCTCACCAAAATAGGAACAGAAGCCAGGCCAGGTCATTCACAGATTTCTAAATAAATGCAGCAGCAAAGGATTACACAAAATCGCAGTCAGACAAGCTCATTTTCAAACACAAACTATTTAAGATTTCAGGAACACCATTGCTAACACAAAAAACCTGTTTACTCAGGCAGTGAGCAACTCCAGCCCAGCCTTATAAAAATCCTCTCATATGACATGATTGGTGGAAAGGAAATCAGGAATTAACCCCAATCCTTACTGGAGAGGTCATCATAAGACTCCCTAACATATTATCACTTGTGGCTGAAATTAAGTAATTTTTCCCAGGGGAACATTCCAGAATGGGGAACAACATTTCCAGCTATGTACCCTCATTGCATAAATTGAATTCAGCTCATTATATTTCCAGGACAGCGTTTCAGCATATATATGTGTATTTACAGACTTTGGAGGGTAAATCACAAGGGATTTTTAAAATCTCATGTTTGGTGCTGCTTGCAATGTAAAATCACTTTCTGGCTTATATTACATTTCATTATCACTAAGAAAAAAGTTAGCATTAATGCTTGCAAGGAGTTTTATTAAATAATTTGATGCAAAAAAAATTATTACATGCACTGAGCATGTGCACAAAAACAGTTTTGCCACAAATTTTGCAAAGGAATTGTTAATGTCTGAAATCAGTCAAAAGTGTCGCAAACAATGAAAAACTTGGTTGGAAGCTTTTGCAATGGTCTTTGCAAATATTTTTTGTGCTAATGAAGCATATTACATTACCCCATATATGTGACTTTAAACTACATGAAAAGTGCTGCATATCAAAGGGGACTTGGTGCTAAATATTGATGTGCAATTATATGTCCTAATACCAAACCCTCTCCACAATGCCCCAGTGTTTTTATGGTGTTTTCTGATGAGTATGTTTCAATAAATGCATTCTTTTTACATTAAGACAACCATTTGTTTTTGCAGGGTGAATGGGACTAAATCTCTTGAATTGTGGCTTTTTGGTTTTTAGCCCATCTGACCGTCACATATTCAGGTATCCAAAGGTGGTCTCTCTTGGTGTTTCTATTGATATTCCAGATATTCCCATATATTTCACTGCTGCCATCTCTTTATAATTAACATAAATCACAAAATCAAAGTACCTCAGAATTATCTGTACACTATAAAACCTTCAAGGGGTATTCTCCACTGACCATACCATCATCAGTTCTGAGTTTGAAGATGTCCCCTTTAATGTGTTTTGCACTGGAGCTTCATCTCACAGCCCTATATTCCATAGCTGTGGATACCTGGGTTGTGTTATTACATTAATAAATATATATTGTCTTCCCCTTTTGAATCTCCTCCTGAGCTGTAAATGCTGACCCTGCAGAATTAAGAGATTGGGTGGTCTTTTAGAGGGATAATCTGGAGGAATATTCTTACATTCTTCATATAATTTAATATAACTTTGAATCCTAGATTCACTGAATTGTACCAGAAATCTGATGTACTAGAAATCTGAGTTGCCATGTTATTACCCTTTATTGGAATCAGTACATGTGTTTCAAATCATTCACTATCCAATGTGTGTGTTTACTGAAACCAACCCTTGTTGTCTTACAATGTCAATTTCAAAGTATTGTGCCTTTTACATTTCTATATATATTCTTTAAAACCACTGCTATATCCAGCTATTTGTTACTGTGGACTGTAGTGTTTACCAAAATTCATTCCAGTCTTCACCTGTCCCTTTCAAGATCTGTATACAGGTATGGGACCTGTTATCCAGAATGCATGGGACTTGGGGTTTTCTAGATAACGGATCTTCAACCCTTAAGTCTCCTAGAAAATCATGTAAACATTAAGTAAACCTGACAGGCTGGTTTTGCTTCCAATAAGGATTAATTGTATCTTAGTTTGGATCAAGTACAAGGTACGGTTTTAAAATTACAGAGCAAAATTAAATACATTTTAGAAATATGGATTATTTTTATAAAGTATATTGGTAACAGCCTTTCCTTAACTTGGAGCTTTCTGCATAACTGGTTTTCATTGAACGGATCCCATAGCTACAGTATACAAGGAACAAAGGTTGAGGAGACTGTCTCATACAGACTTAAACAAACAAAAGGAATCCTGGGAATGAATTCCAAACAAGCTCCAAGAAAATCCCATTTACATGGGTTTATTCTAGATAATAAGCTATTATCCTGGCTTTTGCTTGAAAACCCAGTGGGTGAGCTTTGGCCTATAGAATAAACCCATGTAAATGGGATTTTCTTGGAGCTTGTTTGGAATTCATTCCCAGGAGTCCTTTTGTTTATACCTACAGTACATAACTAAAGGGCTGTTATTGTCTGTATGCACCTTTTTGCATACAGTATCTAAGACATGCATGACATAAATCTGATATCTTGCATTAGATACATTTAGGCTTGAAAATATGAATTAAACTTAAATGCCAAATTCATAATATTCTGTTTCAGATCTTCACCCATGGTGTTTTTCCCCCTGTTTACCTTTTATAAATAACAATTTCTAAACATATGATTCTGCACAGTTGAGCAGTAAATTATATAGGAATGGTGCCCACAGTTACAGTAGGCATTTTGTATGGAATACAATAGAATAATGTGGTTGTAAATAATGTGTTTCAGTGCATAAGCATACACAGTTACATTCAACGATAGAGGAAAGAAATAGCCCATGTATCAAAATAGACTACTTGGTCTTTAAAATGGAAAAAGAAAAGAATATTATCCAGAAGATCAGAAGAAATAAATACAATATAGTCACAGATTTATGTAGAGAGCGTAGTTGGGCATGCACATAAATGGTAGATTTATATGGAATGTTAATCTTTCCAGATATCTAGATATTTACTCATGGTATTTATTCAAGGTAAGATAAAAAAAATTATGATAGTGATCCTTTTGGGGGTGTGGAAAATGTAGTTAACCAACAGTTGAAAAGCCACAGAACTTTCACCACCATGCTCAAAAACAATTGGCTTAGTTACATTATTGTTGCAGCAACTAAAATCAGTTTAATCAAGCCTTTGAAAGTTCCTGGAGCCCACACACTTTACTGGAAAAGCACTGTAAAGAAACCATTGGTAAAATACAGAGCCCTGGACATACAAATGCAAATCAATAGGCATGTTTTATCAATGTTTTTATTTGAGATTTTTCCCACAAATTACATTTTTTTTTGCTCTAAAACTCAGGATTTACAATTATATTTTTCAAAAACTCTCTATTAAACTCAAACATTTTGTAAAGTTCAAATGTTAAACATTGGCGTATGAAAGCTGCCACATTCATGTAGAAGTCAATGGGAGGTAACTATGCCAAATTTTAAGTTTTTCCAATGTTTTGACCCATCGAAAAAAACAAAACGAGTAAAAATTCTAGGGGTTCTCATTTTTTAACAATTTAATTCAAACTAATGTTTTGTATTCTGATTTTTTAATAAATAAATATAATATAAATGAAAGAACTAATTGTGCCCTAAATATGGTGAAATAACATCTCAAACATAATAGTTTAAATATTCACAATACTAATAAAGGAAGAATGCATGAAAACAAGAGAAGCAGAACCTTTCACATTTAATGATTATAAAATGAAAGCTCTATATGGATCAGTTGCCACGTATATAGCTGGCAAAGCTAAAGTAAGATAGCAAAGATTTTCTTTCTCACACACAGAAAGCAGTGTGTGACAGGCAAACTGTCCTGACAGAGCAAAGTGTAATTAAAGTATCTTGCTGCTTTGACAGTAGGTTACCATAAATGTTTCTGAATCAAGGTGAGGGAAGACGCCTACTACACAGATGAAAATGGAAAAGTCAGAAAGCCCAGCTTCTCATTTGCCTCTCATAAAAGTGAATAATGCCTCATGTCAAGATCTAAAGGCAGCTATATCATTTTCTCCAGCTCACAGACAGAGGGACTTCATATATCTAGCTCACAAATGCATATATTATTTTTTGGTTATTTGTTTTAGGGGAATGCAAGTAATCCATCAATTTCCTTTTGTAACTAGTAAGGAGAAAATGAGTGAACCAAGCCCACCTAACAGGATAAGAGAAAAATGAACTTAGCTCTCTAATTTTCAGATATTGTGGCTATTAATATACAGGGTGTTCATATTAAGCAGTCTTAAAATCCCCAAAACTTCCAATGTAATAAAAATAAATAATAAAGAATTCTTAAAATAACTATGTCCTGTTCAGCATTCAATCATTTTGTTTGAAAATAATGTACTCAGGGGGTTCTCCAGATGTATGGTCTGTATACATCTAGGAGTATCATGAAAATTCAACATCAATAAACATTCCAAGACATTTGTATTGTTGTTTTATATTATTTCCTGACATGTTTTGCTATTCTCAGTTCAATTGCTGTGTTGTATCTTCAACCTAATCAAAACAAATCCAGATAAATAACAACAGCTTTGTGGCCTGAGGTCTGTCAACCAATCAGCTACATGCTGCCACTAGGTTATATACTGTATAAGTGGTCACTTTTTTAGTAATTTTTGCTAAATCATCAGATTAACAATAGACATGAGGAGTAATTTACTAACATAGACACTAAGGGGCCGATTTACGAAATTCACGTGAAATGATCGAAGTTCGATCGAATTCGATCGAATACCGATCGTACGAATTTTTCGTGAAATTGGATATGCAAATTTGGCCTCTTCGACCATCGAATATCGAATAGATCGAATGATCGGATATTCCATAATTCGATCATTCGATGATCCAAGGATTTAAAATTTTAAAATTATTCAACTGCCTACTCTGCCAGATTGAACCTACCGAGTTGTAATAGAAGCCTATGGGAAGCTCCCCATAGGCTTCTGAGGCTAAGTCCTGCTCGAATACCATTCGTACGATCGGAGCGTTCGCAGCATGTAGCTGATTGGTTGACTGATTAAAATTAATTGGTTGTTAGGAAATAAGCTAAGGGATTTTGAAAAAAAAACTTAGCACTTAAATTTCACTTGCCTGTTGCAGTTATAATAATGATAACAAATATAAAATGAAAAATGAAAGCAAATATCTAAAGGGATACTGTCATGGGAAAAAATGTTTTTTTCAAAATGCATCAGTTAATAGTCCTACTCCACCAGAATTCTGCATTAAAATCCATTTCTCAAAAGAGCAAACAGACTTTTTCATATTTCATTTTGAAATCTGACACAAGGCTAGACATATTGTCAATTTCCCAGCTGCCCCAAGTCATGTGGCTTGTGCTCTGATAAACTTCAATCACTCTTTACTGCTGTACTGCAAGTTGGAGTGATATCACCCCCTCCCTTTCCCCCCAGCAGCCTAACAACAGAACAATGGGAAGGTAACCAGGTAACAGCTCCCTAACACAAGATAACAGCTGCCTGGTAGATCTAAGAACAGCACTCATTAGTAAAAACCCATGTCCCACTGCGTTCTATTCAGTTACATTGTGAAGTAAAAACAACAGCCTGCCAGAAAGCAGTTCCCTCCTAAAGTTCTGACACAAGTCACATGACTGGGGCAGCTGGGAAATTGACAATATGTCTAGCCCTATGTCACATTTCAAAACTCTTTTGAGAAATGGATTTCAGTGCAGAAGTCTACTGGAGCAGCACTATTAATTAACTATTACTGATGCATTTTGAAAAAAACATGTTTTCCCATGACGGAATCCCTTAATGTGTAATTTGCTTCAATTCTGCCATAGAAGCAGTACTGATTGGCAGCCCTAAGTGCAGACCCCCAGTAGAGTAGGGTGAAGCTGACAGGGCTAGTAGGAAATCAGCGAGGAGATTAAGTCAACGGAAGGGGAGGGGGCAGGGCGCACAGGGACAGGAAGTGGAAGAGAGCCATGGAGACTGTAATGACTCCCTTCAGGCAATGTCCAACTCACCCTCCCTAAGGCTGTTAGGATGGTTCGCATATGCTTTTCTTTGTTTAATTGCCATGGCTATGGGTTGGGAATGCCTTCCATTTGGAGGATTATTTCTGGAATTATTAAAGTGATGTAGTTTACTGGGAATTGTTATATGTTCTGCTGGCACAGGTTATTCTAGGTGGCTCATCAGTTACCTACCTCAACTTGTCCATTGGAATTCTCATGGTTGGATGGCCAGCATGATAGGTAGCCTAAAAAGGTGTTGGTGGTAATAGTGGCAAGCATTCCTGAGAATGGGGTGAATCTGTTACAGGTTTTCTTGTTACCCATGGTTAATTATAACAACTTGTTGAAGGGGAGCTTTTATGCAAGGAAAATGAAGAAAACCTTCTGCAAACTGTTGTCACATAGTAGGTAACAAATATAGCCTACCCATGTGTACAGTTTGGTATAATAGCAAAGATTCCCAACAGATACTGACACAAATAGAAAGGATTCATTATACAGGAATAAGGCTGAAATAAATTGGTAGTTAAAGGAACAGTTCAGTGTAAAAATAAAAACTGGGTAAATATATAGGTTGTGCAAAATAAAAAATGTTTCTAATATAGTTAGTTAGGCAAACAAGCCATCTATAAATACTGGAGTGACTGAATGTCTAACATGAGAGCCAAACTCCAACTTCCTGCTTTTCAGCTATCTAACTCTGAGTTAGTCGGTGACTTAAAGGGGAACATGGAACATAACTGTTGAGTGAGTTTGCAAATGTTCCTTAGCATGCAGCTCAGATTCAAAGTAACAGTTGAACTATGTGCCCCCCCTCCTCAAGTCCTTATTGGTTACTGCCTTGTAACAAGGCAGTGCAAACCAAAAGAGCTGCAAAGCAGGAAGTAATGTTCTGGCTATTACATTAGATATCCAGTCCCTCCAGCCTTTATAGATTACAGTTTTGGCTAACTAACTATGTAAGAAACATTTTTTATTTTGCACAGACAATCTATTTACCCAGTTTTTATTTTTACCATGAACAATTGCTTTAAGGCCGAACATTCTGCCATGTTAAAATCACAGAGCTCTTCAATACAAACCCATTTTATTGCCAGTGTTTAGTACTGGAGATTACCTGGCTGTGTGATAATGTGCATGTGCCAACTCCAATAATAGAAAGGGTGTATTGATACTTTTGACCAAACAGTGTACACAAATAAAAATCTGCAATCAAGAAAAGTCACAAAAAAATATTTTTACCTTCAAATTCAGACTATATCATTGTACTTGGTACTTGTTAGTCCTAGTCCTTTTTGGGACCAAATGTGTTGATAAAAGACATGTCATGTTCTTAAGATGAAAAATATTGTAAAAAAACAGAAATTGTATAATGTCTTCATATTTTTGTGAGCAAAAATTTTGTGAACAGTTTTATTGACATCTGTGCTACACTGACATGTAATGATGTCTGCATTCTGTGTATTTGCTCCATTGATCCTTGAACATTCAGTGTTTCATACATCATACATGAGGAAAGAGAGAGACCGAAGAAGGATATAATTGCTAAGGTTGCTTCTCAGTGTTCATGTCTTGCTGTAAGCTGTGTTTCTGATAGACGTGCTGCATTGTAGCAGGGTATTTTACTACTGAAACACAGTCTATGCACAGCCTAAAGCTATTCATATGAAGTCAGAAGTCAATAATGGGCAGAATACATATTAAAATAATACAGATTATCTGTACCTTCTACTATGCATAATAATTAACAAAAAAATATATTCTATGCATTATCTATATGGCAAACCATAGAACTGTGAAAAGTAACAGACTGGACAAAGGATGCCAGACAAAATTCGACCCAGAGGTGTCCAGACTATAAAAAGTAGCAATCCAGCCTGTCGTGAAATATCTGACTCTTATCTATTTCATTAACCCATCAGAAATCACCCTTTACTCTTCACACAATTACATCTTGGAGATAACTAAACACAATTATTTTCCTCTAGATGCATCAGGTCTGTTCAGTCTTTATAATTCCTACTAGAAGGTACAGGTAATATGCAATTTGTATATTTGACTTTGAATTATGCCCTATTGACTTGGGAATCTGGAATTATATAATAATTTTACATAACTCATTTTAATAATTTCAAATTAAGACCTTTATGCTGTGCAATGGCTACTTTCCAGCAGTAATCTCCCCTTTCTATAGGGAAGCACATCTGCATGCCGATATGATTTTCTACAAAGAATAGAGGATAATTGACACATTTCACTTTTAACAGTGGAATCTAAGCTCATGGGTAAAAAAAATAATAGCTAAATATGCATTGTAAATATATATATATGTGAAAAAAATACAATCTCCTGATATTTCTCTACAATTCTGCTGCCACGTACATGCTCAAACCATGCAAACTGTGAATTCAGTAGTGATGGATGAATCTGCGGCATTTTGCTATGGTGAAAAATTTGTGAAACATCTCGTTTTGGGTGCGGGCATTTGTTTTTGGACGCCGACACCTGTACCGGTGAATTTTTGGCGAATCACAAGAATTCGCCTCGAATTCCCCATGAAGAATAAATTTGCCCATCACTAGAATTCAGTTTAAAAAAATTCTGAATGTTTTAATGGAACTGAAGAAGCAATCAGCATGTACCAGAGCTGGTAATTTCTAGCCATTCAATTGTATCACTCTTTATATGTCAAGCAGATGCTAGAACAGCAGAGGGTAGTATAAAGTTAAAACTGCTCAACAATGAGTAAATACGATACATTATAATGTTTGGCTTCAAAAAAGGGACCCTATACATTTTTTATTTTATGTTCCTAATGTAATTATTATTGTAATAATTAACACATATTTATAAGGCACCACCCAATTCTGCAGTGCTGTACAACAAATAGTCATATACAAAGAACAGATTGCATACAAAAAAAAAAAAAAAAAAAAAAAAAAAAAAAAACAACCAATAACCAATGCAAGAGATATACACGGCCCTTTACAAAAGGACTTACAATCTAAAATTTAATCATTCTTAATATATTTATTTTAATTTAGTTTTTTTCCTCTCAATCTACAGATGCAGTCACTTGGATTTGTAAGTTAAATGCGTTGTGACTCAGGGCTAATTGAAGAAACTGTGTTATCTAAAGTTATCTTAACTCATTTAATGCATTTAACCTTTTCATTAGCATATCAAAGCACCATTGTTTTCAATGGTGAACTCTTTAATTGGATGGGATGCTGTGACACAATATTCTGTGCTAAGTGGGATAAATGGGATAGATGAGTTAAGTCACAATGCATTTAACACACAAATCCAAGTGACTGCATCTGTATCTCATCTGTTAAATAGAAGCTAGACATAGAATCGGTCAGTAGACATGGTCATTCCAGGCAGTCAGGAACCTACCGTGAGCACTGGGTCTGGTCAGCGCGTCCTGTTTGTTCCAGCAGCGATGTGCGTATCAGTGACATCACTACGAGGGCGTCATGGAGCTGATCTCAGGGATCCGGGTGGCACAGTGTGATGATGCAGGCGACATCATTTAGGTCAGCGCAGAATGCTTCCCAGTGCTCGGACATTGTGTTTTCTGGCTATACTTGGAGTAAGTTACTCTCTACTTGTTTTGAACCTTAGCTTTTGACTCTGCTTTTGTCTCTTGACTATACTCTCGCATCAACCCTTGGAACTCTGCTTGGATTCGTCTCATTGTTGCCAACGCTGCTTGCTGCTTGACTATTCTACTACGATTCTTTTATGGATTTGATTAATTGTTGCCGACCCTGCCTGCTTCCCGACACCTCTGCTACATTAACCCTTGGCACCTCATATAGACTTTGATTTACTGTTGCCGACCTTGCTTGCCTGACTGAACACGTTCCAAGTTAACACTTGGGTATCCAGCCTTGTGTTCTCCTTTCTGTCTACTGGGATGACCACCTGTCCTCCCTGGGTTGAGGGGGCTTATGCGCCCAATCTTCTTCATCAGTGCCAGTCTGTTTTGCTATTGGTTTCCACACTAGAACCTGTTACGGCTGACGCAAGGTGCTTACTTAAGATCTCTTTCCTGTGATTTACGAACCTCGCCTCCTGTCGCTTCTGCCATTAATCCAGTGTTTCTCTATACTCCTTGCAGCACCTGAAGCTACTCTACAGGTTGGTGTATCCCGCTAGATTCACAGGCTCCCATACCTCACCTTCACTAGCCTTCTTTCGTGCCTAATTGGGGGTTGTTCTTGTGAGGTGGCTGTAAGGGCTGTCTTCCTAAACACTAGTGGTTCCTCCCAGGTCGGTAAGTCTGACAGGTACATAAATGACATTATGGATAGAAGAGGCACCTCCCTAAATTGCCTCGTAGCCAGAGTTCAGAGATATAACATAAATCTATGCCATCATAGGTATTCCAATGTACAAAGTAAAATTCTCTAGGCAAATTCCTGCATTAGTGAAAGGCACTGCCTCACCATTCTTTCCTAATACACAGCTGTAAATTGAGAGATTGCCCCAGTGGGTTCATTGGGTATGATAATGTAAATTATGATTCTGTAGGGGTGTAATGAATAAATATCATTATTTACATGTAGCTTTTGATTCAGGTACAAAATTGAAGGACTTGGTTCTCCAATATGAATATGAATACATTTCTCTTTAATGAATAAATTCACTTCACAAACTGACTAGTCTCTGTTAGGCCTATATTCTCCCTCAGTAGACTGTTATTCCTTCCCTAATCAATGAACAAACATATCAAATCATCACAAAATAAAGAACACAAAATAAGCAACACTGTCCATTTTTTGTACACATAAGGCAGTAGCAGGTTTGATTTGGCAATAAGAAAAGTCCACAGGCAGCATGGGACACCAAGGTCAGGACAGACTGAGAGTCAAAGTTTGAGACCAGTCCCATAATCTAAGAGGAGTCTGGAGGGCAACATGAGCCAGGCCAAAAAGAATGTTATATGAGAATTAAGTAGGTATACAGAACATGGTCTGTTGTTCACAATAAGAAAAAAATGTTCAGTATTCAGGGGGGGAAAATAGGTTAGCAAACCAGATGGTATGTATATGTAGTTGTAGTGTATTCTGCACAAATAATTTCTGGACTGGACTGGAATACTTAATATGCAACAATACACTTTAGAACAATGCACATATACCCTAAAATCTGTATTATCAATGGTTTATTAATATAATACTATATGGTATACATTACAGAATATTGCATAGGTCCTGTTGTACATATAAGCCCATAGGATATAATGATCCTCAATAGATGGGCAGATAAGTTACCCATGTTATTCCACCAGTTCTATTCAATACACAGCTTTCCTATGTATTTGCAATAAAAGAGACTATAATACAGTATATCTACTGTATATAGCTAGTTTCAGATTTGGGGGGGTGGTATTTTGGTGAAAATCTATACATGATGTTAGAATACTTTAAAAAGTGGCTACCCAGTTGCTAACCATGATGGTTAATGTTGGGCATCTGCACCAGAAGGCCTAAGTATTTAAAACCATTGAAGGAATGGTCAAAGCCAAAATAGTCATACATAATAGCTATTTTATTATTATACCAACCCCATGTAGAATGATTTCCATTAGCCTAGAATAATTTCATTGATCAGCTATTTTGTGGTTATCACATATTTTTGCTGAAGATGTATTCCTAAAATCTACTTTAAGGGGAGTGTTTGATAAAACTCAAATTTATCTCATTTTTTTAATTAAAACAAAGTTGACATAACTCTACTTGTCACCATGACAACTCAAATTTATCAGATTACCAGACAAAAAGCAGCGTAGATCATGATTTCATCAAACATCTTCCAGGCTATCTGCCACTGACTCCTGCATAACCTCGACAAGTTTAAAATGGAATCTTTTTTGGGCTTTGGGGTACAATACAACTCTAATAATTCTAAGAATTTTCGTTTTCCTCCAAAAATTTTAGTTTTCCCCTTTGAAAAGTCGACCAGAAACATTTAAGGTTTAATACAAATTATATAACAAAGATTGTTAATAAGGGACTCTTGTCAAATAATAACAAAGCAAACATGTGTGATTGATTACACAAACTTGGATAGTTAAGTGTATATTCAGTGTACATAATTTAAAAAGTTAAGATGTGTTCAAGATTTCTAGGCTGCTCGGATGACAGTTCAATCAAATCTGTTTCCATCTTGCATTATTGAAGAGTGTAGAAATGTAGACATTTATAATTAAGGTAAGCTGCTGTGCTCAAAAATAATATTCATTGGAACATTTAATTATGCTTAAAGATTATATTCTCATGCAAAAAAATGTAATTTGCAATTTAAACTAAAATATAAATTTAAAATATATTGAAACTAATTCTGATCAAGATAAGAAACATGTAGGTGCAAAGGTGCAAACTCTACAGCTTTTCTGAATGATTAAAACTAGGACTATAACTTTAATTGGAAACAGAAGGACTTTGGGCAGAGTGTGGATTAAACAAAATGCATCAGTTGTGACATCAGAAAGCCAGGCATGCCTCAAGTTGACCCACAACCAAAATCAATACTGGGTCGAGCCAAAGGTGGTAGGAGACAGTACCATTTCACAAAAGTGCTAATAAACAGGTAATTTAAAATGCCATTTTTATTGTTGGTCATAAGTTTGAGTGCACTGAGATTTAGTCAGTCACTCTGAGTTGGCGCTATACGTATAGTACAACCATTCAGTTAGTTCTGATTGATCACTGGAAAGTTGGCTATTGACAGAGGCACCCTGGGGCTACTGTCACCTATCAAGTTTAATTTTCAATAATAAAATAAATAATTAGCAAGGCGAATAATTAGCAGTTAGCATGTTGTGTTTTAGTGCAATATGAAACAATTGATAGTCCAATCTTGTAACTTTTGTGACAAAGTTTATAGGAAACTGTAGGAATAGTTCTGAAACCAGAAAACTGAATTTGATATAGGATGCAGGGTAAAATTTTGAATTCAAAATAAACTACAGTATTAATAAGCTTTACTTTATCAGCTCCTTTGCAACCGTATATAATGGGTCAGAAAATCCCACAGGCATTTATAGTTAAAAAATGTCTCCAGAGTCATAATTCAGATATCTCTGAAAATACTGAACTCGAAAGTCGTCAAGTCTCAGTTCTTTTGGTAAAAAATGAAAGAACTATAAGAAAGCTCCAGGCAGTGGCTTTTCATCAGAGTGAAATCTCAAACTGACATACCGGCTGCTATAAAGTCTTTCTTTGAACTACACAGACACTTTTCAGGGCCATTAAGTATCATAGTCATAGGCACTATTATAAATAAATAGGATGTAAAATGCATTGATGAAATCATAACACAAAACTACAATGTGTGCACAAATCAATTGTGAATGCTTTTGTACTGTCTCGTCAATATAGTTATTTAAAATAGATGTGAATGAGATATCGCTTGTCATTTCTTATCCTTTGAACAACTGGATCAGGTGAAATTTACATTTGTTTGTATTGCTAGAAGTCATTTGTGATGAAAATAATGAATTCACGTGTAACTTAGATTACAGAAGTGATTAGTGATTGGAAAATGAATCAATACTGAAAATAAGCTCAAAATAAAAACCCTTACTTATCTTATTAAATGTTATTACATGCCTGCTGCTTCTCAGGCAGATCTGGATGCATTCCACAATCCAGATTATTGTGTCATACATTAATATCTAATACAAAACTGCACAATGGCTCCACTTCATGGGCCCCAAAGCATATACCTCTGTGAATCCCAGCATGAAACTAAATACTAACACAAATACATCCTCTGAAGATATATGCTGATACTATGTACTGTTGGGGCACTTAAGGTATGTAAATAAATGGTTTACCAAAGCATATAATTACAATAATGTCAAATTACAAAGTCTTTAAAACTGTCAAATTACAAAGTCATTTAAATTAAAATGTCAAATTACAAAGTCATTTAGTACATACAAAACACAGTGTCCAAAAAAAACAACAACAGCCCTTGGGCTTGTAAGACAGACAAGTTGGTGTGTGGTAGAATACCCCAAATGTTTCGGCCACCAAGTCCTTTGCCAAGGGAATTCTTGTCAAAGGTTTTTTTTTTTTTGGTATATACTAAATTATATATTTTTATTTTTTGTCAACAACAAAACTTTTGATATGTAAATGGATTTAAAGTAACATTCTATTGCAACTGCTTATTCTGGTAATTCTGCTTATCCATATATTGCTATAGACACCATTCTATTGCAACTGCTTATTTTGGTAATTCTGCTTATCCATATATTGCTATAGACACCATTCTATTGCAACTGCTTATTCTGGTAATTCTGCTTATATCACTACTTGTATCTGTTAACCTCAATCACTTTGTCTGTTATGCCTACTCTGCTTTAGTGCTTTTGAGAAATATCTCAAACACACATCTGTGTCCACTCCTCAGTAAACAAGAGAATTTTTTTAGCCCCAAACATGGTTCTGCTGTCTGTAAAACTCTACCCTTTGATAGCTGGTTAATTGATTAATTAGTCAACTAGGCTCTGTTTTTTTCATTCAGTATAGGGAATGGCACTAGTGTCAAGGTCATGGCATGAATGCTAACATTTGCTAAGTGCTAATATTTCACAAGTCCTGAAAAATGGCAGTTATACAAGGCAGTTGGACAAGGCATTGACAAAGCAAAATGAACTGGATTCCCCTGCAATCAACAGTGAACCAGCTAGGAGAAGAAAAAACTGATTTGTTTGTACTTGCTAGTTTGTTACTTCTTACTCCAAAAATGCTTTATCCTGTATTGCTCCTTTCACTTTCATGCTTCATAAAATATTATGCACGACCTACCCCCATTAAGTCACAATTCTATACAAATCTTACCCTCTCTAAATACTCTGTTTAGCTATTCAAGGAAACTCCTCTTTTTCATACAAACTAAGAACTTACAAAACCCCCTCTCACTATCTCTCCTTTCTATTGCTGGCAGCTGGGGACATTTCCCCAAACACTGGCCCTTACCCCATCCCAGTTAGATCACAGCCACGGGCTCCTTCTCTTCGGTGCAAATTCCCACAGTACAAAACTCTTATCCCTATGACCAAAAACCCAGTCAATATTTCTGGAATGCCAGATGCAATAAACTCGCCGCTATACATGACCATTTCATTGCCAATGCCTTTAACCTACTCTGCCTACTCTGCCCTGTCCTATGGGCTCCTACACCTTACTCATACTGGTTGTGGAGTAGGTTTGCTTCTCTCTCCAGGATGTACTTTTAAAGTTCTTCCACCCATTCCTTCCCTATCATTCTCCCCATTGGAGGTTCACTGCATTAGGCTGTTTTCTAGGCTGTTTCACTTCGCATTGCTGTTATATATCGACCACCAGGACTAACCACACAATGTTTTGACAACTTTGCTGACTGGCTTTCTAACTTTCTTACTTACACCCCATCCATCATATTAGGGGACTTTAATATACCAGTTAACAACATTAACAACCCTTCTGTCTCTAAACTTACTTTCACTAACATTAATAGCCTTAATTCATCTATTTAATTGCTTGCTCTCAACTAGACTGTTTCCTTCTCACCTAAACCATGCTCTTATCACCGCCATTCTGAAAAAACCCTGATCCCTTCAATCTTGGCAACCTCCGACCTATCTCTCTACTACCTTTCATCTCTAAACTACTTGAGCACCTAGTCTACAACCGACCAATCTCATTCCTCTCTGACAATAACCTGTTGGACCCCCTATAATCTGGTTATAAGCCAAAACACTCCACTGAAAATGCCCTGACTCAATTAACTAATGACCTTTAAACAGCTAAAGCCAACAATAATCTCTCACTACTAATACTGTTTGATCTCTCAGCTGCATTTGACACTGTAGATCACCTCCCTCCATTCACTTGGCCTTCGTGACACGGCCCTATCCTGGTTCTCTTCTTACCTCACCAATCGTTCTTTCAGTGTCTCCTGCAATGTAGAAGCATCTTCTCCCCTACCTCTTTTTGTTGGGGTTCCAAAAGGCTATGTCCTGGGACCCTTATTAATCTCCCTCTATACTTCCTCCCTCAGCAAATTAATCAACTCATACGGTTTCCGTACAGTTTCCACAGTAATGCAATAGCGCTCTCTTGCACTAGTAAAGCCAAATTTCTGGTTTAAAAAAGAAATTCGGCTCTTAAAGGTACCAGGAACATATTTTTGCCGTCCCTGGAGACCTAGCTGGTGCTGCCGCCTGAGGCGACCACCTCAGCTCGCCTCATTGACAGAGCGCTACTGTCAAAACCATCTCTCCTCTCCTTATCTCAACCAAGAACTTAGGTCTCCTCCTGCCTGTACACTATCTCTACTTGGATGCTGCAACGCTACCTCAAATTAAACTTCTTAAAAAAGGAAATGGTTCTCTTTCCTCCAACTAACAACAGTAACATCCTGGAAGTATTCATCATAGCTAACAGTTCCACTATCAACTATTCTGCCCTGTCATTCAGTCCTCATATCCAATCTCTTATTAAATCATGTCACAGGAACATATCCAAAATACGATCATTAATCACCCAAGATGCTGCCAAAATTCTTATTCACTGTCTTGTCATATCATGTTTAGACTACTGTATCTCTCTTTTAATTGGCCTTCCCTGCCAGAGACCTCTCCAGTCCATAATGTACACTGCCACAAAGCTTCTACACCTCAGCAACCGCTCCTCTTCTGCCATGTCATTCTGCCAATCACTGCACTGGCTTCCACTACCTTTCAGAATGAAATTCAATGACCCTGACATTCAAAGCACTTCATAACTCTCACTAGAACATTAGCCTAGTCCTGTGCCTACTGACTATGCCTTAACATGTGCACTTTTTCATCTCCAATTTGTACCTGTATGTTAGCCTCACATCTATTTAGACTGTAAGCTCTACGAGGCAGGGACCTCCTTCCCATTATTTCTCTTACCACAAAGCACTTGAGCTCTTTTTCTTATTATGTGATATGTCTCCTCCATGTATACTTTTATATATATTGTACTTTTATGCACAGTACATCGCTACGACTTCTTAACAGCACTTTACAAAAAAAGTTATACATGCAACTTTGCCCCACCCTATCTCTGAACTACATCTCTATATACTCACCAAACCACTTACTATGCTCCTCTGCTGACCTGCTACTCAAATCTTTTCTCATTACCTCCTCACATGCTTGCATTCAAGACTTTGCAAGGGCTGCACTCCTCCTCTGTAATTCTCTCCCATGGTCTGTCCAACTTTCTCCAGACCTTTCTGCTTTCAAGAAATCCATTAAAACGCACTTATTTAGAGAAGCCTACCCTCGCTCTGCTTAACTACCAAATTCAGTACCACATAGAGTAGCACGTCTCACCCACTTAATTCTGATCTTGCCCACTTCCACACCTTGTATATTATTCACTTCCCTTTAGATTGTATGCTCTTTCTGCATAGGGCCTTCCTCAACTTTTGAACCGGTATTGATTGTAATGTATGTAACTCCATATGTTCTATCTATATATTTCATGTTTAGTTGTATAAACACATTTACTTTACAGAGCTACGAAATATGTTGGCGCTATATAAATACATGTTAAGAATAATAATAATAAAAATGTCGGCTTCATGCTAGAATATAATTGATAAAGCAATTGTAAATTTTGTTTATGTTTTTACAAAATAAAACTAAATTATATATTTTAATTAATTTGTAATTAGGCATTGTTATAATTATATGCTTTATTAAACCATTTATTTGCATACCTTAAGTGTCTTTACTAATGATGAGTAACAGATGAGTTCATAGTAACTTTTGTAGTTTGGCGTATTTTATGGCTTTATTTGGGTAAGAGCCTTGACTCTTGCACCCTTTGCTATATTTGTTTTTATGTAATTTTATGGGGCGTGCGCTTCTTATTAAATAGGCTGTTCTGATATAGGCAATGCAAATTGTATTAATAATTAATAGTTCCCACCAATGACTTTTAAATTCAGTTATTAAACTAGTCTGGAGAAACGACATGATGCATAAACTGCAAAATAAAGAAAGCCATATTTAGTGACTGAATATACTGTATCACAGACTGAAAATGAATTGATGCTAGGATACCTGCCTGAATCATACACTGAAAGGCCAAAATAATGCATGACCTTGATCTGAAGGTTTTAGCAAGCTCTTCTCTTTGAATGACAAAGAATGTAAACGGGTATTGAACAAGCTCTGCGTATCTAGCCTGACCTTTCTGCATGGCCCGTATACTGCCTAATAAAGTCTAAAGGATTGAAATGAAACAATCATAACAAAACGTTATTCTTCTTAAGGAAGAAAATGACCTAATCACATTTTACATTTCAATGTTTAATATTCCAATTTTCCCATGCTTTCTGCTCACACAACATAGCACCAAAATGATTACCCTTAATCATTAAAATAACTTATATAAATGTTATGACATAATAATATAATCCCATATACTGTACATTATTAACAGTATATTTTTTCAATGTTTACACTGGAAACATGACAAAGGCAGGGTAAGCTGGAACTAGAAATCCAGTTATAAGCTCTGCCTTTATATTAAGGATAGAGAAGGTAGTGCATGACAAGGATGAGTACCTTAAAGTGGAGAGCTTGTGCAAAATGCCTGTACCAATACTTTAAACTAGAAGAAAGAGACTTTGAGTCTCTGCTCCAGGTAGCTAAAAAGTGGTACTTTTCTATATTCAGAGTATTGTAAACTAGGGGTTACAGTGAAGGACTGCCAATACCACTAATTACGGCCTGTTATGTATGTAATTCTTATCGCCTCAGTTAATGTTAATATGTTAGTAAGAAGTTAATAAGTTAATACATTAAAAAGAATAAGCAAATAAACATGAGAATAAGTAATACATAAATAATAAGAATTTCTTGATAACAGTTAATAAGAAGTAGCATTGAGTAACAACCCAGTTAGGATTGGGTTCATCCCATTTACAAAATGAATAAAGAATTACTAAAAGGGCTTCTGGTGCCATATTTTACACATGGTAGATGCTCTTCTTGTTGATGCAGTGTAACAAATATCTCTATTTACTTATTCATGCCCAGGACCCATGGGACATTTTTTATGAACAAGGATTGTGATTTATAAACATTTGCTAATAGAAACCAATCAGCAATTCATTTGGAAGTATCTACTACAAGTTGTTAAAATGACAGACCTGTTTGGTTGCTACAACACCTTTGTTCATACAGTAAATCAGCCCCTTTCCTTTTCAAAAATAGTCCTTTCCTACTTTGATGATATTTCAGAGAAACCGAAGCACATCAAAAACAATGTAAGCCAGTAGATCAGAGGAAAAAATGTTTATTTGTATATGTGTATGATATGTGTATAAACTGTTAAGAGCTAACATGATAAAATGTGAGCCTAAAGAAAGGACCTCAGAAAAGCAAGAAATGGAGAGTTAACACCAGAAATTACAATGAATAAAATTCAAACTGACATCCAAAGTATAAAGGCTACTTGATTTCATCACAGCTCATCAGAGCTTCTTGGAATTTCATTTGCATTAAACAGGAAGGAATGCAATCAAATTTTGGCTATGTTTAGAAAGGCAACTTCACAATTCATGCATATATATATATATATATATATATATATATATATATATATACACATATATATATAGCCATATGAAAAAGTTTGGGAACCCCTCTTCATTCTTTGGAGTTTTGTTTATCATTGGCTGAGCTTTCAAAGTAGTAACATGCCTTATGGAATGTCAGCAGTGACATAACTAAATTTTTGTCTCATCAGTCCAAATCAGCAGCTTGTATAAATGAGCTTTTGCATACAACAAGCAACTGTTTGTGTTTGCGTGAGTGCAGAAAGGGCTTCTGTAACCATGCCATACAGATCTTCTTTGTGCAAATTGTGCTGAATTGCAGAACTATGTACATAAACACCATCTACAGCAAGATGTTCTTTTAGGTCTTTGGAGGTGATCTTTGGGTTGTCTGTAACCATTCTCTCAATCCTCCGCATATTGTTTTTCTGATGTAGCTTTTGTAGACTACATCTAAATCATGATACTGAACAATCTTTGTTTTCAGATCTTTTGAGAGTTGCTTTGAGGATCCCATGCTGTCACTCTTCAGAGGATAGTCAAACAGAAGCACAACTTGCAATTGGCTACGTTAAATACTGTACCTTTTCTCATGGTTGGACACACCTGCCTATGAGGATCAAGGTTTAACAAGCTAATCCAATCAATTTTGTGTTTAAAGTAATCAGTACTGAGCAGTTTACATGCATTCAAATTAGCAAAATTACAAAGGTACCCATGTTTTTGCAAAGCCAGTTTTTCACATTTGACTTAATTTCATACAACTGAATACTGCTTCACTAAAAATCTTTGTTCAGAAAACACCACAGTGCTCATATGTTTCTGGGAAATGAAAGAAATAACACTGTTATCTTTTTTGTTGAAAGTAGACTAAATTATTATGCAGGCTAAGAGGGGTTCCCAAACTTTTTCATATGACTGTATAAAGGCAAGGCAAAAGGGCATTTGAGCATGTATACGACATACTCTTGAGTCACATGTGAAGTAACCATGTAGATCAAATATCCTCCCTGAATATGGATGTGTGAATACATTTGTACGTAGAACACCAAAAGTGCCAACAATCTCTGCAGATTTATTTGTGCGGTACCCAATTCGGCTTTCATTAGTCTATCTCTTAGACTGTGTGGTCATTTGTATGACAGGAATGGGGGTTCCAGAAATTCCAGAATGTCCGAGTAGGCTCTCCTTAATAGAGGCCAATGTTTAGGTATAATACGATTTATTTTATGCACACAAGGATGGAAAGTATGTGTGAAAGCTATATGCTTTCCTTTGCGTAATCCTTGTGGATTCTCCTGGATGGTAGATACCTGGTCCAGGACCTTCACCCGTGCTATCTCCTAACTTAACATCTCACTGGGATACCCAATCTGTGTAAACTTAGATGTCATCTCTTACAATTGTGTAGTTAGCTGCTCTTCCTCAGTTACTATTTGTTTAACTTGCAAAAATTGGGACCTGGGGAGAGAGGAAACATTAGCCCTAGGGTAGGGGTGCCCAGACTTTGTTACACTGGAGTCTACTCTCAACACTTGCCCCCTCCCCCCCATCAGGAGATTTACCTTATTAACGCGCAGCGCCATTTTTGACCATGCCCATTTTGTGGCCACACCCCTATTTCCCATGTTCTTTTTACAAAATTTTGCAGGTTATGAAAGTGTGAACACACTCCCTCCCCCTCTGTGCCTGTAGCCTTCCATCCCGTATCCTCCCCCTCCGTGCCTGCAGCCTTCCCTCCCACGTCCTCCCCATCCATGCCTGCAACCTTCCCCTCTGTACCTGTAGCCTTCCCTCCTGTGTCATTCCCCTCCATGCATGCAGCATTCCGCTCCCGCATCCATCCACTCCCAGCTTGCACCCATCTCTCCCTCCTGTGTCCTTCCCCTCCATGCCAGCAGCCTGCCCTACCTTTCTGATGCTCGTCTCCCCACCTTCCTTCCATGCCGTGTTTGTCTCCGTGCCCTCCAACCCCTTTGTGCTGCTCTTATTTCCCCACCTTCCCTCCCTCTTCATGCCACTCTTGTCGCCCCGCCCTTCCTGCTGCTCTTCTGTTCAGCCCAGCTCGCTCGCTCACCAGCAACATTACCGTGATCTACTGGTAGACTGCAATCGACGTCCTGGGCATCCCTGCCCTAGGAAGTGCATTCTCAAACTGTTGCGGTCTGCAGGTTTAATAAAGAAATATGCATATAGATGTTCCCCTTTTGGTACACTCAGGGTGTTCCTTGGAAATCAGAAGGGACCCAGCATCAACCCTCCAACAAATCATGGCTATATATCGCCACCAATTTAGGCAACGTTTTTTTAAATAGATCCTGTACATAGACATGCTCATTCTTAAAGTTATTGATGAATATGTTGGCATAGGTAGGGGCAACACTGGATCCCATCGCATTCCCATGTAATTGGAGAAAAAAGTGTCCTGAAAAAGAAAGTAATTTCTATACAACACTAATGATAACAATTCCATTAAGAATTTAGTCTGCTGGATATCATACTGGGAACTCTCTAGTGCAGTGCACACACATCATTAGATCAAGGTTTACAAACTACACACATCGCAAGCTGCCAATTGAACTTTCTAATCTCCCAAATCCAAGGTTTGATTAGAGTATAAAATGTGAGATATATTCTTAATATATGACTGACCCAAAGGAACAAACAGACCTTAAGACCCTATCCAAAAAGGTTGCTATGGGGGCAAAAATTGAATTAGCACCCACTACAATGGGGTGCCCAGGAGGGAAGAGTAGATTGTTATGGACCTTGGGCAGAGTATAGAACACTGGTATACAGGGGAATACCTGTGTCAAGTATTCTCTCAGTCCCTCACTTATCACACCAAGCCCTTGGTACTTGGATAATGTCTCTGATCCGTAAATTCCTTTGTAGGGTCTATGTCTAGACATGCATATGTCTATGTATCACTTAACTGGCTCAGTATCTGTTGAATATAGTAGTCCCTATCCAGGACAACCAGGGCCCCCTGTTTGTCGGCCGGTTTATAAACCACACTTTTATCCCACATCAATGCATTTAAAAACCTTTCAACTTTAGTCATATTGTTATTACACCTCAGTGCCCAAAGACCTTTGGGGTCCTGTACCAAATTATCAATATTCTGAGAAATAAGACCAATCACAGTTTCAACCAGATTTAATGAAGTAGGTGGTAAATACAGACTCTTTTTGTGTAACTTAAATTGTTGCGGAGTAAGAGAGTGAGTTTGTGCTTTTGTCACTTCCCTTCTGTTCCTATCCACGAACTGAACTTTAAGTCAGTAAAGTACAGTCTGTAAAGATGCTGTAGAGAAATGTCTAATGTGAAAGTGTTTGTTCCATCCCATTTTTAATCTGCAACCTCAGCTGTGAGGTTTCTTGTGATAGAGTCTGCCCCAACCCCCCCCCCATGACAGGCAACACTTGTTAGGTGTGTTAGTAACCTTTGAATAGTATGTGGTGCCATTGTTATATGTGATGCTTGAGAAAGAAGCAGGAGTTTCGAAATTTTGCAAGTTTTGTAATAAAGGAATTTTCTTCTTTCACTCAATTAAGAAGCCTGGACTTTTTTGTTTCATATATAATTTGCCCACAGTCACAAAGTCACAAGTCACAAATTGGGACACCGGTCGATCCCATTTTTGTACGGATATATACATATAAATATATATACTGTATAAATCTCTTTTTTTATGTAACAATATAGTCATGCAAGATTCCAATGCATGAAAAATAGCTTTACATCATAACATAGCATTATTATAACATGCTTTGTGCAAGCAGTCCAGCAAAAAGCTGATTTATAGGTCAGCACATTGAGATTTTTAAAATCTTACAGTACATTTCAGCAGGAGTTTGAAAATGAAGTTTCTAGATGCGAGTAGTAACTTAATCATTAGATGGTGTGGAAGTCAATGGTAGTTAAGGTTGTTTGTCATTCATCAAAAAGTGTATGAGAGTGAAGGTTTATTACAACAATATGACTTTTCATTTTTACTTTGCTGATTTATGCATTTGCTTATTTTATATATGTCATAGAAATTTCCACAATATTAAGGAAGAAGGACACTGTAGGGACAAGAAAAGTATTCACCTTTCTACTTACATAAAATCTGAAACTGATGTTGACATTTGTGAATTTGATGTTAGATGATTTCTTGGTGTAAACAATTTCCACACTTTAAAATATTATTCCAATTCAACTCTACTGTTGCAAATCATAACCACTTGTTTTTTTTATGGGTGATAATGAAGAGCCTAAATTTGGCCCTAGGCAAAATTTCCTTGTGTTAGAAATTATTTCTGGTTGTGGAGATTTTACAGGACCTTTAGCTATGCCAATCTAGGGAGAAATGGTTTTATTTACGGTATATCTATATAGTGTAGTTTATTGTATAGAAAAAAGACAAAATAATCACAGCCCCAATTTTTGGGGAAAAGTCTACTTTGCTCATGTATTCACATGGCTCTCCTGGAGGCATCACCTGAAAATACCAGAATTTCCAATAAATGTAAAATTCCCATAAAAATGCTGATTCTGCTCAACAAATGTTTTCAAAAGTGTATAAGCTATATATCTTAATTCTGAAAAAATATTGTTTATATTCTATTGTCAAGTATTCCATGATTTGCAGCCCTCTCCAGATTGTAGAATAGGTATAGGATCTATTAACGAAAACATTTGGGAGTCTTCTGGATAGAGAGAATGTTCACAATTTGGATGTCAATACTGTAAGTTTACCATAAAGCATTTAAACATTAAATCAACCCAACAGGATTGTGTTGCCATTTTTTCCAACCTCAAATATAATACATTTCGACTAATGGAAAAATCTTTAAAATGTTACTTTAAAAATGATATTCTTTAAATTCTCTACATTTAAAACAGTTGTAAAATATTTAAACTAATCTTTACTGTCTGCATTTGCAACAATTTACATAATGTTTAATTTGTCACTCTAGTTTTAAAACTTTAAATCTTTGAATTTCTACAAATTTTGATTGCAAAGGGCATTCTCTTATAGTATCCATACATGTTTTCTCTGTAGACGTGTTTTTAACTCTTTTTTATTTCTGTAAAACTTATATGTACCTTGTTCATTATGGACAAACTAACCATTCTTTGTATTGAGCCCTCTCATTGGTTGTTTAAAACATCTTTTTGATGGTGTGTCATTTCCCCAATTGGTGTGTAATCACTTATGTAAAAGCCCTTTGATTGGTTGTCCAAACACTTTCCTGATTCGTGTGTAGCTATTTAAATATTTCCTGTTGTACAGAACATTCCCAGCCTATGATTAAGTGCCCACAAGGCACAAAACATGTTATGTTAACATGTTAGGCCACCTCTTGAGATGTCCCTACTTGTGGAATAAACCTTTTTTTACAGTATTTGCATCTCATTTTGGCGTGAAGTCCAGTTTTTGTGTCAGTCCTATATTTGGAACATGTTTGTAGGATTGTTTTGCAACCAATATAAATGTATGCAGCTTAGTTTCCACCAAGTACAAATAATGTCTTCTTCTTAAACAGATTATTTAAAAAAAAAATTGAATTCTATGCTTAAAAGGAACATAATAGAAGATGGTTTTCCTGTAGTTCGGATCCTAATGTGGACTCTGAATGTCACACCTAAAAAGTAGTAGCTGTAAAGAACAGCAAGAGCCCTGTCAGACACAAAACACATCAGGCAATTTCATACAATTGTGATTATAATATACTTGCTTCTGTGGCAGTTGGACTGCAAAAACATTCTTGGGGTAATTGTAGGGCCCACCAATGAGTTATTTTTTATGGACCGTGGATATCTAAGATCATGTGGCAGATAATTTTCAGTACATATTGCAAAACATTGGAATTAGGGAAAATTGTGGTCCATTGTTTGTTATCCACAGTCTACCCCTAAATGATAACACAACTTTTTTGGAAATTTCTATTTTTTTCCAACAAAAGTTATTTTAGATAAGTCTCAGTTAAAAGAGTCAGTGATCTGCAATGCACCACTCTTATATGCAGGCTAACACAAGAAATATAGGGTAGGTAAAGAAAATAAGAAGTTGTGTATGATTATATTCTGACTTTACTTTTTCTTTTCATCCCAACTGCAGTTAGTGATGCAGATAAGGACCCCTCATTGTTACTATATGTTTAAAAATATATTCATCTTATTTAAAAACTAATTAACTAACCATATAACATTGCTTTCATGTCTTTTTTATGATATATCTTTACAGTTATTTCTACTCTTTCCTCTTGTGTGCAAACAAGTCTTCTACGGAAATAGGACTCCTCATTAGAAGTCTTATTCATCATGCCCTGTAAAGATCCCCCTCAAAACATCATCAGTATTTATGGACATCGCAGACCTGCTGTGTTATTACTCAGGCATTACCAGATGTATTTTCACCTGCATCTCAACAGCAAAAAAAAAAAAAACACAAAATGTGCAGATAAAGCAAGAAAATTATTTTTACAGCCTTACGCAAACAATTGAATCATGCCTCATGAATTTTAATGTGCAATCTCATTATTTGTTATGTCTGTCACCAATACACTAGTCAATAACTTTACTTACATTTATACAAACAATATCCATATTGGATGCTATGTCCATGAAGTGTACAGTGTATTGAGAGATATTACAAGTAATTCCCATTATCCATGCTTGTCTGAAAGTGAAAGGGAATTTATAGCTGGTTTTACCAGTCACAGTGAACAAATTAAAGCTGTAACCTTTCTCAGCTTGAGTCTACTCTTGATATGAAAATGTACAAGTACAGATGAAGCCACCATTAATCGTGTGATACATCCCAATATGGAACAACATGTTGGAGAGGAATCAGGGTCGGACTGGGGGGCCCTGGCCCCCTGGGACTGCTGTCCAGGGCCCCCACCCCCCCCCTTTCTGTGGTGCCTGTGCTGCAGGCTCCCTTTCTGTAGAACCTGTGCCCCACCCTTCTTTGCTGCTGTGCCAATGTGAATGTGCAGACGGCAGACGGCAGACAGCGTGACGGCTGTTTTCTTTTCTTTTTAGAATGTTACAATTGGGGGTCTGGCCTGGTGGGGGACCATGAGGGTCAGGGCCCACCGGGTTTTTTCCCGGTGTCCCACCGGGCCAGTCCTACCCTGAGAGGAATACAGTGGGAAAAGGATGATGTACTGCACCACAGCAAGTTGTACTTACAATTAGGCCATTAGCATACAGGAATTTTACATTCTAATACTTTATGGCCTTTTCTTAGGGCAAATATTAAAGCATAAACAGATGAAGGCATGTCTTTTATGATGCCAGGAGACAACAGAAAAGGGATAGAAGAAAACTAAAACTAAAACCTTGTTTTAATACTTTTCAATATATTAAATGTTAATCTGTATAACACTTTAATCATTTATATGAAGTGAGTTAGATATCAGCTCTTTTAGCTCTTGTGTAATGATATCCAATCATGTAATTGAACTGTTTTCTGTAGAATATAATTATTTTTGGCAATACATTGGTAGCAGACTGCAAATGGCCTAAGTAATTACTTCTAATAAATGAGTTTCCATTTATACTTCTGCATCCTCTTCTTTTTCAGATGTGTCTATACATCACTGTAATGTTTTTTCATGTGATGTTTTAAAAAACCTCATAATTTAATGTAATAAAAGGCAGAAAGTTTGTACAGCTCTAGTTGCCCAAACCAAACCAAATCAAATGTTTGTTTTCAAATAGCTGAACAATAAATGCTGCCAGCTGATTGGTTGCTATTAGGGGTCACTAACAATTTAATAATTTTCTAATGTTAACAAACACCCTAAACAAATACCAGACTTGAGTTCCACAGGCAGAGCAGGGCACACAAAAGGAGCAAAGGGCAGAGTATGGCACAAACAGGCAGAGTAGGACAGGCAAAGATTATGGCACACATAGGGAAGGCAGAACAGAGCAGGAGACTGATCAGGACCACTAAGATGTACTACATACAGTGACACAGTGCTGGTGCCCCATTAACATTTTGAATAAGGTGTGAACAGGTGAACAATGTGGGCAGTTTCAGTCTGGGTCTCAGGTGTGAACAGTACAGGTCTTGAACAATAGAGTTGTTACAAGTGTGAACAATGCAGGGGGATTACAGTCTGAATTTCAGGTTTAAGCATTGCAGAGGCCAGTTAATCTCTGTAGTGATATCTTTTAAATCTTACACATGGTAAGCAGATACAGAAGGCTGCCCCTGTCTCTACGTGGGAGTTGTATGCAAATCGGGTTTATGTAACTTGAGTACTGCCTGTAGTATATAAAAAAATAAATATATATATATATATATATTTCCAAGATGATGTGTGTGAGTTCTGCTTTCCTCTGCTCTAAGGCTGATTACGTAAGATTTTGCTCAGGTGAGTACCAATTCCATAGCACAGTTGATTACTGTTTAAGATTAGAGTATATTTTAACTAAAGGTTTTCCATACAGGGGAAAGAATTACATTTGTGTTTAAAGCAATTTCATGCTGGGTTCAAAATGTAAATATTTAACTACCTGTTGCATTAAATATTCTAAGTCTAACTATCTAAACATTCAACAGCCCTGTAAATAGTCAACCAACATCAAAGATAATTAATTAATAATGATATAAAAAACAATGTATAGTATCTATGTATGGTATCCTTTATCCAGGATCCTTTTAACCTCTGGTTTGCCAGATAAGACTTTTTCAATAACCTGGAATATCTTATCACTAAGCAGACTGGTTGTATGCTGCTATAGTATTATTAGTTCTAAGCAAATTATTTCTTATTATTATTCTTACTTTTTTGTTCAGTGACTTGTATTTGCTTTATTGTATTTTCTCATGGAAATGTGTGAGTTTTTTTAATAGATGCATGTGTAGAGCATGACATCTTGCTAGTGATCCAGTCACTGTAAATTACAATTTTTCTTTCTGAAGCTATAAAAGGCATTTGCTTTGTTTGTGTGCAATATTCAAGACAGGGTTACAACATGAGCTCCTCCAAATCTGATTTTTCTGATATTCACCAGCTGCATGGTTGATTACTGATTACTTCATATGAATCCCAAGGCTGCTTAGAATTCAAAACAATCTGCTGTATACAACAGAACATAGCATTAAGCATGTGGACTACAAATGTATCTGGCCTACACTTACTTAGTGAAAGCTCTCTACCTTGGACAGTATTAAAAGAAAATTACAAGGACCCACCATGTATAAACTGTTGAGGTATAAATATTCTGAGTTCAATTGTCAGTGTTAAATCTTTCTGTTTTGGTATGAAAATGTTTTCTAAATAGAAAACGTTACTGAAGCCATTTTATAAAAATGCACCCATACTTGAGACCCTTTTACACAGAAACACTCTGTCACATGCCCTCGTATTGAAGGCCTGTGCCATTTTCTATCAAGGTGCTCATAAAGAGCTCAGACAGCTGTGCCACTAATATCAGTGACTCTAGTAGTTTTTATGTATCTCTCTTAAGTGTCCTTGCAGTGATCATAACAGCTACAGTATCTGGCTACTCAATTTGAACCAGACCTCACTCTTTCCTAATCGACCTGAGTGCACAACCAGTACAGACTCCAGAGTTGCGGTCACAGCTCACACTTCTGCCTATAACAGCTTCATTGCACATTGGAAGGAGCCCTCACTACTTGGATGCTGCCAGGACTTAAAAGGATACTGTCATGGAAAAAATGTTTTTTTCAAAATGCATCAGTTAATTCCATTTCTCAAAAGAGAAACATATTTTTTCATATTTCATTTTGAAATCTGACATGGGGCTAGATATATTGTCAATTTCCCAGCTGCCCCAAGTAATGTGACTTGTGCTCTGATAAACTTCAATCACTCTTTACTGTTGTACTGCAAGTTGGAGTGATATCACCCCCTCCCTCCCCTCCTGCAGCATAACAACAGAGCAATGGGAAGGTAACCAGATAACAGCTCCCTAACACAAGATAACAGCTGTCTGGTAGATCTAAGAACAGCACTCAATAGTAAAAACCAATGTCCCACTACATACTATTCAGTTACATTAAGAAGGAAAAACAACAGCCTGCCATAAATCAGTTCCCTCCTTAAGTGCTGGCACAAGTCTCATGACATGGGGCAGCTGGGAAATTTACAAAATGTCTAGCCCCATGTCAGATTTCAAAACTGAATATAAAAAAATCTGTTTGCTCTATTGAGTAATGGATTTCAATGCAGAAGTTTGCTGGAGTAGCATTATTAACTGATGCATTTGAAAAAAACATGTTTTCCCATGGCAGTATACCTTTAAAATGAGAGAATCAAGGAAAGAGTTCTGGGCAGGCAACATAACGGAAAGTGTGACAGGAGTAAAAATGTTAGAGTAAAATGTAGTTGAGGTAACAGGCCGGGATCAATAACCAGTCAGACAATGAAGTACAAAATCAGGATCTAGAAGAATTTTGTAACAAGCGCAATGATGTCAGATGCAGCACGCCAAATAAAAGGACGTGCTCGTATGCACAGGCGCGCCCAAACGTGAGCATGAATAAACAGAATGAGAGTGGATGGTGACCCTGCCGCCCCACTAGACCACCAGGTATCAATACGGCAGAGCTCTTGGTGATGTACTTCAAGACTTTATGCAAATCTGTTAAACTTCATTTACCCACCTTGTCATGATTTACAGTATAACTTATTTCTCATAGAGTCTGGGATGTATTATACTATAGTGTATGTATTGCAGTATACCATATACCATAATGAATGTATCCGCACTCATCTCTAAATAATTTGTTGAGTTGCATGGTCACTATGCATAAGGTTGGTAAGGACCATACCACTTGTGAAATTTTGTTTTAAATTGAATACAAGAGAGTGTTGTACAGATGAAGCCACTTTGGATTGTGCGTTTGACACAGAATAACTAACTCATCTATCCCACTTATCACAGAATATTGTGTCACCGCATCCCATCCAATTAAAGAGTTCACCATTGAAAACAATGGTGCTTTGGTATGCTAATGAAAAGGTTAAATGCATTAAATGAGTTAAGATAACTTTAGATAACACAGTTTCTTCAATTAACCCTGAGTCACGACGCATTTAACACACAAGTCCAAGTGAGTAGGGTTAACAAGTCTGGTTGCTATTAGACCTTTCAAACTACTTTACTTCCTAATTTCCCAAATTGCATTACTCTGGTTAGCTAATTATAGAATATATTTGGATAACATGCTTCCAGATAGTGTGTGCAAGTAGCTGGGGTGTGCAGATCATGGGCATGCCATGACTTTACTGGGTGTGGGTGGGGTGGTCTAATTTCGGGGTTATAAAATTAAAATGTTGGGAAGAAAGTAATGCATTTTAAAATGATAGATAAACTGACATATCACTAAAAATATGAAGTGCCGTTGTCCAAATAAGTTTGTCACAGACTTTATTTAAACCATATTTGAGAAAATGCAGTAGGTCTTCATCTTAGGTCAGAGCAGATGGACCAGGCAGTATGATTTTAACAACTTTTGACATGCGTTGTTGCAATGAGATCTTTAAGTTTCTAAAAAGTATGGAAGCGTTACATGCCGTGTGTTTCCTCAAACTGTTATTTTTAGCATACATCTGTTGGCATTGGCATATGCTATGATGACTCTCTCACAACATATTAAATATGCAGCAAAGCTGAAAAAGATATCAGGACTTTTGTTCAAACCTTTAAAAACACTTATTGGTGCAAACTGTTTTTAACGCATATATCACAATAATACCAACATAGTGAAACAAAGTTTAAGGTGCAAACAATTTCATCATATTTTAAGGATCCCATGTTACCCATAAGCAGCTGTTTTATGCAGCATATTGCCCTATTGTGCATTGTTTTCTGAATCTGTTCATATGTTCCGTGACTGTAATGCCCTCTTCTTAACTTCTCAGCAACTTCTGCAGTCCTGGTGTAATTAACAGCAGAATAAAGTCCTTCTGTGACCTTTGGAATCCCTAGGCCTAATATCTTTAAAATTCTTATTACTTTGCAGTAAATGTACTTGATTATTTAAACTACAATTTGCTCCAGTATTCTATTTTTCTGAATTTCTTCTTAAAAAACAAATATCAATGCTAGGCAGACAACCTTTTCATATGTAGTAATATGAACAACCCCTGTAACTTTTGCATATGTAACACTAATTTGGGCTATCCAGTCTAAAAGTAGTTAATGTCCAGTTAGTAAGAGGAGTATGGGTTACATTGGATTTGCACTTCAGGATCAGGGCCTTTGCTAAGTGGAAGCTTTCCAGATAGATGTTGTGTAACTACAACTCCCAGGCTATGTTGCAAGTAAAAATAGGAAGAGATGGACGCCAGGAGATTCTTATGATGAACCAAAAGATAACACTTTATTAGTTCTAGACAATTGACCCCAGGTTTACTCACAGTTGATTAGAGGTACAGATGACACCGCTGAGGGATGTAACTCAATTATGCATTGTAGTCAAGCAGCAACAGGAATCCCCGGCAGTTATACCTTAAAGTGGTCCGGATCCCACCCAGTGGAGTGGTCAGGGGGAAGAATTTTACGCCTGACACCCTATCCACTGTGGTCCCTTTACTAAATGCAATAAGGAAGCCTTGGGAAGCTACTCCCTGCTACAGATCCTCGTTGGAACACAAAGATGCTCTTTCTATATATGTTCTTTACCTCTCTCCTAGAGAGATTATTACAGAGATAACATGTTCTAATTATAACTCATTCACAGGGTTCCTTGGTCCCCGACTTAGTCACTAAAGGTGCTGTCCCTTTAGGGCAATGGCTTTACTGGTCCTTGGTGTACCCAGGATCAGTGGGCACATCTAGCTGAAAAGGACTCCAGCAGCCAAAGAGGAAGACCCACCCCTTTAAAATACGCTATATTGAAGTGTGGTATCATTAAACCTCTTGGCCAATAACACTGGATATGGAAATATGAATTAGATACATAAGCATCTGCCTAGTAACCAGGGAGAAAGGAAAAAGGGTAGGGACTTAAAGCCAAAGGGGCAGATTAACCTCTATGGGTCCCTACATTTATATAGAAGGTAGGGTGGACAATGATATTGCCAGGTACCCACTCATTTGAATGCAGAAGCTAGAGAGTCCAGGCTGGCAGAACATACATGAGAACCCTGTATTACCCACCTAATGGAAGTTGTTAAAGCACAAAACTGCACCTGACAGCACTGAACTTAGAACCTTCCACTGCATTTTATCTGCAATAAAGTGTAGAGTATGGCCATTATCCAAATTGCATTCATTTTGACACATGTGCAGTTGGGGAATTCTGGAAAGAAGATGCTGCATTGTCCAAAAAAAGGGCTAATTGCTTTTTTTGCATACAACACTGGATTGGTAAATAAGCCTTATGGTTCCTGAAGAGTTTGGAGTCTGTTGTTTACTTTCTATTAACAGTTTCAGTTCACTTACATTTTATAAGTAACAATCACAAATATACATATTTATACAATGAATTTAATTATTTATTTATATCCATTGCAATACAGTTCATTGGAGATGATCTTGGTGTACATTTTGAATAGAATAACTGTTTTTCTAGTTCTGGTCAGGAAAGTTTGTGCATAAAAATGAAAGCAGGCTACAGATACACATATCTAGCCATACTCTCCATTTCATTTCAAATATATGATTATTGGCCCATATTATTGAATTTATCAGATGACCAATTTCAATATATTGCGAATTCTGTAACAACCGCAGGACTTGGCTGCAAGGTTTATTCAACACAACATGTTTCGAGCATTGCGGCTCTTTTTCAAGTGGGAACACTTGAAAAAGAGCCACAATGCTTGAAACATGTTGTGCTGAATAAACCTTGCAGCCAAGTCATGCGGTTGTTTGCCTGTTTATCCACAACCCTTACAGAATTCACAATTGCTTATCTTCACGTTGGGGACAGAAGCAGTGGAATAGGCAAGTCATCGTGTAACTGGTTATCAACTTTAACCAAATCAATTTCAATATATGTAAAAAGAGTCAAAGGGTGGCCAGAGCAGAATTTGGGTCCACGGGTGCAGGTACCCTATTTTGGTTAAATAGTTCTCCTTTACAGGCATAAAATTGTACTTTATTTTTCAGATCTTCCTGCCATACAAGTAGTGGTTTAAATGAATAGTTATTTTCACCATTAATCTGGCATATATTAAATGACATGAAAAGCATGGTTGAAATACACATGTAAAAGACTAGAGCAAAGCAAATGTGTCATGCATTTCAAAACAACTGTTACTATCTGCAAAATATTTTACTCAGCTTTATGAAAATATGCCTTTGGGTATAATCTGAACACAATAAAACAATGACAAAAAACTGATATAAAATAAATAACAGCAACAACCTGAATAATACATGCAATTGCTGAGAAACAATGAAACATTTTGGTTTTTGATTTAGTATAAAAATCAAATAAAGTTAGAGGTTCTCTTTTTCCCTTAAAAGCAACCACTTTAACAACATTTTGACTATAAACTGAATATAATAACCTTCCTTTGAATAAAATAGCAATAATTTTTTTTAAGTATTTTTGAAATGGATTATTTACCATAATATCTAGATTTTCAGACAGTGAGTTCTTGAATTTGACCTATGCTATTCACCAGTGCATTATTTGTCCTTATTGTTTCCACTTTATTTTGTACAGCATCATTGTAAAATTCTGCATAATCGTAACTGGCACAACAGTTTAAAAGGCCACTTAGTAACTTAATTTTTGAAATTTGTGCCGAGACATACTGATGCTGGGATATATTTATAATGTCTGTCCATATTTGGATAAAAGGATTTTTGAAACTGCAAGTACTGAGCCATACACCGGAAAGAAGGTTGCACTTATTAGAGATTGCAAGTGCCACCATGTGTATTTTTTTGGTAGGGTTACCAAGGGGCCCATTTACTAAATTCGTGTGAAGGATTTGAAATTCGATTGGATTAGATCGAATTCCGATCGTACGATTTTATTGAATATTCAAATATGCAAATTTGGCCACTTTGATCATCGAATATGCATAATTCGATTGTATCAAATAGATCGAATTTTTGATCATTCGAAAATTCGATGATCGAAGTCCATAACCTTTACATTTTTATTCCACTGCCTACTTCGCCAGATTAAACCTACCGAATTGCAATAGAAGCCTATAGGAAGCCCCCCATAGGTTTTTTTTCTAGTACCTGCTCGAATAGTACTCCTATGATCGAACGCCTTGATCCTTTGAATCGAACAGATTTTTTGTACGATCGAATGAAATTTCACGAAAATCGAGAAATGCCGTTCGATCGTACGAATTGATCAAGAAATCGAATCTCGTTCGAAAAGTGGCCAAACATCATTTGATTTTATCGAATTCAATAATCAAATTTCTGACGAATTTGAGGGCTTCGAATTCGTGAATAATGATAAATTTGCCCCCAAGTGTCAAGTGCTGTCTACACTTGGTTCTGTGCTTTCATTTGGAACCTTTTCATCATAAGAAATAAAATGTAGTGGTGATTTCCGTTTAATATTCTCTTTCAATAATGTATTTCTTAAAAACGGTTGATTTTTGGATTTAATAGCAGTTTTAGGACACTATTGGGGGATGTAATAGAAGTCGGTAACGGAAAACATTTTCGGAATGCAAAAAGTTATGCCTTTGTGCAAATTTAATATAGCTTTTGTGAACCCGGAAACTGCTTAACGACTATTTCTGACAGGGGAAGAAGGTTTGCTAACTTTATAGTTTGCACCAGTGCGTAGTGAATGTAATAAAACTTCTAACCGAAAAAAGTTGTTATGTTTGCTCCAAAAGATTATGGCACCTTTTCTTAAAACTGGGCAATGCACAATTAAAATTTGCAATGCAATAACCATTTAAAGAAGAGTATTACAAAATGCTAATTTTTATTCTTATTTCTGGAAATTGTTTTGCTCTATGTGACTTTTGTATTCCCCCATATATGCGTTAGAAAGCCACAAAATATCACTGCCTACAGCTCTTCCATAACTGATCTCGAATGAAGGCAAAGTAGACTGACATGTGAAACACTCTTAATAGTGGCTTCCAAGAATATTTCAAGTGCTATAAAATCTCAATTTTTTTTGCAGAGTAAATTAATTGGTTATGGCTCTCTAGGTACATTTAAAAAGGAGCGTAAGATGCTGCCTATAACTGTCTTCGTGAATGGCAAAATTAGAACTGAGCCTCCAAATCCGGAAGGTAATGTTTTATTGCTAATTGCTCATATAATTAATAGTTCCTTCAACATTAGAATACATTTTTGGCTTACTCATATTTATGAAGGAACTTGAGATTTTCTTCTCTGCCAGATTTAATAAAGGAGATATTCAAGAAGTGGTCTGCATTTAACTACCAATAGCTAAATATAGATATAGTAAAACACCAATAATTTTCACTGAGTGCCTGGCTATAGAAATGTCTTTGCATAATAAACCATCTGCAATTGCATTTTGTTAGTACTTGCAGTTTCAACTATTGTATCCTACAAATTTATTTAATCTTTTGGTCAAGCTGTGGAAAGGGCACTTTGGAACTTAGACAAAAGAGACTTCTTTTGAACTTTCATTGAACTTTTCTCATCCCACTATTTTACACAAAGGTTGTAGAAATAATTTTTTCAATTTTATAGAAAAGTTTGAGGCAATAATGTGTCCACTCCTGCCAAGAAACATTTTTGTGTTTATTTATACTGTAAGGGATAATGGAATGTTTACTATAAATGCTAAAGCATTTACAACCATCTAAATAAATGGTGCATATGACACATACATAAAGAACGGCAACAATATAACATTCCAAATGATAGTAATGAGTATACAAATTGAATGATTACAAGAATACAACTGAAATAAATAATTAAATATTTCATTATTGTTGTAAAAAAATTTTTAGCAATTTTGAGGCAATATTATGTGCCAAATTGTGCAAAAAAATATTTTCATGTGTTTGTATTATGTCAGGGATAATGAAATCTGTACTATAAATTCTAAAGCATTTACAACCATGTAAATGCATCTCATATGATACACAAATAAAGGAGTGCAATAAAATTGCAAAAACAATATAGAAATGACTACAAACATAGTACATTTTAAGAATAGCATAACTGATCTACATACTTATATACATATTTCTTTATTGGAACAAATACTATTATTATATTAGTTATCATTTAGTGCTGGTAAAGCTTGCCAGAATGGGCACATGGCTGGTTAGAGGACAGAGTACAATATTACATATCAGAATATTTTCCAGTTGATATTTTTCATACACTTGCCTCCAGTATTCAAAAAAGGATAAACTCAAAGCATATTGCAGTCACATTTTGGCAATGAAACATTGCCCATGAAAATTCATCTACCAATTAGTAGAGAATGTTTTTTAAAGACTTATGTAAATTTTATGTAAAGGAGGCACATAGTGGCAAAGATTCAAAAGAATGATATTGGCACCATAGGGAACAAAGCTCCAGAAGACATAGAACTGTCCAACAGCCTGACGTAGGAATCGTGATGCAACCATGTATTAAAGTTACTAGAAGTTACTAGAAATCACTGCTATAGCGAACTTTCAAACTGCATTAAAATCCCTAGAAGTTATACACCAGTATAATAACAATAATTAATAATAATAATTATTATGAATGGTTCATCACTAAGGAATACCGTGTTTTCAAAAGGGGTTATAGGCCAAAGTGACAGAATGCCATCCTCCTCCTGCTGTACTTACCCCTTCTTTTCTCAAACAATGGCAGGGAACGATTGATTACTAATGTAGAGAGCACAATTGTGTTCTGCAATTCCCAGTTAGGAAAAACACTGTTCCTTGTAAAGAACTGCGGTGTCTCTTAACAGGTAAGAAAAGGTTCAATTCAAAGGGTAGAAACTTTATCAGAGAATTTTAGGCAATGCACTCGTGTACCTGTTTGCATGAATACTAGCATTTGTTTCCTTGCAATAACTGTTTACTATTTCCCTGTCAATTTATTAATTTTTTTAAGTATTTCATAATAAACAAATGGTATATTCAGTCAATCCATATCATGTGAAATAGTGCACATAAAAGTCTAGTGACACAGATTTAATCATAGGCTCCTAAAAGAGATAAGGCCTCAGTTTGTGACAGCAAAAGTCTTAAGGTAATAAAAGTTTAGACAGATGGTAATAAAGGCCTCAGGAATAATTATTTGTGATATACATTTTTTATGAATTTATATTATATTATTTATTCTAAATCTTTAGGTTTGTGCATGTCATGGTGCAGCTTTGATGAGTAAAATGCCCCAAAGGCCACAAATATGCAATGTTCAAGAAAATACAGTATCTGATTAAATTAGGTCATGGCTAATCATAGGTCTTCTCTTTTCTCTATAACAGGAAAATACATTTCCTTACGCATGTAACTATCTAACCTATTATTTCCCAGCTCAATAAAAAAAATTTGCTTTAAAGGACAATCAACAATATTTTCTTATAAGAAGTTATTTTAGTATAACGAATAAAATAATCATTTATTAATATGGTATCAAAACGCATCCCTACTTGATTTCCAACTCAAGAGTTAACCACATTTCAAACAAGATACAAGTCCACCTTCATCATATCCCAGCCCATATATTTATAGTGCATATATCTGTGAATGCAGCATAGTTCACAAACAGATATTTAGCCTCTACTGGCCTACTTTTATAGTAGACAAAGTAGAATCAGAAATCACCAGAACAAATGTACTACCAATAGGAAGTGATAATGCTGATGTATTGGGTGGGTGGTTTTAAGAGTGCTTTTCATTTTAAAAGCACCAACTTTTACCTTCCATACAGCATGGTGGTCAGTAGCTTAACTAGAGTGCACCGGGCACACCCTGCAAAAAAATCTTCCCAGGGGCCCAGTGCACTTTTCAGCCCACCAACTCCCCTCCTTTCATTCACCCACTCCCTACGTCCATCTACTCCTCACGCTACAGCAAAGTCTTCCAACCGCCTGTGTCCCCCAAACCCACTGAAGGTAAGAGAGTGGCTGGGGAGGGGGTATTCTTTTTACTTATAGAGGAAGCAGACCTCAGTGGGACATTGATGTCAAACACAAAAATAAATAACACCGGCTTTGTTCAAGAAGCAAACATGAATTTTTTAAAAAGCATAGGACCACCATTAGTTTAAACTAATGGTGGTCCTATGCTTTTAAAAAATGGGCGTTGGCGGGGGAGGATTTATCCCTCAAATTGAAGCCAAGGCTCATCAGACACTGACTACAGGCAATGCTATGTACTGTAAATAAGTTAGGGACCGCCATATGGGGTTTACCTTGACATGGTATGGTGGCTTATCAACTTTATGATCATAACTTTGTACAAAATAACCCCTGTTTTTAAACAATACGCACTTGCATTTATACTGAATTACTTATGAGACAGGGACCCAGGGAATGTGCTTTGTAAATAGCACTTCCATTATACCTAAATATACTTTTACTTAGCCTTTAGAGTGCTCCCACAATCCCCCTTTTTTGATATTCTAAACAGCAATCCAAGAAAATGGAACCACACCTCCTCCGGAAAAATTGTTAAAACTTCACCTGACACGTTTCAGACTACAGGTCCTTTATCATAGGTATACCTGACGAGTTTTCAGACAATAGGCCCTTAATCCAACAATGTGACTTGGTTCCTGCTTCTTTCTTGCCCTATGCCTTTAATGGCTTGAAGTAAAATTAAGTTTTAACAATTTGTCCATAGGAAGTGCAGTTTCATTTTCTTGAATCTGTTTTTTTACCTATACTATCTACCATATGTTGGTTCCTCTGTGGTTGACTCATTCTTGTCACTAATATAATAGCTAAATCGCAATACTGTATTTACAACACTGCAATAATAAACAGGATCTTGAATAGTAATCAAGACTTTAAAATAGGAAGCTTTCCAAATACAGTATTAGTGATTTGTAATATGAAATAAATTGCTCACTTTTTGCTCAGTCCATTAGGTACAAAGATAAAAAGAATGCTTCTTTACCACTGAATAATATTCCAATTTCCTGCATCCAGCCAGCATGGCACAATATGAAAGAAAGAATATCTGAATTTTTGCAAATTCAATTTATTTCGCATTCATAGCTTTTGTACTTAAAGTACAAAGTTCACACTGGCTATAATAATAATTCTTGTTATTCCACGCCAGAACATAAAATTAAATTCAGGATACACATGTAGCCTACTTCTTAATGAATAGAGTCCTACTGTGTGCAGTGTCTAAGCAAAGCCTACACAGCTACTTGAATGCATGTCATTAAGTGGGAACAGAAAGAGATATACAAATAAATTATAACTAAGTACAAACCAAAGAATGTGACATTTTTTAAAATATGAAATATATACTGTACATTAACAAGAGGAGATGGTTCTATATACAGTAAATCTACAGACGTGTATCAAACAGTGTTTAAAAACGGTACATATTTGTTTAAAACTAAGACAGTATTACAAATGTTGTACATATGAATGTTGTTATAATTAAAGGGGAACTATCACAAAAGTTTTAATTTAATATAAGGTTCATCATACTGAAATTAAAAATTAAAAATTCTGCTTTGTTTATGAAAAAAATTAAGTTTATGTTCACTATTCCTCTCTCAGCATCTGTTTCTCTTCATTTTGTTTTCATGCAGCAACTGGATTTTTAGATAATCATTGACAGTTAGAGCCAATATATCTTATAGGGGGGCTCCTTTCCTAGCAGATGAATCAGAGCTCACTCAAATAATTGATTCTAATACAAACAAAATCTAACAAAATAACTGACTTTTGCACAAATTCTGCGTGTAGAGACATGATGTCTGGTGATTTTAATAGAGGAATCTATACATCTTCCTATAAGATATATCTAAAATATATATAATATCTAACTGTCAATGAATATGTGACACCCAACTCCTGCATGAAGAGAGAAAGAAGAGAAAGGATGCTGAGAGAGGGACAATGAGAATAATACTTGATTATTTCAGAAACGATACATATTATTTATTGATTATATTAAATTAAAATATTCACAATAGTTCCCCTTTAACTGAAATTGACAACCACCATCCATTCATCCTACATCTTAATATCTAAAGGATTTATATTTCCCTTCATAGTTTAGTAGACAGAAAGAAGATATGAGATTTAGTTAGTGTTGTGTAGGGGTATGTTGTGAAGGTACAAGTGGAATTTATGGAGCACTATATGCTGTTTTCTGAGTTCTGCTTTCCTTCACTGTGAGAACTAACGCTTATCAGCAGTTGGGATCGCTACCAGGGTCCACGGATTACAGATTAGCAGGCTATTGGCCTAGAAATGCAAGCCTGCATGCTGATTGTGAGAAGTGGAGGATCATGATATGGGCAGGAGGATGACAACAGAAATAGTTTAGAGGGGAACTGTGTATTGTTGATAATGAACTGGTTTCAAACAGACAGAAAAGTTGCCCTACCACTGCTGGGCAGTTATTCTTCAGTGCAGCCCAGTGGCTGCCTGGTCCAGTGGTGTTTATCACTCACCAGCTCCAAACAAGTAATATTGGGACAATGGATGCAACTTTCTGGCCACCCTCCAGCAAGGATATCTGACCCATATGCTTGCTTTGCAAAATACTTAGCCTAGTGATACAGTTCTTCATGAAGGAGCTGTGAGTAACATGCAGGCCCCCTCCACAGGTCTCCAACCACAAGTGTGTTATTGACAGGGATGCAAAAGCAACACCATCTGCCACCTCACTGGCTCATCTGTGACTTTACAAAACACTGGAACGCTACCCTACATATGTTAGAGTGGCTATAGAGCAGTAAAAGCTAGGCCTTTTTAGTGGAGCACAGAGGTGGCAGATGAGGCAGTTCTGCAGAACATATGCCCCTTCAAACAGGCCACATGCTTTGTTAGCAGGGACAAGCTAAGTATCAGCGAAGAAGGCATACCCCTGGTATTCCTACTAAAGCAGTTGTTAGAGAGTCTGCTGAAGGAGGGTGAGGTGCCCAAGGAGGAGAAAGAGAATGAGATGGATGGCAAACCTAGTCTATAGGCAGAAGGAATATGAGGACAGGACGAGGAGGGTGAAGGAGAGGAGGACTTAGTACCTGCAGAAGAGGGGAGCAGAGCCAGGGAACACACAACCCACTCACCCCTCCTCTTTTACATGGCTGCCCATATGCAGAGCTCCTTCAGAAGTGATTCCAAATAAGTACCATTAAATACAAGGATGATTACTGGGTGGCCACCCCACTGGGTGACCCATGGAAAAAGAAAAGTCTGGTGGAATTCCTTCTAGCCAGCCAGAGAGGACTATGGGTCAATTGAGGAGAATTACAGTATCTGCTCAAAACTGAAGGCCTTCCCTCCTGTCTATGAATGCAACTCCACAAATGCACCAGAGTCATATGCCAAGCAGCAGAGCAGGTAAAGGTTGTAATCTGTCGGATGCATGGAGATATTTATTTGAGCCTTACTAGGCAGCAGCAGCCAGTCTTGGATAAGTAGGAAAGTGCCCATTGCTGTCATCAGAGTAACCTCCTCTCCTAAAAGTTGTATTCTGCTCTCCCTTATGGTACCTCATCCACCTCTATTCTCCCTCAAGGGTCCTACTATCTGTCATAGACTGACGGTCTTTCTGGAATCTGTTAAATCTGAACAAAGAACAATGCAATGTTTTCTTGGTACGGTCTGCCACTCATTGTTCTTACTGCCTACCTGTTGACCTGGAGACACACCTGCATTCATACCAATAGTATTCTGACTCCAATTTCTGTGATAGTGACTGATTTGCCCATGAGACCTCTCTGCCTGACCTGTATTGAGCTGGTACAACTACTGACTTTGCCACATAGCTGAATTCACCAGATATTTGGAATACACAAAGGTGCTTCATTTGAGGTTCATGGACAAATGTTGGAGTGAATGTACAAGTGCTGTAGGTCAAAAAGAATATTTCCCCTTCCTAATCTCAGAGTAGAAAACAGGAACGCTGAAAGGAAAATTGGAGGAACTGACATCACACATGGTTTGGAATCAAGGAAATACAGAGCCCTCCATATAGCTTTGGTCACTAGGTGGCAGTGTAATAGTGGGTAAGCATATAGGCATAAGCAGTTAAACATTTACATTTTAACATAAAACAATTAACTACTGGGGCAGCACAAACAGTCTTAGAAATGGATAATCCCCCTCAAAAAACACCTTAATCAAAATTTAATTTCTCTTTTCTACTGATTCCAATGAATTGCTGACAATTGTAATTATCAAATATTAATGTTTTCAAAACCACATCTAATTGGTTGCTATGAGGTATTCAATTAGGGCAAACTTTAGAATCTTTTATTACATTAACGTGTTTTTGGTGATATTTTTTATGCGGTTATTGAGGATCACCATATATATGTCTATATAAGTACTGGAGGTTGAATTATAGGTATAGCTACATTGGGTAGCTCATATTATTAGCTGTAAAAATATGTCTTAACATTAAATGTTTTTGCTATGCACTGCTGGCAGCTAGGGCATTGTTATATGTACTGTTGAGTTTCATGCAGTAAATTTACAATATATGTCAGCCTTTACTGACAGCTTGCTACTCTAGTTGCTTTTCTACAATAAATAGCTAACTGGGGTTAAAATATTCATTTATCTGGGGCCGCTAAGTGCTTTGCTCAGTCACCTGCTGATTACAGTTGTGATATTTTCAGCTATTGCGATGAATTGTCGTTTTTATTGTGCCTCTGGAAAGGAGACATTAACATTGTGGTGGAAAAATTTAATGTCAAGTGCTTCCTTTGTCAATCACATATCCGGTTACTTGCCTTATTATATTGCTCTTACTGTACAGGCACTTGGCACATATACTTACAAAATGCAGCATGGCATATGAAAAGGAAAATCACAAAAGCATCATTAAAAACCTGAAGCACAATTATCATACTTTGAAACTTGTGACAGCTCCAGTTCCCCAATATAGTTTGACATGGTAACATTTGATGGCTCATGGGAATAAGGTCCACGTTTGACATTTGTTCTTTCATACCTACTTTTCATTTTATCTCCATTTCAGTAAGTATTTGTGAATTCAATCAGACTGCTCGTATTATATGAACGTACAATGAAATAGTCAAACTATGAAGCAAGCTTTGTTTCAGAAAAATAGAAGGTATTAAGTAGTCTTTGCTTTTCCAGGGTTATATATTATGGTCATTTTGAAAGGTTTCATTATTTTTGGTTTTCACACCGCTGGTTGTGTGTATTTATTGTATTAAAGAGGTGGTTCAGCTTAAGGTTAAATTTTAGTATGTTATAGAATGGCCAATTCTAAGCTACTTTTCATTTGGTCTTCGTTATTTATTTTGTATAGTTTTTGAATGATTTGCCTTCTTCTTTTGTCTCTTTCCAGCTGTCAAATGGGGGTCAATGACCCCATCTAAAAACAAATGCTCTGTAAGGCTACACATGTATTATTATTGCTACTTTATATTCCTCGCGTTGGTATTTAGTCCCTCCCTAATTATATTCCAGTCTATAATTCAAATCAATGCATAGTTGCTAGGGTAATTTGCACCCCAGCAACCAGACAGCTGAAATTGTAAACTGCTGAATAAAAAGCTAAATAACTCAGAAATCACAAATAATAAAAAATGAAAACAAATTGCAATTAGTCTCACAATATCACTCTCTACATCATAATTACAGTTAATTTAAAGGTGAACAACCCATTTAACTGGGACTCATCTATATTTGTTGTGTTAACTGTGACACATCCTTTATACTTATTAGGAAGACTTATTTTATGGTAAAGGCAGTGATTAACATTATGACCTGGAAACTGCTGAATAAAACATGTAGTTAGAGAGAAAACCTAAAAAGGGATGACTGAAAGTATGTAATTCCTTGATGTGAGGGACCCTGGTGCTGGAAATGAGAACGGTACGTACTGGCACAATAAAAGCAATCTGCACAAATATGGCAATTAGACATAACTGCTATAATCTCTCTTGTAAAGCTTTTTTATCTAGGAAAAAGAATGAAAACTTGTCAGGTTCCTGAAAAATATTATAGGCTGGCAGGCTATATTTATTCTTTTCCTTTTTTAACTGAATATTTAGGCCTGGGAACCATAATGACATAAATTGGAAGTACACTGAACAGGTGTTTTATTATCAAGGGCAGTCTTAAAAAGGTATGCATTTAACTGGATACAAAGCCAGCAATTCATGAGCTAACAAAGTGCTGTTGTGTCAGGGTGGTCCTTAACTGCAGTACCTGTGTGCAACAACAATTGGGGATATACAGTACTGTCCTGCCCAGAGCTAGTAAGTGAGAAACAGTTTATCTACCAACAGCTTCTGGATTAACACAACTGAGAATATACTGGGTTGTTTAACACATTTGTCTAAACTGCCCATAGTCAGTCAATAATATAATAGATTAAGGGGTTATGTATCAGCAGGTAGCATTTACTGGTCGCCTGTTTGAAAGCAAAATATTATTGGTTGCTATGGGTTACTGTACCTGGGCAGACGTAGCCGTACCCCCATATGTAAGAGAGGCGCTATGTTTCAGCCTTGTTAACCAAGGTGGCTGATTAAACTACATAAAACTTCATGAAACTGATAAGTAGGTTTGGTGCTCATACAATGATTAATTCAGCCAAGAATTTAGGTTTGCAACTGAAATTCCCCAGGTTTGGGCACAACATGCGTCAAACTTATGCTGCTTTTTTAATATTTTCTTTCTCTCTGTTAAAACCTGTTGGTGTAAGTCTTTGCACTTATCCTGATTTATTTTTTTTATGAATACGGGGGGCTTTATGATTCATTTAACATTCTTCAGAGTTTAAACTTTTAGAAGGTTATAAGCAAATCAGACATTTAGGGTCTCATTTATTAAACCTTAATTTTGTCTGGTCAATTTTTTTGTGGGAAAAATAAAAAAAAATTTAGATTTATTTATACCCCAAAGCTGTAGCCAAATCCAAAAATACTCCATCTTAAACTTGTTCAGGTCTTGTAGAAGTCAATCTCAGATGTCCCTGAATTCCTTTTTTGACATTCTGAATCCTTATAAAGTCGGGGTTTCAGGCAACAACTTGTAAAAATTGTTCAATGCTGGATCGTATGATTTTTTAGCAACGTTTTTTCGCTCCAACTTTTTCAACCTGATTTTTTGATAAATGAGTTTAATTCATGGATGGGAGTTACTGTAGGTCACCTTTGTTTTGAGTTTTAGTAAGTAGCCCCTTAAAATAGGAGTTAGCAATAGAGTTTTAATATAAGAAGATGTCTATATAACAGTATCTAACACTCATGTTGAATAACCATTCTTACATCTTCTATCACAGCAAACCCACACCCGTAATTGTTTTACAGCATGATTTTGCTACAGTAGAAATGAGGTTCACCAGCAAAATAACAGGAAACTACCATTTCTGGAGGGTTTAGCGGTCCATTCTAAAAGCATCTCTAATCTCCGGTCCACTGGATTTTACTAATCAAAGAGAAATACTATCTCAGCTTCCGAACACGCTGAGGAATTTGAGTTCCAGAACTTGAACTGCACTTCACACTTTCACCAATTAAAAACAATGTACATTAATCTGTATAACATTAACATGCTGGAATGTGCATTTTCACTCCAGTACAGCAATTGTTATTGTCATTCCAGGCAATAAGCTTTTACAGTTTCCAATAGAAAGAATGTGAAAGGATTTCCGCATCAGGAACCAAATACAGACTAATTTAAATCCAATGAAGCTACAATATATCCCTGTATTTTCAAAGACCCATGATAGTTAACAACACTCAGTAGGGAGGATGCAATATCTCTGGCACTAGGAAGCCGTATATAACAACACAGCTGTTTGCCACTGAATATAAAGGTCTTTGCTATAGCAGTGAAACTCCTCTATAAAATAAAGGAAAATACTAAATATTTATTCTCTACATCTTGTGTCAAATACCCACTTCTCATTTTACATTGCAAGCTTTAAGAATCAGGGAGCTCATTGTCCCTGTATTGGTTGGTATTTGAATGTAATTCATATCTTTTATGTATACACCTGCGTATTGGACAGAGCACTGAAATAGGTTGATGTTTTATAAAAACAGTTAATGATAATCTATGAAAAATAAAATCAGGTAAATGCTTCTTTTTTCTTTTCCCTTTACATCTCATGTAAAAAAACAGCTGAAATATCTGGCAGCCCATTAACACACTTAATAGGAAACGTTTAAGCAATATTTATTCAGGCTGTCTTCCATTAGTGAGCGCACTTCTCTCTAATCACATCCCAAATGGCACAACATATTTTTAAAAAGGATGTGTGATTTGAATATCAACATTGCAAACAGTAAAAAGAAGGAACATGGCTACATACAATAGACATGGTTTTTGGATTGCACCTATCATTATGCTCAGTCGACAATAGGAGAGTTAATGCAGCACAAGCGTTAAACCATTGATGCTTTATAGCTCTGTGTCTTTACTTTTACTAAGAAGACATATGATTTATGTTTTCAAAGTTGGCGCAGGGGGCTGTCATTTTGTAACTTTGTTAGACATCTCTGCAATATCAAGATTACGCACATGCTCAGTGTGGTCTGGGCTTCAGTTGGGAGGTTAAGCTTAGGGATCGTCATAAATGATGAAAACAGCACAAGTCAAATAATATCTGCCATAGAAGCCAATACAGAAAGACTGATTAATAATCAGAATATACAGACTGCACTGGGTCTGTGGATGCAAATCTTTACACAGTCTCAGGTTGCTTTACAGGGAAACAAACAAAGCTGCTCGAGTTCTGGGAAGTAAGGTAGAGGGGCTCCCCCCTGCCATTAGAAAGTATGATCGTTTGCCTCCAGAGCAGTTAGTTTCCATCTGAAGTTTCCTATTCGCAGCTGTCAGAGCAAGTAAAACAAAGGGGGAATTTCACTGCTTACAGTTATTATAAAAACAGTAGACATTTTTTGAATAAAGTATATTGGGGATAGATTTCTTTTTCATTAAAGAAAGTAAAAATGGGATTTTATTTTCTGCTGATAGGAGCACCAGCCCAGGGTTTCAGGTAAGTCAATACAATCACTTTGGTACCCCCCAAGCGCAGGGTGACTTTCCTTCTCCTTTAAAATGGGGGTCCACCTTAACATTAACTCTTGTATGTAATAGAATGGCTAATTCTAATCATCTTTTCAATTAGCAACTTTTTTCCTTTTTTATAGCTATTATTAAGGTTCTGGAAATTTGTGAAAGTCATAACTTCAACTAGTTCAGACTAGTGAAATCAGCCAAATGTATTTATTCAAACATTATACCAGAACTATAGCTTGTAAAATACAGAAAATAATTCATGTTGGGCTATTACTCTTGCTCTACCACAAGCCAAAAGTGAAATTAGCATGAAATTTACACAGTACATTATGGTGTTCGATTACATGAATTAATTAATTAATCAAGTGCCCTCACACAATCTTCATGGGTATTTATTAAGAGGAAATGTTTCTTACATGAATAACTAAGCGGCCAATGTTGTTTTTACACACTGTTCCCTTGGGCTAGTTTTTTTTATAACTGCATCTCTGACATGCTTTCCAGAGGTAAATCAAAATTGCCAGTTGTGAGGTCCAATTAACCATAAAAAAGACAATCACTTCCCTATTGATTGTCTACATGTTTTGGAGACTTGCAGCTGTTGTTTCTGTAAATTTGTTTGTCATCAACTTGGAATATTTGAAAAATGTCTACAACAATGACAAATCAATGTGTAAGATGACAATAACATGTTGGCTTAATGAGATCATTTTTCTTGATTTCCCATTCAGAAGGTCAGTAATGTAATTTTGCTGAACAGGAACTACAACAGTCTCAGTTCTTTGCAAAGTTTAACAAGAAACATCCATTGTTAAAAGAAGCGCAATATATTAATTTGAACTGGAAATAAATACTCAGCCATGGATAAAACATAGGGTTCAAGTCCTTTGGGTGCATTATAATGACCAACAATATGTATCACATAATAAAGAACAATGACACACAAAAAATATAAGTACATTTATTGGTTTGAATTGGTTTTGGTGTGGTATGCTGACCATCCACTGATTCATGCGGTTCAAATAAATTGTAAGGACATTGCTGAATTGGTTCAGTTCAGTTGTGTTTTTATTTTGTTATATACAATTTACAGCTAATGGGAATTTGTGCTACAGGCCCAGGTCCCCAATCAGGATACATGTAGTTACATATTGAATCCCTAGAAGGCATCATTTGTGTGGAGCTTTGCTTGGTAACCCACGGTATCTTTGAAGGGTAACCGTTTATATATATATTTATATACATATATATCTTGATAGAAGGACCAGCACTCCATCCATCCTTAAAGCATATTACACACAGCCTACTTTATTGATATATAATAACTTTATTTACATATAGGAGAGGTTGGTGCACAGTGTTTTAATGTCTCTCCTTTGTCAAATGGCAAACAAATTCTGTTAGGCACTTAACAGAAGGTGTAACCCCAAAAGGGTGCACTAACCTCCTCCCTGAATGTGAATAAAGTTATCCCTGTGAAAGCTGCTCTGACATATATTCAGGTGTACTCATTTTTTTCTGATATTATTGATGCAGTAAGCCAGGACACCCACATTAGAAAACTAGTATCACAAGTAGGCAATACATATGCTAATATACAAGCGAAGTGCAAACCCACTGGAATCAGTCCAATAAACAATCCAAATCCATTAACAGAAAACAATTGCACACTCCAAAAATTAAAATAGTAAATTCTTTTATTAACAAATTGCATAATATAAAATGCCAAATAGTTTTAACCAAAAAAGAGGTCTACATTCTGACAAAACTATAAAGAAATATGCAAAAAGAGTCATTATTGTAAACAGTATTTATACAGTATCTTATGCATGAATCTGCCTCTTTTTAGGTTGAAATGTGTTGGGCATTTTGCATTGTTTAATAACAATTTTTCTATTTTTATTTTTGGAGTGTATAATCACTTTTGCCATTTGTCACCCACATTAGTAAGGCAGTTTTTACAGATGTGAGTTCTGGGTCTGATCCTGTGTATCTGCTTATTTTGCAGGCACTGGGAGTCACTTACTGACCTTGGTAAATTGTGTTGCCATCTGTGTAGAATCAATAATCCAGCAGCCTTTACACATTACAATGCTAGCCTCTGCCTACCCCTTCTCTCTTCTAAATATATGGGGGGAGAGCACAACATTCACTTATGCAAAGCACTTACAAAAAAATGCTTTTGCACCTTGCCCCAAAAATAATTGCATGTAGTACCCTGGAGTGTAACTCATTACACTGCTCAAACATAGATTTGCACTATGCAAAAGGATGGTAAGAGGCTATGGCTTGTATGTCCTCTCGGATGCTGGGGATGCGAGAAGCTGAGGAGCCCTGTGATGCATTCATTTTAGTGCTTCCTTGTAGCAGGGAGTGCTGGGTACAGAAGGAGGGCAAGGTGCAAGAATTTATTTGGAGCTTTAATGACTCGTAGCAATCTTGCTCTTGTACCTAACCCATCATAAATTGATACTCTTAACCCTGATTTCAACTGTATGGGGAAAACCAGGGGCTTTAGCCCCACAAAACTTATTCTTTTACTGCGAAGATTTCTGTTCATCCACAAAAAGATCCAAAGATTATTGTACAAGCTTTACAAAATGAAAAAAAGATCATTTCTTCCATCCACTGTTTCTTTAACTGTTACACATCTCTGCTGTTTACTTTTAAAATCTGTCAGACTGCCTCATTTTCCCAAGCAGAAGCCATGTTATTTGTATCATTTATAACACTCTGTGCACTTACTATAATTCTAGCAATAAAGCAACAGGGACATTTCTGAAGGAAGGATGACTGCTCTAGAATTCATTTCTGATTAAAATGGCAATGAACATGGCAAAAAAGACAGAATGCAGCTGCAAAGAAGAGACAAGCATTAGCAAATGATCAGGAGTGATAGAGATGCACATGAATCTGGATCACTCAGAGAGGTGTATAGACAAGATGCAAAAACACATAAAGGTACATCAAGTCAGTTTCCCCTATAACTCTTCAGTTTGTGCCGATACAACGATTGCTTAATGTTGAACCTCATTGTAATTTAAAGTGCTTACTCTAAACTAAATTTGAGGAGTGTAAACAAATCCCATACTGACATTTGTGTATGATTATTTGTCTATTCATGAGTTTTCACATGTTCATTTACTCATCCATATTCACAAAGGCGTTGATTCCTACATTCATTTGCATGCATAATTCATAATTTCACACTGATTGCATCTACATTTTAATAGCATGAGAATGGAGCTATTGCTGCTATGATAAAACAGCACATCTGGGGGGCAAGCAGATTGCTTGCATTACTTTCATCAATGCACCAAGACCACCAAAGGAAAAAAAAGATGTGGATACAGAGCATAAAGTCCATATTGACTGAATTGAATGTACCCAAGGGGGCTGCATGTGTTACATATTATAATAACATATAAAGGTCTATGCAAGTGTCTGGAATTTCAGATCAATCTTAGTATTTATATTCCTAGCCTGAACTATCCGTACATATCATTCATTTTTATTTCTTACATATTTCTCCAGTTCTATAGTTTTTAGTATGATGTAGAGCAGGGGTCCCCAAACTTTTTTGCTCGTGAGCCACATTTAAATTTAAAAAAGAGTTGGAGAACAACACAAGTATGAAAAAGTCCATGGGGATGTCAAATAAGAGCTCTGATTGGCTTTTTGGTAGCCCCTATATGGACTGGCAGCCTGCAGGAGAGAATGTTTGGCAGGACATCTGTTTTTTATGCAACCAAAACTTGCCTCTAAGCCAGTAATTCAAAAATAAGCACCTGCTTTGAGGCCACTGGGAGCAACATCCAAGGGGTTGGAGAGCAACGTGTTGCTCGCGAGCTACTGGTTGGGGACCACTGATGTAGAGAGTGATATTCTGAGACAATTGGTTTTCATTTTGCTTTATTTGTGTTTTTGAATTCAGCTTTTTATTCAGCAGATTTCCAGTTTGCAGCTTCAGTTGCTAGAGTCCAAATTATCCTAGTAACCATGCAATAATATGAATAAGAGACTGGAATATGAATAGAAGAGGTCCATAAATTGATGATGAGCAATAACAGTAAAGTGTTTTATAAAAGGTTGAGCTGTGTTTTTCCCAAAAATTTTCCAGATTTATCAGACCCCAAAGCTGCAAAAAGCTAGAATCCAAAAATACTCCAGCTAAAACCAGTCGAGGTCATGTATAGAAGTCAATTACAAAGGTCCCTAGAACCACTGAAAGATGTTTTTAGCCTTCATAATTTTCAGGTTTTCTTCAGTGGTTTGCGCTCCAAACCTTGATCAATTCAAGCTATACAAGTTTCTTTTTCACAGATCACTCAATCAACCCTGTTTGCATTGATTCGAGTTTTTTTTTACGTTCAGCTTTTTTCATAAGTAAGCAACCATTTGAGTTGTGAGTTTATTCAAGGCAGAAAAACCCTCACAAACCTCACAAATTCGACCTTTAATAAATAACCTCCTTAGTGTGTAGCCTTACCCCATTTGAAAACTGGAGATAGTCAGAAGAAGGCACAGTAAATCATTCAAAAACTATAAAACAAAAATTAAGGCCAGTCAAAAAGCTGCCTAAAGGAAAACTATACCCCCAAATTGAATACTTGAGCAACAGATACAGAATCTTACAAAACTGGTATATATATTTAAGTAAATATTGCCCTTTTACATCTCTTGCCTTGAACCACCATTTTGTGATGGTCTGTGTGCTGCCTCAGAGATCACCTGACCAGAAATATTTCAACTCTAACTGTAACAGGAAGAAGTGTGGAAGCAATTGGCTCATGTGACCTCACTTTATAGTTTGTTTGCTATGTTTCTGTGCACCATTGAATCATACGATCCCAGGAGGCTGTCCTTATTTTTTAAAATGGCCATTTTCTATTTAGGATTGCCCAATGCCACATGCTACTGAAAAAGTATATTATTATGAAAATGGTTTATTTACATGAAGCAGGATTTTACATATGAGTTGTTTTATGCAATATCTTTTTATAGAGACCAACATTGTTTGGGGGGTTATAGTTTTCCTTTAAAATTAGCCATTCTATAACAAAATGTGAACTTAACAGTGACCCACTCCTTTTAATTTAATCCCAACCATTAATACACTTCTTTCACATGCTTAATGAAATAATGTTTAATTATAGTATGCCCCTTGGATCGAGCAAAGAGTGAAAGGTGGGGTGGGGGAGGCACATAGGCATACACCCACCCCCTAACTTTTGTTTCATTCTTATGCGCAAGTTATACTGTAGGTATATACAGGGAGCTCTTGTAGGCAAAATGACTACTACAGGAAGTGATGGCCAGTGGTACATGTTGGCAACAGTAAATATAGCCACCCACAGGTAATAGTTACAATCCATACATTTGGTTAGGGGTTCAGTCCAAAATTGCCTGACTGAACTGAATCCAAATCTTTACAGTCATGTGAAGTTGAGACTTTTTTTTCCCTACTTGCTGCATGTACGGTTCTTTCTAACTTCCTTGCCCTAACTTGCATATCCAAATTAGGGTTCATATTTCGTTTGGGATTAGGCCAAATCCTTCATAAAAGATCTGGGATTCAGCTGAATCCCAAAATAGTGGATTCTTTGCATGCCTACCATAAATATATATGTTACAGACAAGATGTGGCTTGTTACTAGTTTCCAAGGAAGACAAAGACAGAAAGCAGGAACGAGTGGTTACACATAACCAAAATTGTATTAATAACAGGAACAGGCATGGTTACCAATCTTACATTGTTGTACCATTGCACAATCCACATATAAGCTGCTAAATTTGTGACCAAGAAATTATACAATAATTGCATGCATATTTCAGACATGAATGCACAATGTAATCATATATAGTTACTGTGTGCATTGTCTTGAAAATAACTTTTGAAGTAGGTAGAGCTGCATGGAACCAGTAGCATTTAAACAGTCAAGAGAATAGTAGAACAGCCTGTAGCCTGTTAGTTACCCATGGCTTGCATGCAGCATATTGCTTACTTCTCCATTCTATAAACCTTGCAGCATGCTTTAACCGTTTAATTAGCTGGCTGTAGAAATTCTGGAGAGACAAGTGTAAAGCATATCAGAACATACTGCCACGTGCAACCAAAAGCCAAACAAAGCACTCATATGGCAACCCACATTAGTGTATGGTCCCAAAACTTATTTGACATTTAAATGTGGCTCACAGGTACAAAAGGTTGGGAAGATTTTCTTTAGAATGCATGCAACCTAAAATTATATTTGTCAACCACACATTGCAGTAAAAATAGCAGGATGTGCAGATTGCAGAATGTGTTAAAAAATGTACCACACAGTACATCACTTCTACTGTATAACAACATTGGCATTTTTGTGAGCCAATGTATAAAAGTAAGAATTCTATTTTTTAAAGAGTTTGATTTGGTAGTTTTCATTTTACATTCTTACATTTAATCCAGAAGAATATTTTGAATGTTGAATATCTATAGAATGTAATGCCATTATGTATAAATATTACCTTTTCAGTGTAAAAATATTAATACTGCAAGTTGCATAAAGTGCTGCTTCTGCTAAATTCACAAAGATCAGTACAAACAGTACAGTGCATAAACTGAAAATCTGTTTTAAATCATATTTTTAAGTTTACTTGCCATAGAGCAATATACAACTCTCCCAATTTTTGTCACAGTATTTATGCAGAAAGTCTCCCATTGTGGCTGGGGGTTCTTAAATGTATTCAATTATATACACACCAGAAGGCCACCCCTAAAAGCTGCTACACAAGGCACAGGCCATCGGGTGCCTATCTATAAATACAGCCATGCTGCCATATGTAATTTGTATATATTATGTGAATTAATGAAAGGACTACTTTCTATAAAATTGTAATAGTAAGCAATATGTTGCAATCTAATCCCCTAATTCATTAATTAGACTTGGTGACTAATACTGCTGATAGTTGTCCCAAGAAAAGACTACAAGAATCCAAATACAAGTTACAGACCTACAAAGGACAGAAGCTGTACTGCATAAAGTAAAAGACCAGTGCAGTACTAAGTACATTAATCATTCACAATACAGGTATTGGACCTGTTATATAGAATGCACTGGAACTGGGGTATTCCATATCTCCACACCTTAAATCTACTAAAAAAACAACATAAATATTAATTCCAATATGATTATTTTGGTTCCAATAAGGATTAATTATATATATATTGCTGGGATAAAGTACTGTTTTATTATTACAGAAAAAAAGGAAATAATAAAAAAAAAATGGGTTAATGGGTTTCTGAATAACAGATTCCATACTGTATAACCAAATGAAAGTGTAATGTTGTACGTATTGGATTCATTCTAGAGTCTGGCAGTGTGCAAAATACATATCCTCAGTGATCCCCAACCAGTAGCTCGCGAGCAACATGTTGCTCTCCAACCCCTTGGATGTTGTTCCCAGTGGCCTCAAAGCAGGTGCTTATTTTTGAATTACTGGCTTAGAGGCAAGTTTTGGTTGTATAAAAACCAAGAGTGCTGCCAAACATTCTCTCCTGTAGGCTGTCAGTCCATATAGGGGTTAAAAAAAAGCCAATCAGAGCTCTTATTTGACATCCACATGGACTTTTTCATGCTTGTGTAGCTCTCCAACTCTTTTTTAAATTTAAATGTGGCTCACGAGCAAAAAAAGGTTGGGGACCCCTGCTCTACCATGAATGAAGATGGCATATTTTCCAAAAAGGCACTAACACACTGTTATGCTTTGAACTAAACAAGGCTCAGGGACAGTAGTCAAAAAGGAGTTAGTGTCCAAATGAAGGATAAGTTGTATGAGAAGTGGGATGATTTGAAAGTTGGCTTAATTTTTTGATATTGCACATTCTAAATAACGGCCTATTTATAATATGGTTAAAACATAATCATAATAAATAAAGTATGAGGTTACTGGATTTCTTTGATATTAGTGTACTTGTATATCCAATCAAAACAATGTTTCACTCCCCAAGACATTTGGCCTTTGAATGTGACTCACAAGTACCATACATACATGTATAAAAGTGTGTATATAAAAAATACAGAATGCAATGATTTGTAATACAAATTATTTTATATCTAAAATATAACTTGCCAAATAAGAGGGAACACAGTAATTGGAATTTGTTTGTAACTCATAAACATTAAAACTATCCCCCCCTTGGAAGTAAAAAAAGGAGTCCTTATTCTTTTCATCAAGTATAATAATTTAGTCCACCAAGGTTCTGAGTTTAATTTTATTAATATTAAATATTTATAATGCTGAGTGGTTTACATTAAATAATGAAATCGCAGGAGGTAGCAAAACACATTGGCTTTAATTAATGCAGAAACATATTTATGAGGCTATACTGTACACAATACACCTTTTTGGAAATACATTTTCTTTGGCTAAAGAGAAAGTAAATTAAGTAGCTGAAAATGCAGCTGTTCCAATACACTCAAAGACGCAACCCTGGAGTGCTCAATGTTATAATTTATTTATTAATGCCACTTGTACATTCTGTACCATTTAAATTAGTCGTTTTTACCAGTCACGTCTTGAACGGCAACCAGCTTCTTAATGTGTTGCTGTCCCATTGGGTGGGATCTACTTTAACAAAGGCTTAGAACATTTTGCACTAGCAATGAAATAAATAAAAACATACTGCCTGGATTTTTAAACCATTACTGTAACCCTATTGTGTTTGCTTTTTGTGTTATTGTTTTTTCCAGCTTTAAAATGTTTGTTTTGTTTTGCTTCCCTCGTCTGTAGTATGAAAGCGAAATGTCGCTGCTGATTTGCTTGTCAATAGAATTATGGTTAAACATGCTTATGTAAATTGCTTTTTGAGTTGTTTTCTCTCCTAGGCTGATGAAGAAAGATGGTTTTTGCATACAACAGCAAGCAGCTAGAGTTACTAATAACATAAATCCTATCTTTAAAAAAAATATTGTATAGAATGTAACAAGCATAAGTAACTGTGTGAGTATCTGCTTGTGAGTATCTGCTTTGTTTTTACTTGATGAGATACTAGCACTGATGAGACATTAAAGGGCACATTTACTAAGGGTCGAATTGATTAAAAGTGAAAATTCGAATCAAATTCTAATTAAACTATCGTTCGAAAAATCGAATTGCGTTAAAACCACTCGAATTTGAAATTCGAATTCAAGGGGTTTTAATTCGACCTAAATTCGAGGGTCGAATTCGAGGTTTTTTTAAACCATGAAATTAGACCCTTAATAAATCTGCCCCTAACAGTGATCAGTTATTACTGCTTTGGCCACAGCATGTATATATACTTCAAGTTCTGATTTAAATTATCATGGATCTTATAAGAACACATACTTTTAAAATACAGCATCTTCAGAGGACATCTGCAACATCAACACATATACATACGTGTATTCCCAAGTTGCAATGTAACATAATATGTTTATAATATGTCCTTTTTTCCTGAGAGTGTACAATATATGCTGCATGGTTATGCCTATAGGAACCATAAAATGTATTTGTCAATTCATCCTTCCTGAACATTTGCATTAGAATTTCTTTTACACAAGTTTTGTGGGAGGTTTTTGATTTTCATTTATATTCCCAAATATTTATTCATTTTGGTTAAAGCATCACACACTGTGTTTAGATCACTCCTTAAATCTTGAATTACATTTTCAATATTCCGGGTGTTGTTGAGGATATCGATGCTCTGAGTATAAGGATTGAAGTAGACCGAAAAAGGTCTGTTGATTGATTTGGCAAATTCCCTAGGGAAGAAAAGCACACCTGCAAAATCATACTTAAAGACATGAAAATGGATTGTTTTGAAAGTGATTTTTTTTTCTTTAAAGTATTAAATGTACCTAATTTTTTCCTTGGCTTCATCAAAGCTTTCTGACACAAAATAGGAATCCTGAAAGGCGGTGATAATACATTCTTGTAAGCAGGTTGTCTTTGGATCAAACGGTTTCACAATAGCTTTGTCAGACAAGGCATGCTGAAAAAGAGAATCAAATTGTCTGTATTAAATGTACTTCTTTATTTTGCATTTCCAGTCTGAACCCTGAAATTTAATTTCTAATTTATTCCTACTCTATATATTCTGTTCATTTATGTACAGCATAAATATACAGAAATGAAACAACATCAGCAGTGCATGTTACAATATACTACAGGTATAGGACTTATTGTGTGAAATACATGGGACCTGGAGTTTTCTGAATAAGGGGTCTTTCTGTCATTTGGATCTCCATACCTTAAGTCTACTAAAAATCATTTAAACATTAATTAAAACCAATAGGATTGTTTTGCCACCAAACTGGATTTGTAAAACCACCACCAAGTACAAGAGACTGTTTAATTACTATATCTGATTGAAGGGCGAAGTGACTGTCGCTGGCGACAATTCACCAGAAAGCTTATCTGCAGGGACATCACCAATTAACTAAAAGGCATAGAGGGCAATTCAGTAGCGAACAAGACCGTCACTAGCATTAGTTTGCACCCTATGCAGAGTTTACTTTGCCACCTCAGAACAGGTGAATAGATAAAACTAAGCTAAATCTTCCTCAATCTTAATGTCAGTTATATCACATGCTGTAAATGCATTAAAGTTGTAAAAAACTATATATAGGATCATTCTGGCAGTAAGCCCACAAACCAGAGAAGTAGGGCCCAATGGGAAAATTATCTTTGGGAACTGACTGACACTCAGTGGACCCTAGCTGTAAAAACCCCTAAAAAACCCCTAAAGACTGTAGACATGAATTGCTACAACTGTATTTGATCCACAGGGCATAACACATGGTATAAAATGTACCCAGGGGTTGGGTCTCTTATCCACACCCTATAGACATGCCCAATGATACAACAGTATTGGATGAAGATACTAAACACAATAAAGATGGCACTGGGCTTGCAGGTGGCTGCTGGCCAGGTTGTGTGCCTTTTGGGGGCCAACATTGCTTCAGATATGCATCTGGATAAGAAGCAGTTTCTAACTAATGCTCTGTTCCAGGCTCGTTGACAATTTACAAAAAGCTTGAAATCTGAAACAGCTCCTATTATTGTAGCCTGGGTAGAAGCTGTTAAAGAGGCATGCAAACTTGAACAGCACAAAAGTATAGGTGAACTCATAGGGGCAGCGCTACGCAAATCCACTGAAGTGCGAATTTACGCTCAGGTCAGTGAATGGTAGCATAGTTGCGCTAGTGTTACTTCGCTAGGCAGATCGCTGTTACGCTAGCGAAGCCTAATTTGCATACGGCGGGAACTTGAACTTATAATAGAAGTATTTGTTACAGCCACTACATTCCACTACACAAGCCCAGGAAACTTTTAATAAATTAAATAAAGTTGTCCTATTGCCCTACATGTGCCCCCTGTATAGTTGTGTTGCCAAATGTTAGGAAATGTAGGGGGGAAGAAGGGTAACCCCCCCAAAAAGAGTTTTTTTGGGACTTTACTTTACTTTACTTTTTTTTTTCAACCTTCAACGTCTAACGTAAGTGCTAACATTCAGGAAAAAGTTAATCTTAGTGAATTTGCGAAGTTACGATCCTTCGTCAGTGCGCAACTTCGCCTGGCGTAAGGGTGCGAAGTTGCGCAAGTCTATCTACTTCGCTAGCGAAAATTCGCTAGAGTCCATGTTAGTGAATTTGCGAAGTTGCGAAATGATGTCACACTGGCAAATTAGCGCTAGCGTTAGACGCTTCGCGCTTTAGTGAATCTGCCCCATAGCCTTTACTAAAGTGTGGGACGAGTGGCTTGCTAACTGCCCTGAGGGGATATAAGCATATTTCAGGTTATCTGTTTAATGTGTACCCACAAAAGCATACCATGTAACAAGGTTGGGGGATAGAATAATTCTGTAACATGTCAAAGTGATGAACGCTGTGAAAGTAATATTCAATCTGTGTATTGGGAGTCACTGTATGTATGCCAACAAGTTATGCTGTAATGTTAATGAAAGAAATAAACTTTACATGAACAAAAAAAAGTTGAAAGAAATGCTTTTTTTTATAGTGGGATTGCCTTCAAAAGTATTCAAAAGATTTGAGAGACATGCCACATTTGTTTAAGGGTAGGTTCATGTCTAGGGCATTAGAGTATCTTTTCTGTCTTTCTAATGGCTTATTGGGCATGTTTGAAAAGGTTTGAAAAAGTGACCACTTCAAGTATTTGCACCAACATTACCAATAAAGACATCCATATGACTTTTAGGTACCCACCCTATTCAAATTAAGCTAAGTATAGGAGTGCTAGTGAAGTTTCGCTAGGCAGAAATTAACGCTATTGAAAATTCACTATGAAATGCTTGACCAGCTGGTGAAACATTAGCAGCTGATGAGACGCAACTTCGCAAATCACATTTCAGTGAATTAGCAAAGTGGTAATGGATTTGCGCCTGGTGAAGTAACACAGAATGTGGCAAACAGTCACTGGTGAAAATTCACCCGTTGTGAATTTGTCCCTATGAGAGATGACCGTCCCGTAATTTGGAGCTTTCTAGATAATGGGTTTCTGTATAAGGCATCCTAAAACTGTATTAGAATTGGGTGGATGTCTCAGACTGAATTGCCTGCTTTTTGATTCAAGTTGTCTGGGAATGGGGGTGGCACAGAAAACAATTACACATAATTTAACAAATATTACAATATTCTGATTTTGTGTAGAATAACAAATAACAAAATCAGCGGATGTCAGATTCTATTTACTCTAATTTATTCTGACACTAAATCAATAACACCACCATCAAATAAGAATATGTTGCATTCTCAGCAGATTTGTACCAAAGAACTTTCCCACTAGAATAACTATTATGTTAAAATTTGTTGTAAAGTTAATGTTGATTGTAAAAGTTGCAATTAAAATATTTCTTTCTGATCAATCATATTCAGTTACAAGCATGTTTTTTTTTTGGTAGATTGGTCTGCCTGCACTGAGATGCTGATTGAGTAAACTTTTCAGACTGTGTTTTACTGTGATTTTTTTCTTGATCTTGTGTTTTGTCAATTGAAGTTTTTAAAAAAAATTATAAAAAAATAAATATCTCACCACTTAAAAACTGAAGAGAAGCAAGATTTAAAACCCACAACAAATATGTAAGTGGCAAAAATAATAATCTTGAATCTTGAACATTCATAAATTAGTCTACTGTACTTGTTTCACAGTATTTAAAAAAGTATTTTGAATTCTGATCCTTATGTTTATGCTTGGAAGCTGCCAAATATGATGGAGCTACATAAATACATGTTAATAATAATAAAAGCTATTTAGATTTGGGAAAGGGAAAGGGGAAAAACAGGTACATGAAGACAAACAGATTTTCCCCAAATTTGTGGACTTTGTCCATTTCCTCTTAGTACGTTAATTGTTTGAGACAATATCGATGGTTGAATCTGACCTGTTTCATCTTCTTCAGGGGGATGGGTTTGTGGCAAAAAATTCCCTACACAGGGAATGTCCTACTTCCATGGCTACTCAATGTTGTTCTAACATACAAAGCCCAGACACCCCACCATTCCCAGTTAACTATCCTGCTTTAAACCTGGGCAGAACAAATTTATTTGTCAAAAGGGGAACATTTGGTTCTTATATTTACATTTTCTCTGTGCAAGTGAACACAGTAACTTCTCCTTTGACCTTTTTGCAGCCCCTGGGACAACAGCCCCTGACATGAGGTATCCAAGGTATTCACTGTATTCAGTGCAGAAACTTATCTGTGATTAGTTCTATCTAGAAAGTGTTTTCTTTGGTATAATAAATCAAATCTAAAATATACAGAAAAAAAACAGAATACATGCATGTGAATCAGGTTCCATATAGATCATCCATGTGTTCATTTTTCCATAAGAATGTGTTTCTGGGTAATTATGAAGCATTAATCACTACAATTTCTATTTAAGCTTCCCTTCTAAAGAAGATATACCCTTCAGTAGTAACTGCCCTACTGTCTGAATTATGCATAAACTGTATGCTTGAACTAGACCATTAATAACATATTTTTTATCATATGTCATTAGCTTAAACTCCCTGCTCCTCTGTCTGGTTTCTGGTAATAGTAAATATTCAGTTGAGGCTGCTACCACTATCATTTCCTGATATTATCATATTAATGGATCATTTGCCTTAAAAATATCCTTGAGCTGACCTGAATCCATCCATGCTCTATGAATGCAATGAATACAGATTTAAATTAAAACTTAATTACAGCTTTTTCCTTCACCTTTACAGTCATAACAATCCCACCTCCAGAATGTTAATTCTGCTGTTACTCAAGTGTCCCATACTGAATAAAAATTCTACAGATGTGGGACCTGATATCCAGAATGCTAGGGACCTGGTGTTTTTCAGATAAGGGATCATCCATCCCTTCCATACTTTGTGTACTAAAAAATAATTTCAACATTAGCTAAACCCAATAGGATCATTTGGCTTTCAATAAAGATGAATTATATCTTAGTTGGGATCAAGTATGCTGGATAACAGGTTTCAGATAATTGATCTCATACCAGAATGTATACTTTGGTTTGACACACATTCACAGTGCAGATATTGCACACAGGTTATGGCCTTCTATTTTAATTGTTCTGGGGAAGCTAGATTTTTGGTGTAGTATCTGGCTATTTGGTTACTATTACTGAAAAACCATACTATAAAGTACTGAATAAGGCACGATTTCCAAACATTTCCAAATAAGTTGGAGGACAGTAAGGAATAGTCTCTAGAAAGAAGTATATGGTCACCTTTCAGTTCATGGGTGTGATATCATATAAAGGAGACAAATAATCACTGCAAAAGAAATTATTTCAGGGGTAAACAAATTCTTCAATGACTGACACATCAGCCTAAATACTATATACTAGGGATGCTATCAGCAATCTTGAGACGCTGCACAAGTCATTTGTCTGCCCCCGCATCCTCAATACCGAAATTTTTGGCCACACTCCCTGTATGCACAATACAAAAGATCAACTAGGAGCAGTGGTAGGCTTTGCTAGGATTAAAAGTTGAACTTGGATGGATGCAACAGACCCTGTAACTGCTGGGGGCCCAGGGGGACTTTGACTGATACGCAGCTGCAATATATGTTTAAGGAAAATGTCTTGTTCCTAAAATCCAATGATCTTGCTGTAGAGCACAATGTCTACTCATTCCACTGCTGAAAAGTTAATGTAGAGGATCACTCATATAATTCAGTAAATACTGTAGATCTCAATATAAACAGTTGGTATCGCTCTATAATCAGGGTCGAACTGGAGTTGAAACTTCAAGGTCCATTTTCTTATAAATTTAAATTTACATATGTTTTCACTACACAATCATTTCACCGCCCTAAGACAACAGCCCCCCACAATGGTGGTCCTGCTGTAACTACAAGGTTAAATCATGCATTACTAATGAACAGCATATCCTATATAATAAATTTCAAGTGTCTCTGTGTCCAGTCCCTGTGTCCGTGGAATTCGCTACTGCGCATGTGCCTCCCTTGCCACTCCGCCGCTTCCCCATTTACCTCTCAGACGCGCCGGTCCCTGCTCTCCTCACGCCACCACCGCTGCTCTGTGTGGTGCTGCCTGGGAGGGGGGAACATAAAGCCAGGGAAACAAGCAGGCTCTGGCCGGCTGCCGAACATTGAAAGTCGGAAGAAAGGAGTGCTTTTCCGCAGCCTGGTGGTGGCACTGCTGAGCGAGGTGGGAGGTGCGCGTGAGATGGAGGATTTGGAAAAAGTAATAATAATAATAGACGCAAGCTGTGGGGTTTGTGCCCAAAGCGGACACCGTGGAGTTTTCCCAGTTCTCGAAGCCCCGCCCTTTTACACAGCGCCTCCCCCAGCTCTTCCCCTACTCAGCGCAAAATGTTGGTCAGCAATTTCCTGCGCGCTGCATGAGGAGCGTGTGCCTGTTCAGCTGGTTGCTGCTGGGTTTCCCACAGTGCATGAGGCGCGCTCCCCAGTGCCAAGCAAGGACAAAAGAGTTTGGTTCCTGGGCCAGAACTAGGGGTAGGCTCTTGTCTCGGGCGCAATCTTTGAGGGGTGCACTGGTGTGCAAGTAGATAGACGTGCAACTTCGCAACCTTACGCCAGGCGAAGTTGCGCACTGGCGAAGGATCGTAATTACTTGATTGAAAATTTTTTTAAGTCCAAAAAATGCTGTGGCGTGTTTTACCATTGTGGGTGATAGTCTAAAAACATCGTTTTTTTTTGGGGGGTGTTACCCTACTTCCCCCTTACATTTCCTGACATATGGCAACACTACTATACAGGGGGCACATGTAGGGCAATAGGACAACTTTAAAGGTGTCCTGGGCATGTGTAGTGGCTGTAACATACACTTCTATTATATTTTGTAATTCGCGCCGTATGCAAATTAGGCTTTGCTAGCGAAATTGCGCTATGCCTAGCGAAGTAACACTAGTGTAAATACTTCACCGTTCGCTGACCAGAACGTAAATTCGCACTTTAGTGAATTTGCGTAGCGCAGGCGAAAATTTGCCTGGTGAAGTGTGGCGAAAGCTCGCGAAGCCTGCGCTAGCGATTTTTCGGATCTTAGTGAATGTCCCACTTGGAGCGCAGAGACTTCCGTTAGTGGTTTATAATCTGCTGCCTTCAATCTATGGAAAGACCGGCGCTACATAACGGTGTGCCGCTCCTCTGCTCACCGCTACACCGCCAGCTGTACACATGCCCAAGCACCATGTGACAGAGGAGCAGCTTGAGCTGTGGGATGTGTGACCCGGGGAGTCTGCGGCACAGTCAGTAAAGGTAAATGGGGGGTCGGGGTAGAGAGAGACTTCCACCAGCTCCTCTCTTTAACATTTCTAAAGAATAAATACAATAACATAGAAATCAACTGCATGGTTGTCCACTGTTTTTTGGACTGGAACAAGTCTGTTTTTATAAATGTTTGACTAGATATGTGCTAGCGCCCGTTAATTTAACGGGCTTAATGGCTAGTACTTCATAATATCTTTTATTTCACTGAAGGACAGATGTAATCCTTGCTTTTTTATCTTTTGCTAAGTAAAAAATGAAAGAAATACAAACCCTGCTGTTTGTATATTGAATCCATTAACATGCCTTGTGTGTCTGGAAACTATAGACCTAATCATCCAGCTTTAGAAAGAAATTTCACAAGAGAACATCAATCAGTTCTAATATATGCACCGTCTCCAATGCAAGCTTTGTCAGATGATCACCTGTGCAGCTGTTGTCATCCTTCTTGACTTCATTGGCTTCTTATGGAATATGATTAGCTGCTGTCAATGTTCAGAACATAAAAACAGCACTCAACTCTGAATTAAATAAAGGAAAAATAGACCTCTGGAATCTGGATGTTGCTTTTTACATAGTGAATATAAAGAGTGATATGACTGAACCTGCCAGAAATGTTCTTTCTTTAACAATTCCACTTTCTTTACATTTTTAGTGTGTGAGCACATAACTTTGGAAGCACTGCCAAAAAGAAATCTTTAAATTCTTTACAAATTTGTAGTAAAGACAGATTGCTAGCATGTCCAGTTGTTGCCACCAGCACTAAAAACATAGCTGAAGAACATGAATCTTAATAAAGTACTGTAACGGTGACTAACACTGTCACTAAAAAGTGATATGTGCTGAACTGTTCTCTGGATAATAGGCTATATTACCTTGTAAAACTGAGATTATTCTTTAAGAACTTTAAAACTCTAATATTTCTTCCCATTTGGAAAATACTAGCTACTCCATGATGATGAACTATAAAGTACTGAATGTTTTAATTCCCATTGCTCCTCTGCCTGCTTTCACATTTTCTTTCACATTTAAAGTGGAAGATTAAAGTTGAATTGTCTGCAGAAGGAGAATAATATTAAATTGAGGAATTATACTAATAAGCCATTTATTTCTCAAAAACCATAAGAAAACCAATCATCAACATCTATTTTTGGAAAATAATTATTAGACATTCACTACCAATTGCAAGTGCTGTACATATCAATGACACTTCTCAACTTGTTTCTATGAACACAATCTTGTGCTTGAATATTAATATGAGCAATTACTACAATATAAAAAGGGACAGTAACAAAATGTGATGCATTTCCTTTAGCTGATAATTTATAATTTGATTTGTATTATGAGATTTGCAATGCTGCTTTGTTTATTTTTAGAAGGCCATGAGGCATAAAAAAACCTTCTCTGACAGAAAATAATGACCTAATATTATAAAGTTCATGGTTTTTTTTCTTTAATGATGTGAATTCTAGGCCATCCAGAGTAACATGATTGGAAATGTGAGAGTATCTGCTAAACATGCCCAAAATAGCACTTGTTTATTTAATATAAAATAAGCAACATTAAAGGAACAGTTGAGTGTAAAAATAAAAACTAGGTAAATAGATATGCTGTGCAAAATAAAACAATGTTTCTAAATGTTTCTAATATAGTTAGTAGTTAGTTAGTAGCCAAAAATGTAATCTATAAAGGCTGGAATGAGCAGATGTCTAGACAAATACAAGAGGTCCTCTGCACTCAACCCATTATCAATATATTTAAGACATTGAGACATTCTGTGCATACATCTACTAAAAATGCCTTATCCTTTAAACAAAACAGGGATTGTTTGTCCATATATTGCAATATATTTAAGCTGGCCAACTACGTCAAAGTCATCCCATATCTGGCCAGTCCTACTCTCAAATTGTCCATGCTTTCACTTACTAATTAGCCCGGCCACCCTCCTTTCAGGGTGCTGCCAGCTTAATAGGACATAGCTGTGCACAGAGCTTTTATCCTATTTAGATTCTGTACACTTGTTGTCCTTTAAGAATAAGTCCCAGTAAAGCTGTACAGGGATTGGATAAGGGGATCCAATTCCAATGCAGATTTACGGTGACTGATTCTTAAAGGACCAATGAGGGTACAAATAATCTGAATAGGAGAAAAGCTCAGTGCACTGAGCTGCTGTATCCTATCAAGCTGCCAGCATGCTGAAAGGAGGGTGGCCTGGCTAATTAAGTAAGTGAAAACATGGCTGGCCCCCCTTACACACAAAACCCTGCGGGCCCGGGACAACTGTCCCCCCTGTGACCCCCTGTGGCGGTCCTGGGTGCAATGAGGCTGTGACCACAAAATACATATAGACAAATACAAGAGGTCCTCTGCACTCAAGGCATTGAGACATTTTGTGCATACAGCTACTATAAAATTCTTTACCATTTCAACAAAACAGGGATTGTTTGTCCATATATTGCAATATATTTAAGCTGGCCAACTACGTCAAAGTCATCCCATATCTGGCCAGTCCTACTCTCAAATTGCATCTGATTCATTAAGAATTATATTACTTCATTATACATTTTACAAAGGGACTAAGTTTTAACTGCAACTTACTTGCTGCTTTCAAAGTCAAATTAAAATGTTGCAGGTAAAACTTAGTCCCTTTGTAAAATGCATTTTTTAGTAGCTGTATGCATAAAATGTCTCAGTGTCTTAAATATATTGATAATGGGTTGAGTGCAGAGGACCTCTTGTATTTGTCTATATGTATTTTGTGGTCACAGCCTCATTGCACCCCAGCCTAATAATGTAAAAAATTAGTGGTGAGCACAACTTTCCCTTGTTTGTGAGCAGATGTCTAACATAACAGAACACAACTTCCTGCTTTGCAGCTCTCTAACACTGAGTTAGTCAGAAACTTTAAGGTGGGGCACATGGGACATAACTGTTCAGTGAGTTTGCAATTGATCCTTAGCATGCAGGTCAGATTCAAAAGTAAACAGCTATGACACATGCCCCCCCCCCAAGTCACTGATTGGGTACTGCCTGGTAAGCAATCAGTGGAAACCAAGAGAGCGAAAAAGCAGGAAGTAGTGTTCTGGCTATTATGTTAGACATCCAGTCACTCCAGTCTTGAAACATTAAATTTTTGCTAACTATATTAGCCTTTTTTTTTTTTTTTCATTTTGCACAGCCTATCTTTACCTAGTTTTTAATTTGATACTGAAGAATTCCTTAATAATGGGTCTAAATGTTTAAAGAAGAATTCAGCCTGTATAGATGATGATTATAAAGCCTATATCCCTCTCAATTTATTCATTAGTTTTATAGAGGGAAATACACAGATTTATTATTTTACATTAGAACAATTTGCTGGGGATCTCTAGGTTATATCACTCATTCAACCTCAAACAGAAATAAACATTACAATCAGCTGGTTTACTCTCACAGGGACTCATACATTTAAACTGTTCATATCTATTTAAATGATAATAAGCCTTTGAACAACCAAGGAGTCAATGGGATGTACCTCCCCCTACAACTTCTATGTTCCTCTGCTCCATCTGTTTTCTTCTGTCTACCCTTTCCTCTACTCTATATGTACTCCTTTCCCGATTGCTTAATATAATTTTGAGCTGACGGCTTTGACATATGCTAAACTTTGCGTGATTGCCTTGATATACTGTTATTCATTTCACCTTGGATTCCACCTTTGTGGAAGCAGCCTGGGAACTGAATGCACTCTATGAATTGTAAGTGGTGTTTGATTAGCATTTCATTCCATAACCACATACTATCCTGTGTGTTCATTTAATTCTTTATAATATAGGTTTCCTTGTTTTTTTATCTCAACATTTTATAAAAAATTATTTGAAATAAATCAACTCCCAAGAAAAACCAGAAGTGTTTCACAGGATGATAAAATGTGCCATATTTGGTGGCTCTGTCCTAGAGTGCAGAAATATTAAAACTCCAAATCTACACAATGATCCTATGTCTTTCTGGCTATCAAACACAACTTTTGGCTTTCTGCAACAATTTGTATTCACTAGGATAATTTTCATAAATACTTTAAGGACTGGAAACCGTGGCTAACATATTCATCCAACCCACTCACTTTATGACCAAATCACTTTTTAAAACTGATCTAGCAAGTATACTCAAGCATAACATTTTTTCAAAATTAATGTTACATTAGATGCAATATGCTGACCCTGACGTTAACCATCCACTGTTAAATATTTTATATTGCCTTCCCTAGAAAGATTATAAAAAGTTTGTTTACAGAAATACAAGTTGTATGGTTGAATAAGTATTTATAAAGAACATCGTGGTCTAGGGCTAATGAACAAGAAACATATCTAGTAACTGCTGAATGGTTTATTGCATCAACGTGTCCCCAATGTGTCCCCAATAAAAAAAAACTAATTACTAGTGTGGCAATGAATTGTCATTGGTATAAAATCCTGCACTAAATGTTTATACTCCTCCTCTGATTTGTCCACTCTAAAATACACAGTAAACAAGTTTATGATATTCTGTATGGCATCCCACTCAAATGAAAAGTTATTTCAACAGTTGCTATATTGGTGTTCATCCTAAGAATTATGCTCGTAATCCAGCTGGCAGAAAAATATTTTGAGCTCACGGAAAATGTAAAAAATATAAAAGTTTGGCATATAGAATTCATACAAAATAGTATGCACTTTGTAGGAGCTTACACAAAAACTTTACATGATTACCCATACTTACCAAGCAAGGAGAACAACTACAGTTCTTACACTTTATAGTTGGGACAACACTTCGGTCTACTGAGTTTTACCCCCCTCTTCTGGAAAGCAAATACTGGCCTAGCGTATTTCCCTTAATATCATATCACTGGCATCACTTTAGGGGGAACCCTAAATGTAATCAAAAAGTCATGAAAACTGAAAATGTTGCATATTGTTTTGCTTGAAATACATATTTTTGTTGCACTACATCAATTTACAACATTCCACAAACTCAGCAGGAAGACATTCAGTTTATTCTTAGTTTAGGGCCTAAAATAACTGTGGCAATTATTTTTCAAAAGGAATCACTTTGTACAGTAAATTCTTATTTTTCCCATTCTGCAGAGGCTGTAAGAATTTGCGATTCTGAATCAAAGACATGACATTCCAGTAAAAATATACTTTCGACTGCTATTGCAGTAATGCTTATCCCAGAGATTAGCCTTCAGTTCAAGGTGGTTGGTCTCGGATCAGTGAGGGCTGTAGAGAGTTATTAAAAAGATTAATTTTACAAATAAAGGCTATATGATGAGATTTAAACTAAGTGGGTCTTTTATCTACATTTGTGAATAAAAGGGAAAGAGAAACTTCACAAATCGGTATAACTCCTTTAATGACAAGATTTGATTTTTAAGTAAAAATAACATCTTGTTCACAATCATTTGTTAAATACATAGAACGTAAAGGTAGCCTGTGTGCAGAATAAACCCTTTTGGATAATCCAATCACCACAGGAAGCAGCTTGAGTAACTTTAATGTTTTTATTTGTTACTTTCTGCCATATTTACAGCAAAGGCTTGTACATGGGGGCATATTTAAGAAAGTCAGTTGTTTTTGGAGGATATAATAAAAGGCTGGATTAAATTCACCTATTTCTCCCATCTGGGTAACAGACTGAAAGTGATATAAAGGATCTTTGTCTTGAAATCATGTGAAATATGGACGGTGAAAATGATTAGTGAATTTGCACAGGTGATTTAGGTGACAAGTGGCTATGTTATAAGAGCATTACACAGTTGATGCTTTATCACTGTCAGATCATGACATATGGAGGAGTATGCTGCATGTGAGAATGGCTACGGCTCTCTCATATAAGCATGTTTTTATTCTGAAACTGCATATTCAAGAAAGGACTACAGACTTAATTATAGCAGTTATGGTTTGCCCTTCAAACCTTCGGAGCAGCAGTGCCCTGTATGCAGCAGAAACCTCTGGAGTTGTTTTTGTAGCACCCCATTGCAATTACTGTATCCTATGGCCACAGCTTACTGGTTTCTTACATGTTCCACAGTCACTGTTGTTTATTGATATTCCAGGGTGGACAGTGGACAAACGGACTGTGTGCACGCATAAAAGATTATATTTGCATTCAAGACACAAATTACTAATTAGCTGGTGAATTGAATCTGTCATAGCCTTTTTGGCATGGTCTTGACTTGCTGGTAGTGTGATGTTTCACAACAATGTGGTTGAAATGTTACACATTTGGTTCCAATCAACAATGTTTTCTTGTGTATAGCCAATGTTTATAGTGTGACGGTAAATATATAAAACTAGCAGTAAAATTGTTTAGTACATTTGGGCAGCATTGTCTTCTATGCCTCATAAGAACAGAGTCTAAAGCCAAACAGGTGCATTTGCAATCTTCAGAACAGCAGAATGATGCCTGTAAACACCAACACATGGCCTATTTTGAAAATTGTACCTTTAATATATTTGCCCCAAAGGGCATGACAAAATAAAAGGTTTTGGTTCTGGAGATACTGTGATTACAATTTTTATCAATGATAATACCCCTGCACTTCTTGGCACAACAGTGATATTCATATGAAATATGGGTAGGTGTGGGCTGGTTTCAGAAAATATTGCCTACCTTTAATTCCCCAATAGAAGACAGCAGTCCTGCTCCATATGCACGTAGCTGTCCCTCCTGTTTGCAGAGGCCAAATTCGATTGTAAAGAAATAACACTAAAAGAGAAAAAGTAAGTTCAATGATTATTTACAAAATGAACACAGAATGGTAAAATTGCTTTAAAGATTCTTAAAGAATCAAGTTCGCCTGTAAATTAACTTTTAGTATGTTAGAGAGCAACCTATTAAAAAAAAAAATTTTGTCTTATTTATTTTATATGCTCTCTTAAAATCATCGGTATTCCTATTCTGCCAGTTTTCAGCATGCAAGTGAATAAGCTATGTGCTGATAGCATTACTGACACTAGCATCCAAACATATGGACTGTGAGAATTCCATTTTATTGTCATTTTCATTTATATTACTTATTTTATAGCTTTCAGGCTTATCCTAACCATCTTCAGTTCTAATTTCCAAACTGTGCGCTGGTTGCTGGGGTAATTAAGCTCTAACAACCAAATAGAAGTTTCAAGCAAGAGAGTTGCAGAAAAAAATCTAAATATTAAAAAAGCACCAAAAATAAAAAAATAAAATTCAAACTGTTTTAGAAACGTGTTTTCTACCTTTATAAGGGGCGCAGTTTAAATTTTTCATGCTTTGCCATGATTTTTTGCAGTTCTAATTTTTTGGTACATTTTTTTCCAGCCTTGAAGGTGCTAAGAAGGGGCAGGCAGGAAGTGAACAGGTCAAGGACAGATGAAATAAGGGGAGAAAGGTGGGGGGAAGAGTGCCATAACAAAATGTGAGGTAGGAAAGGATCAGCACTAAAAGCAGGCTATGAAGGACCTCCCCCTTCCTTTTGTCGCCTTGATTGGTGAGGAACTACATCCTTGACACCTGCCCTTAGCATGGTGGAGGAAAGCTTGTTAGAGGTGGGACTAGGCCCCAGTGTTTTTAGCACAGGAGTGCCAGTGATAGATGATCAGCTTCTTGGACAAGGGTATCAGGGGTGTAGTGTTCAGAGTTGCCTGCTAACACTTTCCCACCCAACACTTCTACTGAAGGTGTCCAGCATGGCATAACCATATTTTTATTTGATTCCTTACTGTCTCCAAGGCTAAGGTAGGATATAAAGGGCATGAGGTGGGGTTGGTTTACAATAACCATGGGTAGGAAGAGTTATCATTGCAATATACTTCTCCTAATACTGCTAGGGCAATATGGGGTATTTATCCTTGAACTTAATATTATTGCAATAGACATGTTGATAGGTGGATTTTTCCTACAAGAGTGTCCATAAAGGATAACTTGTCCCAAACATCAGAATATTCAGAAGTAAAGGGGAGTTCTGTGGATTTACCTTCATGGTCATCACAGAAATGGCATCTACTATCATTACACTTCATAGTAGGGAGATGCAATTTGGAATTCTTAAGAGTGTGTAAGTGTTTGTAAAATGATGTTTACCTAAAATTCACTTCTAATTTCTAAGGTAAACAAATCTAAAGTGTTCTAAACCAGTTTGCATTTGGCCTTTTTTGAAACTCTTGGTTCCATAGACCTCCTGTACTGTATGTCATTTTAACAAACTATATGCAATCTGGTTGAACATAAAAGACAAACTGGGGTTTGAACAACTTCCAAGAGAAAACAAGTGTCTGAAAAGAAAGAGAATAACAAAAAATCTATTCCAGGCTGAAATCTCTATAGTTATTGGTGACTCCAACAATCACTATTTTGAAATTTGATTTACACAGAGAGGCAGAATAAATAAGCAAAACTATTCAAAAACCTTCAAAAATGGTTGATTATGTCAAGTCTTTATAGAGAATGAGTTCCATATTACTGACTGGGGCTTCATTTCTCTGTCCTAAAATCTTGCACTCTACAATAACTGGAAAATTAGACATAGGAGAGTATTATTCTGTAGAATATGTGTAAAAGGGTATTCAATAGATATGTTAGTCATTTTTGTGATTGTTGCAGAGCTTGACACACAAGATCTTTTAACTACATTTCTTGAGCTGGGTTTTTAATTCTATAGTTTATCTGGTTTTCACTAGGTTACATTTGTTGATACATAACAAGGCAGTTGAAAGCATGAAATGCACTCCCTCCTAAATAAGATCATATAAATATATATTTTTATTGAAGCACATTTCAGAGTGAGCAATTAAGGATTTATAAATTGATTTTTTTATTAAGGTAGAACAAGAGTAGCAGGCCTCTTAATGTGCAAGAGTGCTTATTAGTTTTCAACAGCCTTTAATATTTGCTAATCTTTAATTTCATCTGTGTGATTGTGGAATCATAAAGATGATTCATTAATAATGCTCAGACTGCATTCAGTTAATCAACTGTGGCAGAGGTTTGATTGTAGCAGTGACTGAAAGCAGAAACACCTATTATTGTTAATTAATAGAATGTCTGTGCACATCAGTAAAAATCGATTTGATTTGGGCAGATCACAGCTTTGATTTATTACCGCCTGCTTGAAGGATGGTATAATTATAGATATTACACAGACTTTTCCCATAACAGGCACTCTAAAACAGCCACAGGTAAACTCAAGTCAGACACACATTAAACAAACTTAAAAACAGTTATCGACTGCGTACAAATATATGTATTGAGACAAGAAATGTTCTCTGGCAGGAATGCTATTATTATACCTATACTGCAGCTGCCATATCCTGACCTAAATTATTTTAGCATGTAAACAACTCTCAGGTTTGTCCATAATGCAAGCTCTTAGGTATCCAGGAAAGCTTGAGCGAGACAACACAGCTACAACAAACTACATTCCATTATCATAGCACTGTGACTAACACGTTTTTCATTTGCTACTGCCTTAAATGTTCTTTTGAATGTCTGACTTTGCAGACAATTTACTAAAATGTGCCTGGCTGCTGGGAGCAAAAAGCAAAACGTTGGCCTGAGAACAGTCAGATCTGCACAAATGGCTGCAAGTGATTAGCCTATTTTATACAGATTGCTGGATTGGGCGACATCAAATCAATGTCATTAATTTTACTCTAGCTTGACTTGCCCAACAAACTTGCCAATTGCGACAGTAAAAATAGCCTAGATATGCAAGAAATACTAAATAAGTTAAGCTATCTAGCCAACTAAATAAATACAAATATGGATGTATTATAGTAATCACCAAAAATCTAGGACTCTATAACAATAATAATAAAATAAAGAAAGCATGATATTTTTACATGAAGTCCTGCAGAGGTGCACTCCCAATTCCCACACAAATTAAATTCCTCTTTTGTGAATATGCACAAAATAGTTTTAACCAGTCAAGCTAAAAAAGATTCAACGTGCACCACTGATTTTGATTCTTGCACATTAAGGGCCAGATTAATCAAGGGTCAAATTTTCGAGGGTTAAACACCCTCGAATAATTATCAAAGTAAAATCTGACGAAATTGAACATCGAATTCGAAGGATTTTACTGCTATTTGATTTTTCAATAAAATTGTACGAATCGTATGATTTCTCTAAAAAATCGTAAAAATCCTCTGATTTCACAAAAAAATCGTACAAAACGATTTCAAGCGTTCCATCGAATGATTGCTATTCGATCAGAAAAAATAGGTTTGATCTGGCGAATTTGGCAATTGAATAAAATTTTAAAGGGCAAGTACTTCTACCATCCAATGGTCGAATGGCTTTTTATTCGAATTATTCAAACCATTCGAATCGATCGAATTTTGCAAATTTGATGGTCGAAGTAGCCAAGAAAAATGAGAAAATTCAAAATAATCGTAGTTTTTGCATTCAAAAAATATCCGAATCCTTCACACGAATTTAGTAAATCTGCCCCTAAATCTTTTTGTTTTTGACCTGCTGAGTGCAGCGACTTACAACTACTAAGTTAGATAGACGGATAGAGAGATAAATGGATGGGCAGATAGAGATAGATAGATAGATAGATAGATAGATAGATAGATAGATAGATAGATCGCTTGTACAATAGATAATGTTCAGCTGCAAGAAGTAGTCCTCTGGGTAGCCTAGAATTTAAGGGAAAATACCCATGAAATGGTAAAAAGATGTTTCTGGACACAGAGTAATCCTGAATAAATCAATACCTAAATAGCTAAAATGAATTAATGATAGACATATTGTAAGACAAATAATATTCATAATTCATGTGCCTGGGTAGCCTAATGTTCAGGGTGAATATCAAGAATATTTCATGTTTCACGTTATTTTCACATTTCAAAATACATCACAACTTGGATATTTACCCTTTATTTTTTGCCAAGGGTTATCATTTAATAAGATTTTCTTGAACTACTTTCTGTACTTTTTGGAACATTCTTGTTGTCCATTGCTATATACTCAACCTATGATTAAGTGCCATTTGAGCATGAAAAGCTTTAAGGCTCTGCAAGAGATGTTGTCCTAAATAAAAGACTTTGGGGGGGGGGGTATATTTTCTAAAGGTGGCTCAAACGTGCAATCAACTACTGAACAAACTTTGAATGAAAGTGTATTTTATACCATTTTTATGTTTAAAAGTAGCTTATCAGAAATGTAAAGAGATGCTGACACCTGAAATTAAACTCTTTTTTAAATCTATTATAATATTGGCTGTGAAAGCTACTTCTAACTTTGCCATAAAGTATTTGCATGATGCTTTTACACTACCTGTCTGATCCCCCATGTTCCTGTATGAGGGGGCTGCCATATTTGTGCAGCAGGAGTCAGTTAGCATTAGAAACTATACAACTAACAGGTTGAGATGGGACAGTGAAGTTGGCAAAGTCAGAGTGTCAGAGAGTCAGGCTTAGGAACTTCAACTAACAATTATATACAAAAACAAACCTCTCAGCAAAATATGATCAACATGACCTATATGTAACATTTTATGTTAATTCATTTGTTAAAATTCTTTTTTTTCATGTCAGTATCACTTTAAACTAGGAGATATTATTTGCAATGTGATGTTCTGACGTTTAGTTTGATAAATTAGGAGATAATATTTTTGGAGCAAATATTTCAGAAATCATTATCTGTTTTATATATGTATCAATGAACTGGGAGAAGAGATATTCCCACTTAAGGCGATAATGCAAAATGTCATTTAATATTGACATTTAGGGGGGGCACATTTACTAAGGGTCGAAGTGAATTTTCTAATAATATTTGAATTTTTAAAATTCGAATTTCAAAGTAATTTTGGGCTACTTTAACAATCGAATATGTGAATTGTACTGTCTCTTTAAAAAAATTAGCATTCGACTATTTGCCACCTTAAAGCTGCTGAATTGCCATTGTAGCCTATGCGTGACCTCCTGGAAGCTTTCCTGAAAATTTTCCTATGTACTGGAAAAAAAAAAAATCAAAAAAATTTTTTTTTGAAAATCAATTTAATCCTTCAATTCGACCGATGTGATCAAATGCGATCAAAAACGGACCTATTCAATCGAAATAGGTCCATTTATGGCCTGCCCAAAAAAATGGTCGAATTTTGAATTTTTTTTTTACGTAGGGTCAAAGTGAAAATTCTAATTAAATCCGAATTTGGGCATTGCGATGTACTTGCCCTTAATAAATACTTCGACTTCGACTATTCACCAACTTAAAGCTGCCGAATTGCCATTTTAGCTTATAGAATCTGTCCTGAAAAGTTCCAAGAATTCAAGGATTTTGTGGAGAATTGTTCGATCAAATAGAACGAATCGAACTATTCGAATCAAACTATTTCTTATTCGATAGAATATGGACCTATTCGATTGATTTAAAAAAACGTTGAGGGTCAAATTTCTAAGGTTTTTTGTGCCCTTAGGGGCACATTTACTAAAGGTCGAAGTGAAAATTCGAATAAAATTTTGAATTTTGCAGTAATTTTGGTCTACTTCGACTATCAAATAGCCCAAAATTTAATTTGAATTGAAAAAAAATTTAAAATTTTAATTTTCAAATTTCGAAGTACTTGCCCTTTAAAAATCCTTCGACTATTCGCCAGCTTAAAGCTGCCAAATTGCTATTTTAGCCTATGGGGGACCTCCAAGAATCTGTCCTGAAAAATTTTCTAAGTTCCAAGAATTCAAAGGATTTTGCGGAGAATCGTTCAAATCGTTTGATTTTTATTTGATCAAAAATGGACCTATTCGATTGAAAAAGTACATTTTTGAGCCCTTTTAAAAAACGTTGAGGGTTGAATTTCAAAGGTTTTTTACTTCTAAGATTCGGCCCTTAGTAAATCTGCCCCTATGTGTTGTGTTTTTTTTTCATTGCTGTATTTCCTTTAAATACCATCGCTATATACTCAACCTATGTGCCATTTGAGCATGAAAAGCTTAGGGGTAGATTCCTCAAAGAGTGAAGTTAAGAGTGAAGTTCCGCCACTAGAGGGAAATTTCACAGCTCTCAATTCATTTCTATGGGATTTTTAAAGGCGTATTCATGAAAGGGTGAACATTCACTTCACCCATTGATGAATACGCCTTGCAAATCCCATAGAAATGAATTGAGAGCTGTGTAACTTCCCTCTAGTGGCGGAACTTCACTCTTTGATGAATCTACCCCTTAGTCTCTGCAAGAGATGTTGTCCTAAATAAAAGACTTTGGGGGTATATTCTCTAAAGGTGGCTCAAATGTGCAATTAAATACTGAATGAATGAATACTTTGAATGAAAATGGTATCATTTCGATTTTTTTTTTAATTCGAAATTCAACCAATAGTAAATCTGCCTCTTAGTGAGTAGACCTTCTCTGTTCACTTCATGTATACGGCCTTTGTGGAGTCCTGGTTTCCAAATGGAATTCTAACTTGGCCAGTTTCATGGAGGTAGGGGTTGGGAATTATAGAAAACAATTATATATAATATCTCAATAAATTCCAAGGCAAAATAAAACATACATGTAATGTTGCTCTTTAAGGTAACAAAAAAAAAAACATGAATACACAAAGGCTTTGATTAATTGATGTTGGCAAGACACAGCCAGATCAAGGTATTTGTCTGATCACCAAATAATGGATGTGGAGGTGTAATAGAGGCAACAATGGGACTAAATTACAGGTGAACCCTGACATTTGAGTCAATGCATGTGTGTAAAAGCTGATTTTTCAGTGTGTCCTACTGGAATATCAGATTCACACACAGATTAATATTGAGCTAAGTTTTGGGAAAAAAGCCAACAGATGGCTGTCAATAGTCACTGATTAGTCTGTAGTTGGTTTTGCTTTTTTTTATCACACTGTGTATAAAAACCCATTCTAAGAACAGCAAGTACAAGCAATAGCTGCAACCATATTCAGTCTTTTCAGTGTTTCCTTTTAAATCACAAAGTAAACATTATCTAGGAATGCTTCATTTTAGGCACGCGTGTGTTGACAGATACTTCTTTACTAGAAAACAAAACCAATTAAAACATAAGTTAAAAGTACTGTTACTCTTCCTAACAATCTTTCCTCTGACTGTATTTAGCTGTATCTATTACAGAACATGCCCATTACTGTTCCAGTGTTCTCCATACAAATGATCACAAATGCATTGCGCCAAGAGCTCGGGTGCATTGCAATTAACACAGGCAAATTGAAACTGAATATTGGACATAAAAGCATACATTCTTAAAAAAAATATACTTCCATGAATAGTGGTTATGGAAACATTTTGTGCACTGTGTTTAAATGAAACCAATTTAAATAAATGACAATATAAATGATCAAGTATTAAAGCATAATGCTTTATTATATATAACTAAATGAACGATTCCCTTCTGCACTAATTTATGGCAATGTTACGCATAACAAACCTCTTGAAATGAAAACTTCAGGACAGGATTCATTTATTCTTTTCCGAGCTAAGTGTCTTTATTTATTTATTTTTATTTAACTTTTTATTTTGAGAAAAGGGGAATAAATCACCCAATACTGCCACCTTCAGTGCGTTTAAAGATCGACAGAAGTGCAAAACAAATTTTTTTTAACACCATTTAATGCAGTTTCTTGTTATTGCACAGAAATATTTCATTGAATGTACATATTCTGTTAATTCAAGTATTTATTCCAGAATATGTAAAACACTGATGTAAGTGCAACTGTACTGATAACTGCACTTGTGCTGAAATTGCAACAAGTGATACCACATGCACCAACATTTCAGCTAGAGAGCTAGTAAGTGATATACAAGTGGGACTTGTTATTAGTGATGGGCGAATCTCCCGCGAGAAATTCGCGAATCGGCGAAAAATTCGCGAAACGAGTCGCGGGACGCTTTTGACGCGCGTCGCGTCGTTTACAATGCGTTGCGTCATTTTCGGCGCGTCGCGTCATTTTCAACGCGTAGCGTCAAAAACGACGCTCGACTCGTTTTTTTGGCGAAATTTCGCTAGGCTAAATTTCGCTGGTGATTCGCAAATTTATTCGCCAGCGGCGAATCGCGGGAATTCGCCGCGAATTCAGCCCTGGCGAATAAATTCTCCCATCACTACTTGTTATCCACAATGCTTGGGACCTGGAGATTTCTTGATAAGCAGTCTTTCTGTCATTTGGATCTCTATAACTTAAGTTTACTATAAAATCATGTAAAGATTGTTTACACCCAATAGGATTGTTTTGGCCCCAGTAATGATTTTTATATCTTAGTTGGGATAAAGTACACAGTACTCCTTTAGTAATACAGAGAAAATGGAAATATGTTATAAAAAATTTAATTATTTGGGTAAAATGCAGTCTATGGGAGATGATCTTCCTGCAATTCAAAGTTATCTGGATAACAAGTTTTGAGATAACAGTTCCCACATCTGTATCAGCATTCTTTTATTGACTGCTCAGGCCACTTTCTAGGTCCAGATCACTAGAAACAAGATATAGTATTACTCCATATTCAGGTTAGGCCTTGTAAAGTCACCTCTTGTTTTCCTATGGACGTTACAGTTTGTATTGCCTGATTATATATTATTCAGAACAGATGAATCGAGGGTTTTTGACAACAAGCATAGAGATGCATCCCTGCTGCACCCATGATATTGTACTAAGTAATCTTACTTCATTTTATTTAGAGGCCTTGGGATGCTAAATGGCAATACTGTCTGATAGAAATAATGGTGCTGGCTAGAATAACTTAAAATACCCCATGATCTATTAGTCCTGTGTGCTTTGAAATCAATATTCTATGGCTGACAAATTAGTCAAGTGTAATGATGCCTATGCGCCTCTCAGCATGCACTACATCCCAGTAGCCTTCAGAGGAAGAATCAGCCAGCTTAAGAGATTTCCCTTATATTAACACCAAAGAGGTGTGGAGTCCCTGTTGTGCAATTTGATTGCAATGGCTGATAGCAGAAAATGTTAATAAAGCGTATTGTTAACTTTGGGCATCACGGCTACCTGCCGCTTAAATATACTGCACACACAAACAGGCTGCAATGAACGTGCATGCAGTGATCATTCCTACTGCTGTATAACATAAATCCAATGGAAATATCAGCACACTTACCAATATAATTTAAAGGGAAATTCTGAAAATCATAATTTAACCATATATGTCAATGGTGATATGGTTAGGCAATAATCCAGAACACAAGATATGCTTATTTCAGTTATTTATTAAACAAAAAATATGTATTTTATTGATGACAAATTACAGTAAATACATTTTTATGACTTTGGATTACTTTACTGGTACATGGCCATATGTCTGAGAGTAGTAGCCCAGTATACAGTATCTAAAGGGCAGGGAATGCTCTTATTTCTAATTTTTTTTTTTTTTTATTAGAAAAGTCAGATATTTATTTAGAAATTAAAAGCTTCATCTATTCTCTACCACATTCAAAGAGAAATTTCATTATCCTGCACATCTGCCAGTGTGGATACCTGCTTTCATCTTTAGATCATATACTGTATTGTTAAATATAATTGTTAATGCTAATTATAATATTCATGCTAAGTTTTTGTTCTAAATCATTTCATCTTTATGTCTATACAAGTGTGGTGGTAGTAGTTTTAGAGAGGTTAACATTATAGGTAAGCACTGTGTTTTTATACCTTTTTATACCAACTATTTTTATATGCTTATCAATAATATATATTTCTATATATTTCTAGATATATATCATCATTGCTTTTTTATATAGCGCCGTCAAGATAAGCAGTGATATATATATATATATATATATATACGCACACATACATGTACATATTATACTCATACACACCTATATCCTTCATGACCCCACAATTTTTAACTTAAATATGTCCCCCTCTAGTGATAGCCTCACTGGACCAATCAGACTTGGTGTAAATTTAAGCACTTCTCTTGATTAAGATTCCACTTTGTTCTAGAGTTCCTTTGTCATTTCAAACACCCATGGCACAGTCCATGAGCAATACATTGGGTGTATGTTCTAAGTCATGCCCTGAATTCCATTTCATTGAGATCCTTTTGTACTTGCATTTCAAGCAGGCATAACAAATCAGAGAAGTAATTTGGGACTGAAATGTTCATATTATCTCTTTTCTTTGTACTAAAGCACTCAGTAACTTTTCCATTTATTCAGTGTTCCCTGTCCATTTGCTAATCTAATAAAACTCCCATACTCTCTTAATAGTCTCTCCTAATAAATGATACAAACAGCTGTATGAAAATAAAGACAATCATGTTCTTAATGTGTTAAGATATAGAAAAGTCTTCCTGGCAATTTATTGTTTAAGAAGCAGCTGCTAAGGATTTTCTACAAGATGTGCAGGATTTACATTTATCCTTCCGCAGATGCTCATGGCCCCAGCATTGTCAGTCTTTAGAAGATGCGGAATTGGAATGAGTGCACAGCACTTTGCTATTCCTATTTTAAATGCTCATCCAGAACATTCTTCATTTTGTCATTGTGGCCTTGGTGAGATTTTGCATATTTCCAAAAAACTTTTTATTTTATGCTTGCTTATTGAAATGCAGACAGTCCCTTAAAATATAGGGACCCCAGGCACAGACGTACATCCCTCATAGGCTCTGACTGACACTTAGAGAAAAATCCAGCTTGTTCCCCTCTCTTAAAATCACTCAGATGAGCTGCCCCTAAGTTAAACTTAGACTGGAAGTTAAGATTCAATAACTAGCTAGCCCATCTGAGCTGCAAACACAAATGAGGAGACAAATTGGAAATGGAAATATGAATTTTCAAAAAGGAAAAATGAAGTATTAATGCACTCTGCACTCCAGTTGAAATGAACGTAGAAATCATTAGAATTCAAGTGGACGATGGAGTCACTAAGTCTGTCAGCTTTTTTTTCAGTTAATAATTATATTGATTGAGGACTTCTTTGCATGTGTATGCTATAGTAACAATGTATTAGGCATAAGTGCAACATGGTGGAAAACAAGCAAGCATAATTAGCTGAAACAATCTGAATGTCCAAACAAGAAGATTTTCTGTGGAGACTACTCAGCCTCAGAGGATGAAAGTCAATAAGCTTCCCTGTACACTTGAGCATGAAAACAATAAATTGCATCATTTATGACAGTTTAATGAGAAACAAAGTTACATAGAGGCAAACGGGAAGCATACACTTCAGCTTAAAATATAATGAATATGCCATTTGTAATCTTCTCATATTAAGTGCAAACAGCAAACATAAATGTTCCAAGTGAAAATGCCAAACCTACTCATGTGTTTTGAAGGGCAGTCAGTATAGTAAATATATTTTTAGAGTGAAAATGGCATTATAAATGCAAGTGAAATAGAAACATACATTACTACAGAATACAAAGGGGGTCATTTATAGACAACCTGGAAGTACGTACATTAAGGGGTGCAACACTGTGCCACTTAGTGCTCTTTTTTAAAAGCACTTGCACATGTGGTCTGACTGTGCTCTAAACTGGTGTGAGGTGCACAGAGCAACACTGGCAGGTAAAGAGCAGCATTGTCCTTACTGACTGACATAGGGCAGGCAACAAATACAGGGCCCCATTGTGGACTGTGCCAACCAGCACTCCCTTACTTGCATGTATGCATGATGTGCAGGTTAGGGGACGTGCAGGGGGCAGAAGGGAAGGGAACACCTGTGTGCCTCACCTCTGCCCACCACACATTCACTGCAAAATGCAGGTATTATTGTACAGTATATTATTCAGGGAGAAACAGGTCACTGTGTTTAGTTATGGGCAGCAGAGACCTGTGGCAAGTCATCTATGTAGCCTACCCCTAGTCCAGGCTCTTGTTCACTTACCGCCTGCAAGTTTCTTTTAACTCACCCCCTGTCTGCAACACAAGGGGGCAGTCACTTGTTTGTTCATGCACGCTCGTCCATTCACGCATGCACACATGGGGAGCAATGTGCCGGCTGGGTTGCTTAGGGCAAAGTGAGAAAAAAAAAAACCAAGGCGTTTTGTTGCTATTTTTGCAAATATTTACTTAAAGGACAAGGAAAGTGTAAAACAGAATAAGGCTAGAAATGATGTATTTTGTATATTAAACATAAACTTACTGCACCACAAGTCTAATCAAACAAATGATTTATGCTTTCAAAGTTGGCCACAGGGTGCTGTCATCTTGTAACTTTGTTATACATCTTTGCAAGACTAGACTACATACACAAGCTCAGTGTGGTCTGTGCTGCTTAGGGATTGTCATAAATGATAACAAAACAAAGCTGCTGGAGTTCTGCATGGCTGGTAATAAGGCGGTGGCTCCCCCTGCTGTTCATAAGTATTATTGTTTCACTGCCAGAAGTTAGGGAACGTCTGACAATTCCTATCCACAGCACCAAATGAAGGTAGAATTTCACTGCATACAGTCAGGTTTCTTATAAAAACGGTACACATTTTTAAATTAAAGTATATTGGAGATAGATTTCTTTTTCATTAAAGAAAGTAAAAATGGGATTTTATTTCTTTGCCTTTCCTTGCCCTTTAAGAACAACCCAAGTATATCTGAACCCCCATAATTCTTGATACCTTTCTATATTCCTTTTTTTGTAAGCAGAAATACAGTATATAATATATATATATATATATATATATATATATATATATATATAATGCAGCTAACCAGCTAATGCAGCTTTCCCTAGTTTTTTTCACAGGCACACAAATACTTGACAGCTCACTAAATAGCTTTCATCCTACTCCTTAAAAATCTAGATAAGAACTATTGGTATCCTGTTTTACTGCAATCTCTTTGTCACAAACCGGTCCATAACCCTCCCTAAAGCTCTTTCCATTCTGTTATCAGCTGTTGTCTAATCATTTATTTCTGTGTGCTTCTATGTTTATATAAAGATTGCATGCTGGTGCCTTCCATCATCCCTTCACATTAGTCTATTCAATTCCAGCTGCGCACAGCTGAAGCTGTTCTAAACTATGTGGTCATACACTAAAATGAGAGAAAATCCAGAGAATGTTGTTATATACTTCATATAATCCTTTGTACAATGGATAGAAAATCCTTCCATTTCCAGAAAACAAATATCTCTATAATTTACAGTGATACTGACATAAATCACTCACTTACATCATCTTAACCCTACAGTTTTGCCGCAGTCAAGTTTAACTATCCAAAAGGTCCAGATTAAAGGAAGGCATTCTCCCATAGTCTCCGTTATAATCAAATAATTAAAATTTTTTAAAATAATTTCCTTTCTCTGTGTAATAATAAAACAATATATTGTACTTGATACAAACTGAAATATAATAAATCTTTATTGTAGGTAAAACAATCGTATTGGGTCAATTTAATGTTAAAATGATAGATATAGACTTAGTAAATAATAGTATACTTAAGATATTGTCATCCAAATTACAGAAAGACTTCTTATCTGGAAAACCCCAGGCCCGAGCATTCTGGATAACAGTTGGATGTACACAGAGGCAAAATAGAAGATACTAAACCTAAAGGCAAAATATTTTATTATGGAAATTACTGCTTTTATACTCATATATTAAAACATAGAAATCCATTAGTATGGTGATTATATTTTAAATGGCGAGGAATTCCAAAAAGTCACAAGATTAGTTGACAGGTCAACTTTCTTTAGACTTATCAGTAATAGTTTATGGCAGAGTTGCCCAGAAACCAATGCCAAATGCATAGTGACTTGCTGAATTCAATTGAAATCCATGGAAAGTTGCGCAAGTCTAATAAACTTGTGTAGAAACTAGTAAAGTTTTTTTTCTAAGAACTTACATCCCCTTTATGAAAATCAATAGTCAAAGATTTGTTTCTAAAAGTTGATCTTGCAATATAGGAATGGATGGATAGAAATCGCATGACTTTTTGTTACAGGACATGGAAGTAAAAAATGTTTTCCCCTTCCCACACCTAATTTGCATATGGATTCAGATTCGGTTTGGTATTCGGATGAATCTTTTGCAAAGGATTCGGGGGTTCGGCCGAATCCAAAATAGTGGATTTGTTGCATTACTAATACAGAAGGTGGCTTTGATACAGAACATACCAGGGTCGGGTTTAATACTATAGATATTTACAGCTGGAGACATTGAATGCTAAAGCTTGCTTGCTTCTGGGACCTTCAAATGAAGGAAACCTAAACAACTATTATGATGGAGCATCGTATTTTTCCAGGAATGGATTATATTGCACATGACCTAATCAGCCATCAGCTATTTTCAAAACTAGAGTTGAAAGCAACTAAGATTTTCCAAATCATTTTAAGGTCCTGCCTGGTTGATTCAAATTCAGTGCTGGTGATAATTTATGTGAAGAAACCAAAATATAATTTTGTAATCAGTCTCTGCCACATTCAGCAGAACCAAATTGTGAGTTAGTAAATAAAAGTAAGAGTTGAATCGGTACAGAATAGTTACAATTTATGAAACCAGTGTGTTTCCCCACAAATATTTAAAATAATAAACATTGTGTCAAGGTGTTAGTAGTAATAGTAGGTGGATTTTTTTCTAGAGATACTTATACTCTGCTCGTGTTAGTTGCAATGTGTACTAGGTGTTTGCAAATGATTTCAAATTACTCTTTTAACCTTAAATTGTTGGTTAAAATAATTTCATAAAAGTAACGTTTTATTCAAGAACACTTGAAGAAAAACCTAGAAGATGTTTACGTCTACCTGGCAAAAGGTAAGTATTACTTGACAAGTGGCTTTTATTAAGAGATTTGGTTAGAGTAGTCTAGAATATGAGTGACAAAAACCAAATAAATTAGGCACTGCCAAGGTTCAGACCCCCTAAATGACTATGAAAAGGTTTTATAACAAGATAAAAAGTAAAGGTCACGTTAACAAAATAAAAACACATTGGCACATACAGTACAGCTAGGTTAACATTGCAGAACACTACAACCTAGCAAAAATAGTGAAGAAACAAATGCACATATTATGAAATGTCATTTAGTAAATCAGTGTGCAGTCTTCATGGCGTTCTCACTAAAATTCCATTACTACATTCCAAAGAAAACCCTAGATAGTAATTTTCATGTTAGGCATCTATCTTACACGCTTCAGGTTCTAAAATAGTTTTAGGCAGCAAACTGTCACAGCTACTAAAACCAAGTATCTGCTAACAGCAATATTTCATTATTAGTACAAGTTCACAATGTTCTAGAATTGACCCTTAAATAACAACCATAAGGGTCACCAAATCCTTCTCCAGAAATATTTTACTAGCTTCTGAATATCTGTAAATAAAAAGATAAAAAATAAAGAGTGTTTGTATTCAGAACAAGAACAAACAGCAGCTTTCCAATCATGATATATTCGAAAGCTCATTCAGCTATGGTCTTTATGAAATCCTTATTGGAATTGTCTGCAGTTTTTGGACCATAGGGAAAATGAACCAATTTCAATGTATATATCAATAGGTCAAACATGGCCAAGGTTAGTAGCATATATCTTATATGGAATGCAGCACCATCACCAAGGTCAGTGCTGTCCAACTTCTGTGGTACCAATGGAAGGAATTTTTTTGGTCTAAGTGGTGGTAGGGTGATAATGCGAGTGTTTAACGCTAACCTTTTTTAAACAGCACCCACTTTAAACCACATCTATATTACCACAAGAACTTTTAAGAACATGGTCTGTCTCATCGCAGAAATGCCCCTGCTTCTACCACCTCCACGGTGGTCAGCAGCAAACCACCTCTGCCATCCTCACCCCCACCTGCATATACCTGCTCTTCTCTTTTATCAGTCAGGGAGGGGAGAAGTCTGGGAACATAGCGGCTGTGGGAAGTAGGTGCAGTCCGATCCTGTGAATGGTTAAAAAAAAGGTCCAATAGGATCATCACAGCTCCCACGGACTTTTATGGAATCTGAAATGCTTTTACTTAGAGCAGTTTGTATGAGTGTTTTTTACACTTAATAAGTCTAATTTTTTTACAGAAAAAATACTATTCTTGAAAAAAAAGGAAATGTTTGCCGGTTTTCAACATGCATGCAACAGATTTTGGTTGAGAAGATCCACGAGGGGTTAAGGAAAGCAAAAGCTCCGTCTTCTGTTTCTTGTGAAGTAAACCAAACAAGCAAGATAATATTCTGAACACAATGACATTCATAAACATCAGTATTCGAAGTGAAACAATGTACCTGAGGTAAGCATACAACTATTTTGTGCAGCCTCTAAACGCCATGAGTGGTTAAACGCTCAGTTCAGGGACAGCACATTAATAATGACTTTGACCTTTTATGATCTAGTGCAATCCAAATGTAATAATTTGCTCTACAATCTGGAGGCCGAAATGAAAATATCACACAATAAAGGTCAAAAAGTTCAATCTCGCATATGAACCATAGAAAATTGATAACAGGCAGCAAATCTCTAATGATGATAATTTGTCACTGTGTATTGACTACTAAGACTTCAGCCCACTGGGGGAAAGCAGGAAAGAGTTTATGATTGAAAGAACTCCTTGGCAATAAGTGAACTAAATCAGGGCTGCAAAGTTTTCATTAACTATCCTTTCTTTTTCCTTTGATTTGGGAAGCCTGCCTTTAAATTTACCTTTCATTGTTTAGCGTGGCTGACAGCACACAGTCATCTGTCAGCCTGCTCAGATGGTACATCTTTCTTCATGGTAATACCAGTAAGTCAGAAAATTCATTGAGCACGTCATCCATTTATCAGTAACCCTGACTATAAATCATCTTTCCTTTACACAGATTAAGGTAGAAGAAAACAATATGTCAAAAGCAGCAAGGAGACAAGTGGCAAGAAGAAGGCAATTTATTTTATAACACCACTATTTACTGAATCTTCAAAATATACCCCTATCTGACCCTTCTGCACTTTTATTCATACTAACCAACTACTGAAGTGCACTTGCTCTTCAAACTACTGTAGCGGTATAGCATTAAAGGGATCCTGTCATGGGAAAAAATTTTTTTTCAAAATGCATCAGTTAATAGTGCTGTTCCAGAAGAATTCTGCACTGAAATCCATTTCTCAAAAGAGCAAACAGATTTTTTTATATTTCATTTTGAAATCTGACATGGGGCGAGACATTTTGTCAATTTCCCAGTTGCCCCGGTCATGTGACTTGTGTTCTGATAAACTTCAATCACTCTTTACTGCTGTACTGCAAGTTGGAGTGATATCACCCCCCCCTTTCCCCCACCCAGCAGCCTAACAAAAATACAATGAGAAGGTATCCAGATAACAGCTCCCTAACACAAGATAACAGCTGCCTGGTAGATCTAAGAACAGCACTCAATAGTAAAACCCATGTTCCACTGCGTACTATTCAGTTACATTGAGAAGGAAAAACAACAGCCTGCCAGAAAGCAGTTCCCTCCTAAAGTGCTGGCACAAGTCACATGACCAGGGGCAGCTGGGAAATTGACAAAATGGCTAGCCCCATGTCAGATTTCAAAACTGAATATTAAAAAATCTGTTTGCCTTTTTGAGAAATAGATTTCAGTGCAGAGGTCTACTGGAGCAGCACTATTAACTGATGCATTTACAAAAAAACATGTTTTCCCAAGACAGTTTCACTTTAACATTACCCAGGATATAAGTATTTCACAGTAAATCATATAAAGGGGAAATAAAAAGTCCCTAAAAATAAAATTTGCACAGTATGCTGCACAGTAAAGAAATGCTAAGGATAAAGGGCACGATATGTAAAGTGGCGTCTAACTGTTTTATGAGTAAGAATACTCCATGACAAATAGGAACTAACTCAGTGCTGCAAATTTCTATGTAACCATGCTGTCTTTGGGTTTCTGCTCTTCCTTTGATTTACAATTATTGGTTAATTTGAGAGCAGTCACCTGTCAGCCTGTTAAGATGTACAGTAGTATCCCCCAACCTTGCCCAGTAAAGTTGAACTCCATGAGTTGTTCTAAATCAGGCAAAAGTTCCATAAAAAGTGGAATATCTGAAAAAGTATATAGTAATAGCATTTAGAGTTATACTTCATAGAGGATTTATGATCCCTTTATTTGATCTTCCATTCCACTAGAATACCCAATTAAATATTTTTCTCAGTTGTGAGCTCTTCCTTTAATAAAATGACAAGGTTTAAAATAGTTATGTCTAAAAGCTGTCTATTAAACTTTGGCTTAAATATATTATCACAGCTACGCATATACTATTCATTGTAAAAAAAAAAAAAAAAAAAACATAGCATTTGCCGCTTTGTGGTGTGTACTTTTGAGTGATTTTGTTTCAAAGTTTCACAGATTATTAGATATTTTCTGCCTGTTATTCTTCAAAATCCCCAAGGGCACTGGAACACAAGTTGCTGTTTGCTAATAAATATTAACTGGCTTATGGCCAAGCACATTATCTGTATGGAACTTCTGTTTCTTAAAAATGGTATCTCTGTCCTCGTATCTGTTCCTTTACAACATATTCATCATTTATGTTTCGATATGAACTGCCAGACGGGCTTTTAACGTTTTGCAGCTCTCCTGTGATCTTAATCAATACTAAATATGTATTCAATTAGCAGTAAGACAAATCTGTAGCATTTTCTAATATATTCTGTATGAGTTTCCAGTATGTAATAGCAGCATGTTGTAAAATATCCCTGCTACAGAGAATATGTTATTTGCAAAATAAAATGCATCAGAGGTCACACTAATATAATGTATGGACAATAAAGGTCAATTAACAAAATAAGCACAATTTAACCCCAGCACTCCAATATACAGCCCCCAGGGAATATGCATAAGATGATGCACCCTGTCATGGCAGTATCCATTCGTCAGTCCTATCTAAGTGAAAAAGAAAATATTATCTTTGGGGGGAGAAAGACCATACCTGCTTTTCTCTTTATTTAGCATGATCTCTTCCAAAGACACCATTAGGTGGGAGTTGGGAGAGCAGGCATTAAGGAGAGCGCCCCCCTCCATAATACAAAAAACACACTAAAATGCAGCTCATCCCATTTTTTATTGGGTGCACGTAGGTGTGGCTTGCATTTTAGTGTGTTTTTTTTTTTTGTATTATGTATAGGTGGCTCACTCCTTAATGCCTTTTAGTGTGTTCCTAACAGTGCAACATGTAGAAAAGTGATTATATAGATAGAAAGTGATATATAGAAAAAGTTCAATTAGACTCACTCACTTTGATTTCAATGAACTTGCAACTTGTTTTAAGCTGATTTTCACTAAAGGGTTGGTTCTCCTTTAATTTGACTTTTAATATAGCGTAGAGTAGCCAGTGCTAAGCAACTTTTCAATTGGTCTCCATTATATAGTTTTTCAATTATTTTACTCTTTCCAGCTTTCAAATGGGGGTCACTGACCTAAATAATGAACACATGCTCTGCAAGTCTACACATGTTTTTCTATTGCTACTTTGTATTACTCATCTTTCTATTCAGACCCTCTCCTATTCAGATTTCAGTCTCTTATGCAAATCATTGCTTCAGTATGGGATCTGTTATCCAGAATGCTTGGGACCTGGGGATTTCCAGAAAACAGCATAATTTGGATCTTCATGCCTTAAGTCATTTAATGTAAACATTAAATAAAACCAAAGGCTGAGTTTGCTTCCAATAAGGATTGATGATATTATATAAAAAAGGAAACAATTATCAAAAATCTGGATTAGTTGTATAAAATTAGTCTAATTCTGAGATTTATAATGGGTTTCCAGATAACGGATCCTATACCAGATGCTGGTTGATCTGCCAGAGCAAACACAAGATTTTCGATTTAGAGAGATTCTTTTTTTGTGCTGCAATTCTATAATACAATGAACCTTAATATACAATATTCTTATATGAACATTATGATATGCCTTGCCTTTCCTGCATTATACCCATAGTACAAGCATCAAAATACATACATATAGGTTAACATATCACAGATATTTTAGCTTGCCTAAGAGCAGCAACAAAAAATCTTTTCTACAAACATATCAAACCAAGGAGAAAGGCATTATTAGCAACTCAGAGAATAAGATGATGTGTTGTGTTCTTACATCTAATGCAGCTCAGCCAGAGCTGAATAAACTAACTGCATACGCTGCAAGTATTCTAATTCTGAGGGCAAGACTAGAAAGCAGACAAGGATTACTAGTACAATCCCCCAGTTGCTTTTTCCACACAATCATTGCCTCTGATTTGAGATACCTGAGTAAGTAGAGCATAAAATAAGGATGGGTTTCTGTTTATTTTTTTATTTACTCGGTACATAATGGATCTGCCATGGCTTAATCAAATATGCATGTAACTCTTGCTCCCCTTGTCAATCACTGTCGACAACAGAATAAAATGGAAGCCAAAGTGTCATGGACCTTCCTAGATACTTTAGTACTGCTATGGCTGGCTTATTAAAGTAAATGAGAAATAATACAGCAGGGCTCCAAGGTGACGCATCTAAATATCTGTGGTTTTACAAATATTTTCTTTCTAACAGATGGCTGCAGCCTCAACATCTTCAGAGTGCAGTCCCATTACTGTTCATATAGCATTTATTACTCTGCCATTCAGAATAAACTGAAATTCAGCAAAAAACTAATCAACCTGTGTATTTATCTATTAACCTACAAAGTAACCAAACAGATCTTTTAATCTTCATTTCTACTGTAGCGCTATAGTAAACTGATTCTTCTGATGTCAGCTCTTAGCTACTTGTAAATGGTATTGGACCAAGGATGAAACTCTTTTCTCAGGTGTGAGCCCTCGCAGCGAGGTGGAGGAAGGATGTAGTATAACTGTAACTCGGTGCTATTTCAAACAAATTAGGCACCAGTGGTTTTCTTTAATGCTCGAACCAAACTATGTTTATTAACTATTGAACATATTTCCATTGGAATCATAAAGAGAGCACACAGAGACCACATACAGAGTCAAACCCCCTTTAAGCACGGACTCAGGTCAATGGATTTACGTGTAAGGTACCACCAGGTTCCAGGCTTTGTCCCAAGGGCAGAAAGTATATCCCTATTTCCCTGGACTTAAACACATGGGGCAAATTTACTAAATTTACTAAATTCGAAATTCGATAAGCATTCGACTATTAAATGCTTATCGAATAGGTTCAGCCTATTATTTCCTCGATATTCGATTTCTAGATGAAATCGTACAATCGAATACCGATCGTTCAATTTCATGAAAAAAAATCGTACTTTTGCCTTCGAGCCTTCGAAAAATTTGTAAGATTCGAACGATCGTGGTGTTCGATCGTACGAATGGTATTCGAGCAGGTATTTGCAAAAGAAGCCTATGCGGGGGTTCCCATAGGCTTCTATTGGTATTCGGTAGGTTCAACCTGGTGAAGTAGGCATTCGAAGAAATTTGAAAGTTAAAATCCTTCGATCATCAAATGATCGAATATTCAATTTTTCGATCTATTTGATAATTCGAATATTTGGTATTCGATGATCCAAGTGGCCAAATTTGCATATTCGATCCTCTGAAAAAATCATACGATCGGTATTCGATTGAATTTGATCGAACTTCGATCCATATATGTGAATTTTGTAAATTTGCCCCGTAGTCCCTGCTTCTGGGTAATTTGTACCCAGGATCTTAATCCCTCTATTTCTCCTGGCAGAGCTTGAGCTGCTCGACTACTTACCCTTTCTATCACTCCTAGAATGATCTATAACAGGGTATAACTATTCTGTATTAAGGCCTAATCTCCCAAGGGACAATACTTCTTCCCTTCAGCCTGCAGAGCTGGCTTTAGAAAAACAGTCCAGACCACATGGTTCACATGACCTTAATACTTTAACACAGTGCCATCTTGTGTACAAGATCATACCACTGTTTTAGCATTGGGAGGTCTTTGGAGGTATGCTTGGCTCCCAAACAGACTGGTATGGACTGGCCCACCGGGATACCAGGAAAACTACCGGTGCGCCCAGGTGTCAGTGGGTCTCTTACTGCTAAAATTTTTACATATTTCAAGGTCATACCCTATTTATGGGAACAAAGAGGCTTAAAAATGGAAGAATAGAGTATGTAGTGAAAAGAGAGTAGGAGAACATAAAGGTTGAGTGAGGAGAGGAGGTATAATAGTTTCAAAAGTGGGCCCTCAGCCTAAGGCTTTCTGGTGGGCCCCTAGGATCCCAGTCCGACACTGTTCCCAAATATTGCGTTTTTTGTATAACTGTACAATTGGGCACAGCAGAATGTTGTGTTGTTTTGGTGGGTCATCTAGGTGGCTCTAAGTACTTGGCATGTGTAGATCCAGACCATTGGCAAAAATATTCCAGTTTCCCTGTAATAAACACTAGTAGTAGATCTAATGAATTACATGGGACCTGTCTATAGAGGGAAGCCAAATTCTGGGGGAAGACTGTGTCAAGCAGCCATTACTTGCAATAACATACAGAACAAGCTTAGAAATAGTACAGAAACAGTACAGTAAGTTGAAATATGTGGAAAGAACACCAGATGGCATAGGAAAGGGAACATGAAAGCTATTATGCCTCAACAGTGTAGGTTTCTGACTTTTTCAAATCTGGTTCCCATTTCAAGTCCAAAATGCAAGATGATATTCACCCCATGTCTAATCCTACATTATCTTAAGCTCAACATCAACGAGAAAAATATGTATTCTCCTAAAAATCACCTTCTGACTAGTATTCAGGCTGAACCTCCTCCTCTAGACATGGCTTTGCGGCAACCAAACAGCTTGGGAACAACTACCTTAAAAAATATTGCTTTAGAGGTATGTATCAATTATACATTAGAAAAAAAGTTTCATATTCAGTGTTACAGATGTATTTCAATGCATGTAATTTAATTAAAATGTGTGAAATGTTATCTAGCATTTTAGAGTACATTGTCTCAATTGTGATTTTCAGAAAAAAAAAAGAAATTGGCAGTTCATTATGTGTGAAGCAAAAGCCACTTGGGATAACAGTCCATACCGCTACAATAAAAATGAAATGCAACTTTTAAAGCTTTCTCTTTCCCTTGTCTTTTATAACTTTGACATGTTAGAAAAAAATGACCAGACAATTAATGTTATTACTGCCTGACTGCAGAGAGCAGGGAAATTTAAGATCTCTTTCCAGCAGCTCCCTGTCAGCTATTACCAGGAGAAGTGCTTAATACTTCGTTTTCCAAAAGCATGCTCAAACAATATTTATATTTGCATGTTTCACTGGTGCATTAAAAGAAAAACACACCTGGCATTACTTGATAATGAGCACAGAAAGATTTACTTTGGGTCTCCGCAAATGGAGTGCCCCAGATTGGATAAAAGACATGCTCAATTTTCTGTTTATGGAGTGTTCTGCTAAATTAAATGTGCTTTCAACACCTATACTTTAGTCATTGTACTTCCTGAGGGAGGAATTTCTATGCTAAAAGCCATTTGTATTTTTACCATTGGACTTCTGAAAAAGTCATAATAATAGATTTCCATTGAAGAATATTTCAGGCTCATTAATATGCACGTTATCTGGCAGTTCATTTGTCTCAGTATTTACTCTGAAGCTGCCTATTCCGCATCTTTATCTCTCCTCTGTCTCACACCATTTACTTCCTTTCATATCGTTTTGCCTGGGATTTTTAGTTTTACCAAAAGAATGGAAGACAAAAGAATGCTACATCAAGCTACATTAAAGTTAATCTAATTCTGGATAGGGAAGCAATGAACAATGCTTCAAATACTTTTCTATGTGATAAGTCCGTAAGCAATTTTTGCATTGGCTTTTATAGTTATTTGCCATTTCTGTGCTTTAGCAAAAAGAATATTTTTCTCACTGGAATGTAAAAGAAATAATCTAACTACTAAGGTGAAGATAAGGTGGTTGGAAGCAACAAAAGTTAAACAGTGCCCCATTTATGAATCATGGGACATAATGCAAAGTGCAAAAATTAGACTCAAAGCTCTGGGGGTGGGTTTGCACTTTCTACTCAATCACACAGATCTCTATCCTCAAGAATGGAATTCAAAGACCTACACTTTTCCCGTGAATACAGTGTTGCATATATATATATATATATATATATATATATGCAATAAATGTAACGAAAAGTTGCTAATTAAAAATCAATGATGAAGTTACTGCTTCACTTCACCCGCCACCAATAGTTCCCACCTAGTCGTATGGTTTGGGTCTCTGGATGGCGTAATGTCAATCAGGCATGTAGGTTAACTAATCTGCCTAAAATGGGCCTCAGGCACCACTGGCTGACTGCCTGCTAACTGGTCAGTTGAGTACTTGTGCCTCAGGCACCTAAACTAATCTAATAACTAATCTAGCGTGTTATGGAGCATGCAATCCGCCGGCTGCATAAACTATCTCATGCCACAGGCACCGAACTCTCTGTCTACCGGCTAAAGTGTGCCTCCGGCACTAAGAGCAAGACTAAGTCGGTCATCAGTCACAGACACGCAACCCCCCAGAAACATACTCCCCGTTCCCGGGCCCTGGAAATCGATCGTATAGTTGTATTAGCACAAGTCCCTGCCTACCCGGAGCTAAAAATGCGCCGACGCGCGTTTCACCCGACCATCGCGGGCTTTATCATAGGCCATATCATAGTTTTGGGGAAAAAACTTGATTTTTTAGAGTATTATTATAACCCAAAGCTGCTAAAAATTCGAAAATACTCCATCTCTAACCCGTCGAGGTCATGTAGAAGTCAATTATAGATGTCGCCAAAGTTGTTTCTTGACATCCTGATCTGAGCTGGATAATCCAATAAAGTCAGGGTTTTTGTTTTATAATCTGAAAAGGTCCAGTTTTTGCAGCGACAATTTGTGAAAGGTGCATTTTTGAAATGTCAATTTAAACTTAATTTTGTTGTGATGGTTTCACCAACTTTTTTTTTAAAAAAAATAGATTAATTCAAGTTTTGGTAAATAACCCCCTAACTGTCCAGTGATCTCTGCTCGTGAAACTTATTTTTCAAGACTGTACAAAATGGACATAAACTTTAGGGGCAAATTTACCATTACTCCCTAATTCAAGGGCTTTTAGCCCTCGAATTCGGCAGAAATTTGGTAAGCATTTGAATGCTTAAGGAATAGTTTTAGGCTATTTTTACATCGATATTCGATTTCTCGATGATCGAATACCGATCGTTCGATTTCACAAAAAAATCGGGAAATTTCCTCTGATCGCTTGAAACATTCGTACGATGCGAACATTTGATCTTACGAATGGTATTCAAGCAGGTGATAGAAAAAAAAGCCTATGGAGGGATTCCCATAGGCTTCTATTGCAATTTGGTAGGTTCAAAATGGTGAAGTAGGCAGTCGAATAAAATTTTAAAGTCAAAGTACTTCGATCATCGAATGGTCGAATTATCGAATATCCGATCATTCGATCTATTCGATACGCTCGAATTTTGCATATTCGATAATCCAAGTGGCCAAATTTGCATCTTCGAATTATTCACGGGAATTTTGTAAATTTGCCCCTATTAGAGTTAGTATGAACTTTAGTGTTAGTCAAATAGGAAATGAGAATGCTGCCTGTGAGAGTTAATGCTCTAGTCTAGAGTTTAAAGATCGTGATAGAGTAAAAGAATAGATGTATTATAATTAAATGAGTTGGATGCTTGGGATTGCAGAAATATAGGTTTTTCTGAGAAAGAAAAACTGTGTAAAGACTAATAACACTATTTCAAAGGATAATAAAAAGTAAGGAAGGATACTAAATGTAGTTAGCTTCCCTTTATTTATAAAGATGTATAAATAGGCGACAGGTGCTGCACTGATGCAAAACAAAATAAAATCATGTTATTATAAAGCTGTGGGATGAAATTTTATATATCATATAGATACCCTAGAACGGTTGCAAAGTCTTTGTCCTACTAATCCTATCTTCTGAATTTGCATTCACATCTTTTATGGGGCATCTATATTGCAATGGAGTACAGATTACATAATAAAGATCAAATTCATCAGGAGCCAATTAACTTGCATGTTTGGTTTTGGAGATGCTAGTGAAGTATCAGAAGATTGTAGCAAGCTGGATAATTTGAGAGGTTAGTGAAACCTGAAATGCCAATGACTGCGGAAGTCTTAATCTACAGATGACAATGAAACTGAGATAATTTCAATGTTATTTTTCCTAAAACACAATGTAAAGTATTTAGTTAACTAGTAAACATAGAATGATGTCCAAATAGGTTAACATTTAGGTGGCAACTTATTCAATTTATTAAAGTGACAATTCCAAATCCAAGACTACTTCAGTTAAAACCTGTTGACATCCTGTAGAAGTTAATTGCAGATGCCACTTTTACAACAGGAAGATCTTTCTTTGATTTGTGGTTTTAGAGGCTTTCTGGCTGTTGTGCGGCAACTCGACAAAGTTGCATTTTTCATGACTTTTCCCATTCCTGCTCTTTCAGTATGAATATTTTATTATTATTATAATTATTAATAATAATAATAATAATAATAATTAATGTCTTTTGTGGTTTTAGAGAAAGTGAGTTGGTCGTGGTTTCAAAAACCTCTAAAACTGCTTAAATGAGACTGTTGATAAATAGGCCTCTTAATGTATACTGTTTTAAGGAGGGGGGATTATGAAGCTATTATACTTATTTGCCATATTTCCATTTTGGTCAAGTTTATACACTTTAGCACTTCAGCTTATTTACTTATTTTAAGTAGTGTACTATATTTGTTTTTGCCCCTTATCTACCAAAACAAGCAGCTAATAGATGCAGTTGGAATAGGAAAACATTCTAACAGCAGAAGGACATGCTTTTTGATAAACAAGCCCCATAGTGTTTTCACCTAGCTGATTTCAATTTGTCTGCAGCTGTACACACCAGCTGCTGAAGTTTCTAAGTATAACTCTAGTACCTATGGGAAAAGGGCAGAAAACTACCTGTAGCTATAACAAAAAACTGACTGGGAAAAGAAGCATTAAATATTGGTAGGATGCAAAGCAGAATGCCTGGACCACTCTCATCAATTATATATATATATCATTCAGTATGTCATCTTTGTTTTGCTAGGCTGATACACAAACTCGGCAATATAAACAGCAATCCAGACTGGAGAATTGCCTTTAACTACAAACAAAATGTGTCAGCCTATAAATATATACACTATAGTATACTTTTAAACTAATGAAGCAGCTCCATGTAACTCTCCTTTTCTTCAGCAGTTTTCGCACAGCTACATACACCTTGCAGAACTTGCCAACAAAATGCAAACAGTTGCTGCTGAATTTTCCAAAAAGTACTGTTTTTTTTTAACCTAGTCACAGTGGAATATTTTATGCTCTGTCCTTGTTAAAATTGTCACTCTTTGTTTTGTTATGTAAACGTATTCCAAAAAGTAAATATTGAATAGAGAGTAAGGTTGTAAAGCACGTCCCAGAAGTAATTTATACCTCCTGAGACAACGGTGCAATGCAGATACATATGGCAGACACTTTAATTATCCTCCTTGTTGTGCCGTAGATTCATCTATGATCACCTGCAGTCTGCCCTGAACACAAGAAGGGGAATCTATGTCCAACCTGAATGAGGTTTATGAAATTAACAGTGCAGTTATGGGACCAAAATCTTGAGTCCTGGGCATTTCCGGATAAGGGGTCTTTTCACAATTTGGATCGCCATACCTTAAGTCTATTAACAAATCTTTTAAACATTAATTAAATCCAACAGAATAGTTCTGCCTCCAATAAGGATTAGTTATATCTTAGTCAGTATCAAATACACGGTACTGTCTTATTACAGGGAAAAGTGAAATCATTCTTAAAGGAGAACTAAACGCTAAAAATTAATAGAGTTAAAAAAACATATTTTATATACTGAACTTATTGCAGCAGCCTAAAGTTTCAGCTTGTCAATAGCAGCAATGATCGAGGACTTCAAACTTTTCACAGGGGGTCACCATCTTGGAAAGTATCTGTGACACTCACATGCTCAGTGGGCTCTGAGCAGCTGTTGAGAAGCTAAGCTTAGGGGTCTGATCATTAAATTCTGATGCTAATTGCACTGGTTTCTGTGCTGCCATGTAGTAATTATACATTTTAATTACTAATCAGCCTTATAATGTGACATTTATATTCTATGTGTACTATATATTTGGGGGTGGGTCCCTAAGTTCAGTAAGTGACAGCAGCACAGAGCATGTGCAGTGAATCAGCAGAAAAGAAGATGGGGGGCTACTGGGGCATCTTTGGAGACACAGATCTTTACTGCTAAAGGGCTGTGGTTGCCTTGGGCTGGTATAAAAGCCCAAAACATATGTACAACATTTCTAACCTACTTCTTTAGTTTAACTTTCCTTGTCCTTTAAAACTTTTAATTATTTGATTACAATGGAGCTATGGGAGATGGCCTTCCCTTAATTCAGACCTTTCTGGATATCTTATGCCATACCCTGTACAGTGTTTTAGCAATCTCAGATGGGGTTTACCCTCTCAATAGTGGTGCAGTAGTTGGCACTGTTGCCTAGCCCTGGCTTCAATTCTGACCAGGGCCTCATTTGTATAGAGTCTGTATGGTCTCACCTCAGTTTTTGAAGGCACATTGCAGCACTACTTAGCACATTAATAGACTTCTGAAATGCATACTAATCGATAGAGCCCTATCTGTATATGCATTTATGAAGCATGTCTAATACTGAAGATGTTTCAAGGGCAGAAACCATTTCCCTAACCTTTTAAAAGCAACCTTCCCATATTAACATGATTACAGTTAAGGAGAATTTAAAGGGATTCTGTCACGAGAAAGCACGTTTTTTTTCCAAAATGGGTCCGTTAATAGTGATGCTCAAGCAGAATTCTGCATTGAAGGGTAATGGCAGACTTTGGACAACTATGCATACATATGTAAATAATTTATTTCCAGTCCTGGTAGGAAACTTTGGATAGTTCTTCATCTGTGCTGACAGTGACCTGTGTTAATCTTTAGATGAAAAAGGCAAAAGGATCACAAAGATAAAAAGGTTTTATCAGCAACCATTTCCTAAAATAATTGTATATATCTATCTGGCTTACCATGTGTGAAGAAAATATTATGCATGGAAATCACATCTAAATAAAATCATAGCATATATAAAAACTGCCCATGCCGAATGAACTGTCATGTAAGGAATAGGGAGGGTTTAATATATGTAGACTGCTGTGACAGGAATCAGTTATAGCTACTTTCAAACGTATTACACCACAAATGAAACTCTCTTTCTCAGGGATGAGCCCTCGCAGCGGGGTGGAGGAAGGATATAGTTGAACTGTAACCAGGTGCAATCAGCACAATAACTTGGGCGCCAGTGATTCTTTATGTTAACCAAAACAGCATTTATTGAACAGCAGAGCAATAAAACATTGGAGTAAAGAACATACTAATACAGTTGTACAGCATAAGTACAGAGCACACAGCATAAAGGAGCATATACTCACAGCACCACACATGGGCTGGATCCCTTCAGGCAAGGGGTCATGTCAGCAGTAGTTGAGTTTTGAACGCACCAGGTTTCAGCCTTTGCCCTAAGTGGAACCTGAGGGGAAACCCTATCCCTAGGTCTGTACACTTAGTCCCTACTTCTGGGTTATTTGTACCCGAGATCTTAATCCCTCTATTTCTCCTGTTGAAGCATGAGCTGCTCAACTAACTACCTTTCTATCACTCCTACTATCACAGAGTATAGCTGTACTTTACCAGGGCCTTTGCGCCTAGGGGTCATGCCCATTCCCTTCCAGCCTGCAAGGTTGGGCTAAAGCAATGAACACTGACCGCATGGTTCCCATAACCTTTATACTTTTACACAGTGCCATCTAGTGTACACTGTGAGAACTACAGAGGTTACATAAGCACAAGGTCCCCATTAGGACCCATTAGGCGTCCATATTATTAGGAATGTGCCTGTCAGAAATATGAGAGGGTGTCTAATTTTCACATCCCTACATATATATATATATATATATATATATAGAGAGAGAGAGAGAGTCATAATGTATACAGTAGGTTATGGTGACACGTATGTGAGTGAAACAACTACCCCTGCAGCATCAACAGCAAAGACAAATTAAACTTGATTGCTTAGGTCACTAGAATATGTTTTAATGAGAAAAATCTTCCTGCAAAGCATAAACCTTGCATTTCAAAGCATATATTAATACATCGAGGCTGAAATGTTTCAACACCTCACACAGTGGACAAATGGGGAGCTGCTGTTCTGACCGGCAGAAATACAAGTTGCTCTAAAATTGTAAAGGGTTCAAAAAAAATAAACTGAAGCAAATTTCAGGGCTCATAAAGAAATGTATAAAATAAACACTAAAAAAGCCAATGAGCACTACTCTAGTCCTGCATAAAACTAATTATATTCTGGCAATAATCAGTCCCCTTCACCCTGATAAAGGTTTTACAGTTAAAGCAGTTTAGAGCGAGTACATTCTGAGATAAAGGAATTTTCTAAAGCACCCAAGTATAAATATAATTAGATTATATGCACCCTGGTTCTAGCCATCATATTTAAATGGTATCCTCGGTTAAAGGGGCAGTATACCCCCCTTTGCAATATGAGTTTAATGAATATTGGCTTGTCTGAACATACTGTTGCTTAAATGAAAAAAAAATGTAAGATTTTTGTATTTGAATGAAGCTACTCCATGTTTGCTCCTTGCAAAGTAGATAATTAAATTACATAGTGCACAGGTAAACAAAACTATTATGCAGGGAAATTATCTGTGCTCTGGTAATCAAACATGGGGTGGTGTTAATTTCCCTGTTTATCCTGTTTAGCACATGAAATAATAATATAATTTTACTTCAATACCTACATACCACTTCCTGGACTTTCCCATGTCTCCTAGCTTGTTGCAAGAGCAGCAATAATATCAGGCAGAGTTTAATTTCTGAAACGGAAAACATTCTTACATTTACCTTGTTATAATTAAAAATCTTGACAGTCTTTGTCCTCTGTTTGTAATGAAGAATCAGCAAAGCAATTATGTCGAGTAAAAAAAACAGAGTGGGTTATGCAGCAAAAGGTGTCAACTTCACTAAAATTACAACATCAGCAGCACACAATTAACAGGTACTGTTGCTTTACTGTTTATCCATACACAAGCATCTTATTTGATTTTGAGTTACTATATACTGTACCGTGTCCAACGTTTGCCTTTTATTACATTTGGGGATATCCAGCTATTGAGCACCCATGTATAAATATAATGAGATTATATCCATCCTGGTTCTAGCCATTATATTTAAATGATCATTAGAACCAGGGTGCCTATATCTTATACCTATTTGTAGGAAAAGTGTATGTTCAATGTATACACCTATATATTGTACATCAATGCAGAATAGTAGCCGATCTGAATATTGTAAGCACAATACTGATTTATACATTGCTAGAAATGACTGTCAATTTTAATAAGACAGTATTCCTAGCCCTTAGCTCCTGATCCTCTCAGAAATAAAAAAATATTATGTAATTAAGTGTTTCAAATCAACTGTGATTAAAAGAAATTCAGCAAGAATAAGGTCGGTGACAGTTTTTTACATGTTCACTCAGCTGTAAGTTTCCACAAGAGCGCATTTCTTTGTATAGGGAACCATTAAGTCATTATTACATTTACTGTACTAGTCATTTTGTTTTTTTTCTATTTCACTACTCAATAAAATAATGTACAAAAAGAGTATAGGTAAGCACCTTCCCTTTTACTACATATGTGGTAGGCTGGAACTGGCAGAAGAAGTAGGAAAGAAACCACATTTTCAGGAGACCAACAAGATGTATGTAAAGCATAAAGATGGCAGAGGTGAGCAAGACCCTCTGAACTTTAGTATTAGTTTATGATTGCTGCCATTATTGTAATTGTTCTGTGGTTATACTGTAGCATTGTTTTTATTCTACAGTCAGTGTATTGTACAACACAGCAGAATATGTTGATGATTCTTGAATATAAATAGTAATAATAGAAGGTTGATGATGGGAGTACAATAATGAAAAAAGGATGTCTTTAGCTACACAGTGGGTAAGTGAAATGATCCTTAACCTCCAGAAAAAAATATACCAAAAAAAAAAGGTTTGAGGAGTAAATGGCAAATATTGTGACATACTGTGGCATAGTGCTCGGTACTTTATAACACATTTTACTACAGGACAATGACGTTTCAGTTCTACATCCAGAATTTCTATGTCCTCCCCTTTAAAGACTCATTCAAAGATTTACAAAATTAATTTAATGAAAAATAAAAGCTGCACAACTCTTCCCAAAATGCATTCCCTAGCTTTTTCTTCAATAAAGTGGATAGTTATTTAAGTTTGAGTTGTGTTTTCCATGAAAATTTTAGTTTTCGAGTGTTTCTGTTGTGGTCAAATATCTATTTTTCGGTTGAAGAAAAAAAATACAGTTTTTCTAGCTTTTTTTTTACCTCAAATTTTTTGGGAGTTATTATACCCCAATCCCTGGAAATAGCTATAATCAGAAAATACACCATATAAAACCTGTCAAGGGCATGTAGGAGTCAGTGGCAGAGGTCCCTTGAACAATTTGAAGATGTTAATATGCTTTCTGATGTTTGATTTTTTTCCAGAGGATTTTGACCAAAAATTAAATCAATTAGAGTGTTTCAAGTTTTTTTCCTGCTGAAAACTCGATTCATTTGAATTCAATTCATTAGTTTTCATTTTGTTAACTCTAAACTCACTGATTCAAGTTTTTTACATTCAAGTTTTTTCTTTAATTAAAAACTATTTAAGTTGCGAGTTCATTCCAGGTATAAAAACACGAAATTCAACCTTTCATAAATAACCCTCTAAATGTCAGCTTAATGTAATCTGCTGCTTAAATGAAAAGGGAGGTTTTTCTAAAATTTTCAAAAGCATTTCTTGTGCCTTGGGGCTTTTCTGGACTTTTTTTTGGCATAATATTATCTCCTTGGCTTGAGGTAGAATAAAAGTATTCACCTTCTTGAAGTATACAAACATATATGGTTAAAACTGTGGCAGGTTTGCAATTTAAAATTAGCGCAGAAAAAGTTAACACAGCAGTTGATCATTTTAACAGCTTTAACCATTTCCCTATTCTATGTATTAATTCTCCTGAATGTGAACCATCATTAGTCCTTAAATAATTTAATACATTTTTCATCATTACTGCACCGAGTACCCTATCCCACCAACATTTTACTATATTTTCCAAAACCCTCTTTCCTTCACCTTTCTCAACTGCAAATTACAACTGAGTTTTATATCTAACTCTTTGGGGGTATTTACTAAAACTATTTTTTCCCTCCACAAATTTAACTAATTTATCAGTAATTCTTCTTGAAAAGGTCTGAGCAAAAAAAACATAGCAACAAATTTATGTCAATTCAAATCATACAATTGATGCTCAGAGAAGTCGACTTTATAGAATTTTTGCTGAGGAAGCTCAATTTTACTGGATTATCAGATGAAAACCAGCGCAGATCACAATATCATAAAACATCTTCAGAGACATCTGCCATTGACTTCTACATGACCTTGAAAGGTTTTATCTGTAGTATTTTTGGATTCAGATTTTTAGCAGCTTTGAGGTATAATTAACCTCTAAAAATTTTATTTTTTTCTCTAAAAATTCTAGTTTTCCCTTAAAATCTCTCTCAGTTTGGAATATTGTCTTTATTTCTTACGATGTTGTGTAGAGCAAAGATATTACAAAAGAGCCCTAAAGACATAATTATGAACAGTAACAATGAAAACAGAGAATAGAGATATGATAGAAACCTTTAAATATACCAAGGGGGTGTTTAGGCAACATTTATTGTTGTTGACAGGACCATTGTTCATGATAAAATGAATATATAAAATAACAGGATCAAGAAGCCAGTCTTCAACTACAGCAAAGCTCAAGAGTGATATTGGAAATAACTGTTTCATTAAAAGTGATACAGGCATCACAATAAAAAAAATGCTTAGCTCTGAAAACAATGGGTGATATTGCATAAATAAATGTAGATTTGGGGAAAATGTGACAACTTTACTTTTATAACATGTTATAGTTCTTGGTGAGAAATAAATATAAACTAAGTTAGGAAATTAGATTGGTTGGAGCTTCTTTATCCACAAAGTAACCTGTTGATTATCTAGACCAAGTAACTAACTAGGTGAAGAGAAGAAGCAGGGCTGACCGAAACTAAAAACTGGTCCACAGGACCAAAGAAGTTAAAATAAAAAATTTTACTTTATTTATACAAAGTTAAAATATGCATCTCCATCCACCCTACATGTTTGCGCTCCAGGGCGTTTAGTCATGGGCTCTGATAGCATTCCCAGGACATTTATACAAAAAACAACCAATCAAAAAATAAGGGAAAAAAATAAGACAGAAAATTCTGAAAGGAACAGTACCTCTCAGTTCTTTAAAGGTTAAAACATTATAGAAGATGCTTTAGAATTGTTTCACTTAGTGCATATAGATATGCAGAGAGGGAAAACAGAGAATATAACTACAAAAAAAAACAATGTGTGTACATACATAATAATAAAGAAAGCACCCAGATACAGACTTGGTTTTATATATATATATATATATATATATATATATACACACATATATATGTAGATATCTACAGAAATATTTCAATTAGAATAGATGTAAGTAATTATACGAAGAGTATTAGCTTGTTACTAGCTAGTTTTGAGACTGAAAATCCAATATACTTCTCTTCGAGACAGTATGTTTGCTAAATCACCTCCCTGATTGTTAAGATGAACTTTTTCAATGCCCTGAATACTGAAAAAGTTCAATTCTCCAGAGTTACACAGATGGAAATGTTTGGAAACATTAGTTTATTTTTTGGTTTTAATATCAGATATGTGCTCCGGAATTCTCTCCTTCAGTTTGCGTGAGGTTTTTCCTACAACTGGAATTGACATTTCAGATGTGATTAGATATATCACATTTTTAATATTACAATTAATATATTGTTTAATATTAAAAATTTTACTGTTTAAATTGTCTGAAAAGGTGTTACTAGTGATGGGCAAAACGGCCGCGTTTCGCTTCGCCGAAAAATTTTTCGCCATTTCGCGAAACGAGTCGAGCGTCGTTTTTGACGCGTGTCACGTCGTTTTTGACGTGCGTCGCGTCGATTTCCGACGCATCGCGTCGTTTCCGACGCACGTCGCGTCGTTTTCGTCGCGTCGCGTCAAAAATGACGCGCGACTCGTTTTTGCGCGGCGAATTTTTGGCGGCGAATTTTTCTGGTCGTTTCGCGAATTTATTCGCCAGCGGCGAATCGCGGGAATTCGCCGCGAATTCGCCCATCACTAGGTGTCACTTTTATCCATATAAGGACAAACTACACATCTCTTTTCTCCACATATAAAATTTCCTTTTGTTACTAGCCAGGTAGTATGTGATTCTTTTTTCTTATTTACCATACTTGGAGAAAGCATATTCTTTAAAGTGAGAACTTTTCTGGTGACAAACTTACAGCTGTAACTTAAAATGTTATTAAGTTTATCATGTCTTTAAAATAGGAACATTTTTTAGAGGTACCTCTAAATCGGCATTAATCCTGGACAAATCCATGTGTATTTACTTACAGCCCTCAATTTTCTATGATGAAATATATAATTGTTCTTCTCTTTGCCGTACCACTCACTAAAGCTGGGGGTCTTGGGCTGGTGCACCTGGACCACATTCACTACTCTGTGAGTTATTCACATTTATTCTGGAGCACCTTGTTTTTTTGTAACTAACAAAACTAACTAGGTGACCAAGAATTGACCGCTTAGTAAATGAATGATGTCAAAATTTATTATTTTAATCCATAATTATTGCTTGTGCATGAAAACTTCATTCAAAAGTGCGCAATGCAACTAAGTATCCTCCAATATTTTGGGGAAATGCCTTGGGTTTTTTCTATGTTTTATGCCAAAGTGAGCATCTCCCATAACCATGTATCCCACATATTCCCAATTGAAAAAAAATTTTAATACCCACAATCCACACATGCCATCCTTAGATGTGCCATCAATCCATAGAGTTCTCACCATTAAAGGAGAATTCAACCTGTAATAGAAAACCGTCCCTCCTCTCCGGGGGGGTAGACCCCCTCCCTTCTCCCCCCAGCCAACCTGCCCCACGAGCAAATACCCCTAATTTTTTACTTACTCCTCCGTGCAGATTTGGGCCATGGGCACCATGTTCTTTCTTCAGTCTTTTGGAATCAGGCCTGCATTTTTGCCGCACGCCCAGTTGAAGTAAATTCCTGGTCCCACACCACTGCGCATGTGCCGAATGCATGTGGATGTGCCGTGGCTGCAACGTAACTTCAGTAGAAAGAAGATGGCACCCGTGAACCGCCGAGGCTGAGGCTGAATCTTCACGGAGAGGTAAGTAAATATTAGGAGCAGGGGGGCAGGTAGGCTTGGGGGAGAAGGTAGGGGGTCTACCCAGGGGAGGGGTTTTGTATATTAAAGGTTGAATCTCCTTTAACATAAGCTCACAAAACTTTTATAAAGGCAGGACATGATCTTTCCAGATATTAGTATGCTCTTGATAATGCTTTTGCATCCATCAGCAACTGCTTATAAGATTTATTATTTCTTCTAGTTCATTTTTAATATGCATTTAATTTAGATCAAGTGTAAGTCCATCCCAACTACATAAATTTTCAAAGTAATTTCAAGTAGGCAGTAATGACCTCTGCATATTATGCCCTTTTTCCTTTAGTCATGTTTGTTGTAGCACTCAGGTAATCAATTCAAGCCTCAAGAATCTCTGTACTGGAATCCCATTTTATAGTGTCAGATGTAGGTATATGCAATCCTTGTTTAAACTTTGCTCTGAATAAGAAATAGGGAAATGTGATACAGTAGTTATAAAAATGATGTGAAGGCAACAAACCATGAGAGACAGCTTTCTAGTTGTCAGAAGTACAGAATGGAATTTTCACAGAAACAAGTCAAATTAAAAACATAAAAAAAGCATAAATGTGTTGTGCTTGTTGAGAAAATAACAATTGATGTTTAAAAGTGATTTCAATGATGAGCAAAGGAAAGGGCCAAAATGTTTTTCCTTTTTTTTTGTGGGCTGTGAGTGTGCAAACATTATCCTTTGTGTGCATTTTTATTACGAGCAAGTGTTGAATAATGTGGGTGCAAGCAAAACCTTTTGTGTGCAAATGAAAGGGGCTTGAACAGCACCTTTAAGGGGTGAGCACAGAGTGCTTTCAAGAATGAAAGGTCAGTTTGGCATGCACTAAGCAAAATCTGCATGGTTTAAACCTCCCAAAAACACACCTACTCTGCACTGTCAAAGATTAAGTTTGATTTCTCATTTTTGCCAATTTTGTAGAGACTTCAATCAACTGAAGAGTGTTATTCCAAGCCCATAGAATAAAGTAAGAGTCTGTTCTAATTCAATATTTATTAACAGGAGGGCTAAAATAAACACCAGAATACAGTACCTGGGTTTAGAATTGTACAGGGATTTGGGGGAAAATTGCATCTGAGGTAAGGGAGTTGGTGAAGATGCCCATGACAGATGTTAGATATAAAGAAATACCATTAGTTGATTGCTGCTTTAATTATCAAAAGCTCTATCATTTGAGCCATGATATTGTATTGCAAGAGGTTTTAAAGCATGTTAGGACAATATAAGGCAGCATGAATGCTATCTTCCTTTAACAAAAGAAGATAATATTTAGTGTCATCCACAAATAAAACCATTTGAATTTCTAGCCTTAGTATTTCTTATTCACCCCTGGCTGGGACAATAATGTTTTTCCCATTATAATATCCGTAATAATGTACAGATTTTCCCATTATAATATCTGTAATAATGTACAGATTTTCCCATAATAATATAATTATATGCTTTGCAGCTTCTACTACTACAGCCAAAAATATTGAAATACAAATGTTCTAAAAACTAAGACATCACAACTAGGAACCTCAAAAGCACTAAGAGATGTATTTGTTCTTAAGTGCCCTTGTTAAAACTCTCACAAACAACCATTAGGACTTCAGTATGTTTGTTTTTTATTTCAGGAATTAATATCTATTCTGATTAACTTCATAAAAAGGATGTAAACGAATGTGATCTTCAATCTTGCTTGCGCCACTGTAGTGACCCTCGAACCCAATAAGCACTTGTAACACAGTGGTTAAATATCAGTATTCATTTGTTTCACGATGAACAAGTCATTTTATCTGAAAACCTTCCTAAATCCACAGTTAGTGAAATGTCAAATGTAAAAATAGTTTAAGGCATATATGCATACAGGACCACAAAAACCAACTGACACACTGTATTATCATTATACCAACTACTGGAAACATATCACCCATCTAAACAAGGTTTGTTTTGTTCAAGAAAAGCTCAACATCCACATAAACCTACATTTTGAAAACTGTAACTATAGAGCATAGTGCTCTGCAAACTGAAAACAGCAACAATCTAAATAAGAACTCATTCCAGTAATGATGCTGTAATGATGGGTTGGCAGGCTCACACTGATCATTCTGTATTGTCCGTACAGCACAAAACAGTTTGTTGCTCATAAACTTTTTTCAGTCTGTTGCTGTGTTTGGAATATTTAACTGTATACTTCTCCCAAACAAGGCTCAAGGCAAAAAAAAAGTCACAATTGCTTTCTATGTATCAATTAAATCATATATCTGAATATTTAACGTACTGTAAGACTAAAATGCATCAAAATGTGGCAACGTTATCAGTTGAATGATTAAAGGGGCTGTTCACCTTCCAAACACTTTTTTCTGTTCAGTGGTTTTCAGGTTGTTCTCCATAAATAAAGACTTTTTTCAATTACTTTTCATTGTTTATTTTTTACTGTTTTTCCAAAATCTAAGTGTAAAGTTGAATGTTGGTGTCTCTGCTGTTGGAGTCTGGCAGCTCAGTAATTCAGGTGCAGACTCTAAACTGATACAATTTTGCAACATTTAATTGATACATTTCACAGCAACATCTCTGGAGTATTAGCAACTATTGTATCAATTCAAACAGCTGCCTGTAATGAAACCCAGAGATTCTGCTCAGCAGGGACAAAGATAAGAAATGTATCCATTAAATGTATCAGTTTACATTGGGGGGGTCAGCGACCCTCCCTCTCAGAGCTGCTTTAGAATGTAAAACATTACACTTTACACTTCAATATTAGAAAAACGGTTACAAATAGAAAATAGACAGTAATTGGAAAAAGTCGTTATTTATGGTGATCTATCTGAAAACAACTAGTTGTTTGAAGGTGGACAACCCCTTTAAGTTCAAACATGGCAGATTACAGAGAGGTAACTAGAAGTTAGTGAGCAGGCTGGCTGGCTGCAATGATGAAGCAAAACACCCGATTTGGGAGTTATAGAAGTAGAAGAAAAGATACAATAAAATAGTTTGCTATTTGAATGGCTATTTTTATGTTCTTCTATGTTGGCAGTACCCCTGCCTACTTTTGAAAGAAGTACAGTATCCCAAGTAAAATAGGTTCCTCATCTTAAACAGCCAGAAGAAGACTTAAACACTGTTTTTGCAAGGCCCCAACCCTAATTATCTCATTTAAGCCAATAGGGGGTATCACATGTTGACAACAGAAGAGCTTACTATAGTCTGACCTCCCACAGATTGGGCTGTCTCTTAACAACAATAGGTTTTTCTAAGCAATTGAGTGAGGATCTAAAAATGAAGATAACTGTTGCCTACAAAGCAAGGGAGGGTTGCAAAACTTCCAGTTCATAGTTTCCATTGTCTGTAATGTCATCAAGACTTGGCAGTCAGGAGGAACTATGAAAGTTGATGCAAGATCTGGAACACCAAGGAAAGTTTCAGAGAGGACTGCTTGTTTGCTGCCCAGAAAGGCAACCCCTCATATGACTGACATAAGGACATGCAGGAAGTGACACAGGAGTGGTTTTGTGCTGTTCCATGTTAAAGTGTTGAAAAATGTGGGAAGAGTCATTAGGAGGAAGCCTTACCTGTGACCTTATTATAAACATCTATGCCTATAAGGTATGGAAAACAGCATCTAGATAAACTAGAGGCCTTTTGGAAACAAGTAAGAGTGTAACTCTTTGGCCACAATCACCAAAGTTTTGTTTGGAAAAAAAGAACTAGCATTCAACACCTTGGCATCCCTAATGGATCATTTAGGTTTTGGGCTTGTGTGGAATCCAGTGGCACGTAAAACATTGTAAATGTAGAAGGAAAGAATGATTTCCACTAAATATCAGCAAATTCAGGATGCCAATGTGAAACAGTGAAACGGTGAAAACAGGATGGTTCCTACAACAAGCAAATGGCCCTAAACATATCACAAAGGCCACCTTGAGTTACTTGAAGAAAAGCAAACTGAAGGTTTAGGCATGACCCTTACAAGACCCTGGCTCAAACATCATTGAAAATCTGTGAGTAGATCATACAGAAGCAAGACAGCCAAGAAGATCTTGGAATTAGAAGGGATTGACAAGGAAGAGTAGGCAAAAATCCCTACAAAGATGAGCTGTGATCTGTGACAAATGGGGTGTAAAAGACTTAAGTAGGGTGTCCAAACATTTGCTCATGCCACTATTACTGTTTTCCCCATGTTTTAAAGTTTGTGAAACAATATTTAACTGTATTAGCATTGGCAAACATTTGTTAACACACTGATTCCTGCAGTAGTTGTTATTACATACAACAAGAATTGGCATTTAAAATATGATTGTTTTAATAAAAAGAAGGGTTAAGGGGCTGCAGAACCACCAATATCACCAATGCCTAGCCCTGCCAGTGCATTAAAGTGCAATGCATGATGGCACAGAATGGTCTCCTAGTAAAGGTGAATGAATTCTAGTGTGCTTTGGAGATGTATAATCAACTGTGAAGACACAGAGCTACATACCCCCCGTGTTTTGACAGAGCTACATACACTGCTATTTCATTGCTCAGATGAAACAGTGGCTTATATAGCTGGAGTACACATGACACATTATTCATCTCATAAGAAAGAGTATGACAGTATGAGGCAGATTTATCATTGGTCAAATTTCGAATTTAAAAAAATTCGAAATTTGACCATGTCAATGGAAGGGAAGCAACATCCTTCAGATTTTACAGCAATTCAATTGGTCGAACGATCAAATAGTAAAAATTTGATTGATCGATTAAATTGTTCAAATTAGTTACATAGTTCAACCCCTCCAAATTAAAAACCCAGCATACACACACATTGAATTGATTGATTGATTTGAACGATTTTAACCCTTCGATCTAATTTTTACTATTCGATTTAAATTCACCAAAACCACTTTGCCAGGTTAAACCTGGCGAAGCAGCCAATCGAATAAAAATTTAAAGGGGAAGTCATTCGAAATTCGACTATTTGAATAGATTTTTATTAGATCTATTCGATTTGATCGAATTTACAAATTCAATGGTCGAATTTACCTAATTCGCATGTTCTAAAATTCGACCAATCGAATTCTGTAAATTCAATCGAATTTCTAATTATTCCCATGAATTTAGTTTATCTGCCCCTATGTGTCAGACCTGAAAATGTATGCTCCATTTTAGTATGATGCCAGATTATACTGTAATTTTAGAAGAGAGTAATTTTAACCTATGGCAGCTAGCACTACAAGCATTTGCCACTTATTATTCACTCATCTCAACAAAATTAGCTCTGACATATAAACTAGCTCAGTCATGCATGACTTCAGACAAGCCTCCCAGGAATTTTCTCTCGGGCAGTTCATCATCTTTTCCCCCAAAGCCTTTATCAACCCAACTGCCAGAATAATCTTTCTTATTCCACAAATGATTGCCTACCCATCAATACTGAGCCAAAATGCATGGTTACTGTCAAGCAGCAAATAATATACAATTTCAGCATTGGAATCACATATGTTCAAAGAAGCCCCCATTAACAATGTAAATTGCTACTGCTTCTAATATGGAAATGAAAAGGTATGTTTATCACTTGTAAAATCACTTGAACTTCTGTTCAGGTCCACAGCTATTCATACTCCAGTATCTAATTCAAATCAATGCATGGTTGCTAGGGTCATTTGGACATTATCAACCAGGTCGCTGAAACTGCAAACTGGAGATCTGCTTAGTAAAAAGCTAAGTAACTCGAAAACCACAAATTCTAAAGAATGAAAACCAATCGCAAATTGAACAGCCCCTTTAATGGAATAGTTCAGTATAAAAACAGATGTGGATAGGCTGTGCAAAAAAAAAAAATTCTAATATACTGTAGTTTTTGCCAAAAATGTAATGTATAAAGACTGGAGTGACTGGATGTCTAACATACCATAGCATAACACAAATTCCTGCTTTTAAGCTCTCTAACTAGGAGTTAATCAGTGACTATAAGAGGAACCACATGGGACACAATTAGTGATGGGTGACTCGGACCTGTTTCGCTTCACCGAAAATTTGTGAAACGGTGAAAATTCACTCATTCATTGGAGTCTATGGGTGGCATTTTCATGGCATGGTAGAGTCAGGTCAGTTAGAGACCAGGATGGATTTTAAAGAACTCTTCATACCAGCAGAACTCAACAAGGTAGGTACATCAAGTTTAGGGAAACAAATCTACATTTCTAAGTGGAGTATTCGGATTACTACACAAAACCTCTGGTTGCAATAAGAAACACGTGTAGATTAGCAACATATTTTAAACTACACTGAAATAACCATTAACCCTTGGTTATAACAAACCCTGGCCACCAACAAATAATATGTCTTTACATAGCCAATTTACATCTGAATATGTTATTTTAATCAATTTACACCCTCTAGTGTTTACATATAATATCACTTAGCACGTAGGCAAACCCATTCCACCTCTAGCAAGAATACGACTTCTGCAACTTTCTCTGAAGTCCCAGAACAGCATAGAAGAAATAAAAATACTTGTTTGATTATTTCATAGTAGAAGGTTAGAAAACAAGCTAATCAATCTCTCTAAAAGGCAAAACAATGAAGCCCTGTGAAACGAATATATAACATTATCAGAAAACTCAATCACAGTCTAATGGAAACAGACGGCAATTCTTTCTTTTAAGAGGTATACATAATACTAGGCTTCTGACACAAATCCTTGAAGTGTAAGAGCAGCCATTTATCCAACTTCTAAATGTGTTCTTGGCTTCGAAAATTGCCCAGGTTTTGCATACTTGTACTTTCATGTATATACATTTATTATAGTCATCAAAACATTAAACAGATTACTACCTGAATATGTATTGCACAAAAGAGTACCTCTAGCCTAGCATACAGATTGAGATTTTGTACATTTGTACCCCACCCTAAGATAAATGCTAGTTTTTCACATTTAAGCAACTTTTTATTTGTTTTACTGCTTATGGCTGCAGAATATAGAATTCCATATGCTGCATTTCAAAGCATAGCATATTGCATACTTGTACCTTTTTCTACAAATTGCCTGGCATTCCGTTTTTCTGTTTCAGTGCAAATCTTGAATCAGAGGGAACCATGTTCTGCACATTTATTTAGCTAAACTGAATCAGTATGCAAGAGTTGCTATTTCAAATGCCGGCTACTGGTTTGCATCAAACGATGGGAATACTAATCAATATATAATCTGGTATGCCTTGGACCTGATATGAAATTACATCTTTTATTAAGTTGATCTTTATAATGTATTCTGACCTGTTTAGTTTAATCAGGTTGGATGATGCCATCTGTGGATTGTGATTTGGTATGCCGTTGTAAATAAGGAATCGTTCATGTGTTTCAATTCTTAATCTTTGTTATGGACCATGTTAAACCCCACACACCATCAAATGAATATGTATGTATGAAATAAAGTGTATTTGCCAGTACAGACATTTTGGGGAGTGCATTATACTTTCCCTGCCTGCAATGGAAATGCAAATGGTGCTAAATTGCACTAAAGAAGTCCATAGTCTAATACAAGTTAAAATGAAAACAAAGATCAAATTGCTTTAAGCAACTGCATTTGAGCACCTAGCACCTATGTTAATAAATGAGACATTCATTCTTTCAATAAATTGTTCTCTGTAAAAACCTATAAATATATTGGCTTCCACTTACTTAGGGGCAGATTTACTAAGGGTCAAATTGTCGAGGGCTATTAGCCCTCGAATTCGACTGGCGAATATTTGGCGAATAAATATTCGCCAAAGTCGAATGGAATATTTGCCAGTTTTGAGCACATATTCGATTATTCGCCAGAATTGTACGATCAAATAGTCACAGGAATAGTCGCAGGAAAACACTCTCGAATATTCACCAAAATCGTACAAATCGAACGTTTGAAGCGTTGGCAAAATACTTAGAAAAAAAAAGCCTATGGAGGCTTCCCATAGGCTTCTATTGCAATTCGGTAGGTTCAATCTGGCAAGTAGTAGTCGAATAAAAATTTAAAGGGCAGGTTCTTCGACTGGCGAATAGTCGAGCACTCGAATATATATTTATTCGATCTATTCGATGCGCCCGAATATTCTATATTCGATGGTCGAAAATACTTAATTTGCATATGCAACAGTCGCACGATCGAATTGAGACTACTTGCAACTATTCGTGCGTGTATATTTGAATCCTTCACACTAATTTAGTAAATCTGCCCCTTATTGTATAGATTATTTTGAATGCAGTACCATACATATGTTATACATAAAGTGTATGCAGCATTGAGAGTTAGGGTTAGTTTTAGGGTTTATCTTTGTAGTGACACCACTGTTTAAGATGCTTCTGCATCCATTGTCACTATGAGCAGCAACATTGAGCTTTCAACAGGGCCCAGACCTGGCCTCTTTGCAGAAACCCTCACCTTGCTTGAGCTACTGCCAGAAGTCATCCTGCCCCCCTTCCTCATTCAATGGCAGCTATGTCAACAAGAGAATTTTGAGGGAACCTCAATGGAAATGAAACCATAGTCTATTAAATCATTACATTAAGCTTTCTTATGACAATTTTACCACAGAGAAAAATAATGTTGCACTTATAACTTACAGTTGCAAGTTTCTGAACATCTTCATCAGACGCACCCAAAGAAGCAAGACCAATCTCCTGGGAAAACTGGGCAAATTTGTGGTCCGCAAGCAAAGGAACATGGCCCAGCAATTCATGGCATGTGTCTCTGTCAGAAATATACATATGAAATGTTATTTTAGCGCATTTGACATTTGTTGATTTTTGTGACACTGGATACATTCAAGTATTATAAATTGCTGTGCCCAAAACTTACATTATTGTATTATTAATTCATAAAATCATTCATATATGTATACTTTAGGCAAGTGAATCAACTGCAAATACTTCTTTTCAGAGCATTGTTGTACCTACAATATCTCTGTGCACATTTCTAATTTCACATAGAAACTGTTAATATACCCAATAGGATTGTTTGCCTAGTATATCGTAGCTGGTATCAAGTCACATCACTACCTTAAATTAAACCTCTACAAAACGGAAATGGTTCTTTTTCCTCCAACTAACGCCAGTAACATCCCTGAGGAATCCATCATAATTAACAATTCCACTATCACCCCGTCTCCCCAGGATTGGTGCCTTGGGGTTATCCTAGATTCTGCCCTGTCATTCACTCCTCACATCCAGTCACTTGCTAAATCATATCACTTCCACATAAGGAACATATCCAAAATACGATCATTTATAACCCAAGATGCTGCCAAAATTCTTATTCACCCTCTCGTCATATCACATCTAGACTATTGTAACTCTCTTTTAATTGGCCTTCCCTGCCAGAGACGGTCACCTCTCCAGTCCATAATGAACACTGCCACTAGGCTTATACACCTCAGCAACTGCTCCTCCTCTGCCATACCATTCTGCCAATCCCTGCACTGGCTTCCACTCCCCTTCAGAATTAAATTCAAATTAATGACCCTGACATTCAAAGCACTTCACAACTCTGCCCCTCCCTACATCTCTGAACTACATCTCTATATACTTACTCACCCAACTTCTTACTATGCTCCTCTACTGACCTGCTACTCAACTCTTCTCTCATTACCTCCTCACATGCTCGTATTCAAGACTTTACGAGGGCTGAACCCCTCCTCCCACGGTATGTCCGACTTTCTCCCAACCTTTCTGCTTTCAAGAAATCTCTTAAGACCCACTTATTTAGAGAAGCCTACCCTCACTCTTAACTACCCAGTGCAATACCACATACAGTACCATATCATTCACCCACTTAACTCCGATCTTACCCACTCCCACACCTTGTGTATCATTCCCTTCCCTTTAGACTGTAAGCTCTTTCTGCAAAGAGCATTCCTAGCTAATGAAATGCATGTTATTATTATTATTATTATTAATAATAATAATAATAATAAAAGTACAAGGTACTTATTTGATTAAACTGGAGTCTATGGAAGCTTACTGGAGAACAAGTTTCCAGATAACAAATACTATATATGTCACAAAAGTGAATGTATATGCAAGTGGGACCAGCACAATCATTTTGTAGGCAAAAATAAAAACTTGTTTATTTATTCACATATCATTTTGATTTCAACAGTGTGGTCCTCATTAGGACTTTGATTGGTCCTTGATAAAAGATTGGTCTCTTCCAGATCTTACTGACATGTGGGAGGGCACATTACCAGACTTAAATATATCCATCAGAGATATGTTTATACAAAGTTCATGAATTGGCAGTACCGGAATCCTTACAGAATCTCGAAAATATTCCCCTAGGCTTCTGAAATATGTATAAAGTGTGAAATTGGTTTGTACTTGCAACACACTGTGGGGTAGATTCATCAAAGAGTGAAGTTAAGAGTGAAGTTCCGCCACTAGAGTGAAATTCTGCCACTCTCCATTCATTTCTATGGGATTTTTAAAGGCATATTCATCAAAGGGTGAACTTTCACTTCACCCATTGATGAATACGCCTTGCAAAATCCCATAGAAATGAATGGAGAGCTGTAGAATTTCCCTCTAGTGGCGGAACTTCACTCTTTCATGAATCTACCCCCATAAGTGGGTATGTGTTCAACTAACAATCACAGAGTGAAACCAGACAGGAGTTTTAAGCAGGTTTCTCTCTGCTCTTTATTTTCAGAGGAAAGGTATCTTGTGTCAAACAACAAACAAAGAGTGTAACAAGCAAAAGTCAAACTTTACAGCCTATAACTAAACAGAAGGTTGCCCCCCACTCCATTCAGGTCTAAGGGCTTCCTCCACCCTAAACCAAAAAGTGTTTTGTTGCATCACTGCAGTGAGACAACCTTTCGCACACATACACCAGCTTTAGAGGCAGCATAAACACAACTGATGTGGCAGCTGCAAAATTTGTAATGGATCTATGAAAGAAGACTTCTTTCCACTCCAAGCTCTGCAAAGCCTTTGTACCCCAGGATTATAAAAATAACATTTAAACAACCAGAGAAAACAAAAATATGAACCCTGCAGCCCCTAATCATGTCTAGGTGAGAGTCATAGGTGAAATATATACTGTATCCACCAGCTTACAGCCAGTAAAACACACTCTCTCTCTCTCTCTCTATATATATATATATATATTACATACATAACCTCATCTAGCCAACTATAGGTATTCATTTGTTGGGCCCTCTTTAAAAATAAAAATATGCTTCTTATCATTCCAAACTACTTGAGATTATTTTCCTATTTTAAGCATTTACTCCTCTGTCCCTTTCTCTCTGACCTTCCATGGCTGGCTTCATCTAGTATGTATCCAGCACAAACTGCACATGATAATTAAGTTCTCCAGAACTTTTATCGTTTCTTATCCTTCTTGACACCAATAATATTTTTTACAGTGTCGTGTAAGCTTCACTATGGCATTCAGCTCCTTTTTTTCTTACTGACATAAGCACAGCTTTTTAGCTGTAATCCCTACCTAAGTGCTTCTTTTGATTGATTTTCTCATTGCAAATCCAGATTATCCATTTGAGAGTCCCTTAAGGTTCAGTCAGTTGCCCCTTGCTCATACATTTCCCTATCTATTATGTCCTAAATCTCAAACTCCTTCTCTGCTAAATTCTCATAGATAATTGATGTGATGATTTAAATTTTATACAGCATTGTTGCCAATATAAAATGAATTTACAAATGTGCTCCGAATTACCAATCATTTGGTGCAGAAACAACTGAGACTATGCTAAATTAGCACCGGTCCTCTTTCGAATTACCACAATATATAGTAATAGTGAGTTTGTGTCTCACAAACAGCAGTTGCAAACTGTCTCAGAGTAGCACTGTCTATATCATAGTGTATCAAGTGTATATGCAGTGGAGGCTGATTTATATGTGCTCAGTTGTAAACAGTGTGTTTGCTCTTAGAAACCAATCAATCTTTTTTTTTTTTTTTTAATATATTACTAATTGATTGCTATGGACAACTACAGTTGCAATTTACAAGCCAAAAAGGTTCAGCTTGACTAATGTGTTAAGCACCTGGGTTCTAAACCCATTATGTCGTCTGTGCTAGAGTTTAGTACCTGTAGCAGCCAGCAATACTTCCCTATATACATGCAGAAATCTTATATAATGTTTCCAATGAACAACAATAAAGTCTGCTATGTGTGCACACAGTATTATTAGCAGACACTAGTACAATAATAATTTTTTCCGCGATTCTGCCAGATCCGACGCAGGCCAACAAAATGCCCATGTCAAGTCAGATGCAACGGAATTAAGGAATGTAATATAAAGTCGGATGGAGTCGCAGCATTGCTCTGATGTGACACGACTGTCGGATGCAGAGGCAGCTCATAGTGTTTGCATCCAACAGCTTCATTCTTTTGTATTACGTACCTTGTTTCTTGTCGCATCCAACTTGACGCAGGTGTTTTGTCGGCCTCCGTCGGATCTGGCAGAATCACAGCAAAACTGCCAATGTAGTTCTACCCTAAGGGCTCTTACACACAATCGTTTTTAACTGCGCTCCCCTGCGTTCCGTTTTGCTGCGTTCAGTCGCAGGGGAGCGCAGGTATAGACGCACACAATTATTTTCAATGGGGCTGTACTCACACCAGCGCATGCAGGCGCCAAACGCAGGTTCAGACGCAACATGCTGCATTTTTCCTGCGTTTGGCGCCTACATGTATTTGTGTGAGTACAGCCCCATTGAAAAGCATTGAGTGCGTCTATACCTGCGCTCCCCTGCGGCTGAACGCAGCAAAACGGAACACAGGTGAGTGCAGGTAAAAACGCTTGTGTGTAAGAGCCCTAAGGGTTCTATTTATCAAGCTGTGTAAAAAGAGTGAAGCAGTGATGTTTCCCAGAGCAACCAATCAACAATTAGATTTCAACAGTTGAAAAACAAAAGCATACATCTGATTCTTTGCTATAAGCAATATCACCTGCACTGTTTCACTCCAGGGGGTAACTATAAAGGAAGCAGACCTTGCAGCTCCAGGGGGGCAGGAGGTATAGGAGGCCCATGATGCCCTAATTAATTAGTAATTTTAATCAATATTGCTAAAACAGGACAATCTCTGGAATTTTGGGGGCACTAAAATTATTTTGCTGAAGGGCCCAGTAACATCTAGTTAAGTCATTGATTCTCTCCACTCTTTATGTTGCATAATAACTAGAGCCAAGGTTGCATTTGGGCTCAAGGTGTATGCATGCAGATAAAACATGAATAAATATAAGAAATTAATATTGCAGATTGTATGCTGTTGCCCTAAGGATGACTGTGTTGAATGAACAATCCTATTTCAGTTCTAAATATTCTATGGAACAGTGATTAAGACTTAAAGCAGTGTGAACACTCATCCAGCAGTAAAGCAGTTAAATGATACTTGACATGTTTTATTTTCTTCGGTTATTTTGAAAACCTGAAAAATATATTTTTCAGGGATGTTGTCTTGAAGCTGAGTTGTCTCCTGAACGTACCTAGAGATTAATAAAGTTTCAATACCACCTTTGCTTTTGCCATGAAAAAGCTGAAAAATACCAGCTGTTTATCAGTGTGATCAAATGAAGCGAATACATTATGAGATACCTGCTTGGTATTTGGTACATTAAACTGCAGCTGTCTCTCATTTAAATGAGTACATTATGGTCTCCTGGAAAATGTAATTTTCTTTTTCTCTAATCAGCCAGCTTTAGATATAATCTGAGACGGGCAAATATTTATACCATGTCCTCATGTTCCTTACCCATGTGTCCTTTTTCAGTATGATTACAGATCTCATTTATATCAAATACTAATAGTTTGTTTTACACCAAAATCCCTTGATTTCAAGTAATCATGCATAATTATACAACACAGAAGCATTTTTATAGCCAGCAACCCAAACCCCAAAGTTTGCGGTGCATGATTAGTTTTACAATTAGGTATGGAATTTAATATCTGCACTGTATTTTTTTTAGCATCTGTATTTTTCTGCTGGGTGTTTATAGCAACTATAGGGATGCTGTTACTCTTAAGCAGTGATCCCCAACCAGTAGCTTGTGAGCAACATGTTGCTCTCCAACCCCTTGGATGTTGCTCCCAGTGGCTTCCAAGTAGGTGCTCATTTATGAATTCCAGGTGTGGAGGAAAACTTTGGTTGCATAAAAACCAGTTGTATTTCCAAATATAGCTTTTTGCAGGCTGCCAGTCCACATAGGGGCTCCAAATAGCCAATCAAAGCCGTTTGTTGGCATCCTCCGGAACTATTTTCATGCTTATGTTGCTCTCCAACCATTCTTACATTTGAATGTGGCTCACGGGTGAAAAAGGTTGGGGATCCCTGCTCTAAAGGACCCTGAACATAAAGTTACATGCTACAAGTAAAAGCCGCACCAGGCCCTAGTATTCAGGCCCTGCCCATGCTTCACAATAGTGAAACTGGAGTTCCTAGTGCAGTGAAAATAAAATAGAGGGAAAAAAAATGACATGGTGAATTGGTGGTACCATAGGGGGTAATATTAACATTGGCCAATTCTGGCCTCTGCCAAACATCAGTAATAGCCCCATCCAAGGAACCTTTTTTCTTTATAATGGTTAAATACAGTACGTATCAAGTTACTGCATAGGGCAGGGGGCTCCCAACACCACAGGGAAATAGCAGCAGCAGATTCATATGCCCAAATGAAATTGCATCAAGATATATGTAAGGCTCTGTAAAGAGGAGAGAAATGTAAACAATATATTCATTGATTTAATCATAGTCCCTTAGACACATTTTAATCAAATAATTCATATTTGTTGATCCCAACTAAGATATAAATAATCCTCATTGGAGGCAAATTTATCCTACTTGATTAACATTAAATAGGAACAGTAACACCAAAAAATGAAAATGTTTTAAAGTGAAAAATGAAAATATCATGTACTGTTGCCCTGCACTGGTAAGGCTGATGTGTTTGCTTCAGAAACACTACTATAGTTCATATAAACAAGCTGCTGTGTAGGGGGCAGCTATTCAAAGGAGAAAAGGCTCTGTTGTATTGTGTAGATCACAAACTGGGTGATTCTGTTTTGTCTTCCTTTCTTGGATTATTTGTTCTAATTCCTTTATTGGTTCCCACCTGCTATACAGTTGGTATGAATACAAAAGAGCAGGACTGCTAATGTTTTTGTTGGTGTCCCTTTTGGGCCTCACATGCAATAATTAATTTCTAACAAGCCTCATTACTCTTTTGCACCCACGCTAACACTCATTTACATTATAGTTATGCATAAAAATTATATTTTTGAGAGATCCTGTTGTAATTTGAATACATTTGTTAAATTCCCCCTCTAGTCATTTTTATCGTGGCTGACAACTGTCTTCCTAAATACAGTTAATTCAATAATTCAAGACAAAAGCTTGCCTGGAGTTTCCATTATTGCAGCTTTGCTCTGGAGTGCTTTCTTGCTGGATTGGTTTTGTGATGCAAATACTAATACGAAGGACAGAACAGTAATGTACGGGCACTGCCTTCTGTAGAGGAAAATAATTGCATCTTGAAAGAATTTGAAGCATGTATTCTCCTATAATCAAGTGAACCCAACCTTTATTGATTTTCTTGGATAGAAAATGACAGATGTTGTTCATTAGCCGTATTGTGCACAGAGGAACCTTAGCATAATTGAATGTGCTATAATTTAAATGTTGCATCCTCCGTTGCATATTAATCTCCACAGCCAGGTTTCATCCCGCTACAAATTAGAACACAGCATACTTACGGCTCAGGTGTGTAGAGGGGATCTGATCCATGCCTAATGTACTGCGTGCAGTGAAAAACCCGGTAGGCTAAGCCTGCTAAAAAGTCTCTAGGTGATAGATAGCCCGCAACAGGTCTCACCATGAAGCCAGATCTTTCTACAGGGGAAAAGAGAATTATAGGGAGAAAAAAAATGCATTTTGTGAAAGGATGCTTGAATAATGACTCATGCTAAGTAGGGAATTTAACTTACTAAAATTATCCTATTAGGAATGAAATAAAGTTCC
>CM044435.1:51402671-51429501 GCA_024363595.1 Xenopus borealis | reverse complement strand
ATTTATTTTGGATAAAACATATTTCACAAAATAATTTTCCGTGAATGAAGACTGCTCCCTGCTTTGAAATTAATTAACTGATGATAATTTTCAAAGCATGAAAAGCTTGGACAGTAGTATTTAATATGTCTGTATAATTAATAGCTGTACCAATGCACTGTACTAATCCACGCCCAAGGATTGTGTCCTGAATGCAGAATAATATCGGCATTCCATGTTTTGGGCACACATACTGGTTCTGTTTCACTCATCAAAGGTCCTAAGGTCACAAATCAGCTCATCTGTGCTTGTATGAATGATAAATATAAAAAGCAATGCAGAAACCTCACATTTATCCAGAATTATTTGCATTTGTAGAGTGATCAAAAACAGAACACGGACCAGGGTCTTTCAGAGAGATTCATTGTTTTTCACGCCCCAGTTTATGAATTTATGCTTTGATTTATTTTGTACAATTTGGGGGTCATTTTTTAATATTCAAGATTGCTGTGTTGCTGTGTGTCAAGAAATTGTGTTGAAAAAACATCAAGACTCAAATATTGAGAGGCTTCTGAGGAAGGAATTGTCAACTGCGCTGAAAGCATTAACCCTTCTCTTTCCCTGCCTTACAATGCATCCATGTGCTTTCAATAAAGTTTGAATTATATGAATATGTGGATTATCATTCTTCTACCCAGCTCAAGGTGTATCCTGCTTTGCCAAGTTTTGCAAATGGAAAACCATGGCAGCCTAAAGGTTTGTCTGCAACATTCAAGCATTTTTTTTTATTTTCGGAGGTTTCTAAAACAGTCGAGATTTTACACCCTTGTTCAAAATGAATGAAAGCTGCAATTTTTGCACTGCAATCAACTTTTTTTATGAGACTTAGTGCAATTCATTTGAATTAATTCGTGAGTCGTGATTCTAATGGATCACTTTCAAGATTTTTTTTTTTACAGAATAAAAATAAATTTGTCCAAAAACCTCACCACATGTAAGAAATCCACATACAGTACCCTGAGTCTTCAGCTAGGGGCACATAAACCAAACCAATAGGAGCAAGAACTCTAAGTAGTTCTCCAGGTAGGCTTGTATAATTCACGTAGATTTAGTGAAGTACCATGAACAGAGGTAGCCTAAGGCATTCAGTGTTTTCACACTTACTCATAGGATCATAGAGCCCATAATGCAATGGCAGCAACCTTTATAGTTAATATTTGAAATAGCAAAAGATACTGTTCAGCTGCTAACCCCTGAAAACCCCATTCTTTAAACATATAGGGGTTATGTAAAAGGCTTTTGCAGTAATTTTTTGTAATTACTGTCAGGAGCAGTAACTCATAGCAACTAATCAGCAAGTAGAATTTACCAGTCACATGTTTACAAGAAAGCATCTTCTTGGTTGCTATGGGCCCTTGGGCAAACTTAGTGCCTTTTATTACAAATGGGGTATTGTTCCTGTGCCAAAGTTGCTTCCAGACAAACTAATTAACTCAGAGGATGGAAACTTCTGGCCATATAGTGTGTCTGTATATGTTTGTATACCTCCTACTGTACCCTTCATTACAGAATATACAGTAGTCCATAACAAATGAAACAACAATTTCACAACAGTTTTTACAAAGTCAGAGCATGGCTCTTGCTTTGTGCAACATTTAGAATAATAATATAGTCACATGCAGTCTAAAATTCTGTAATTGTACATTCTGTGCCTTGGGAATGTAAACTGGTATAAAATGTTCTTTCATTTAAAGACAAGTTTTAACTGGAGTTTAGAGCCAGGAGGGACAGGCTGGGATGGGAAGTTTGAAATGTGAGACACTGGATCTAGTGATCATGTTTGGTGTATAGAAGAAATGTCCAAAGCAGAATAGCAATAGAGTAAATGGCTTGAGCAGGCAGTGCTGAAGAGACTAATGGCCTTAGCTGATGTTTTATTAGTACAAGGGTGAAGTGAGAACTGAATCTTGCAATTTAACTAAGGGAAACAAAGCTGTTTTAATGTAAGAGAAGATCAAAAGAGGATACTAACAGGACAAACACTCTATTGACTGGTAGCTTAATTGACCGTGACCCATGAAAGAACTCTGGCTGGCAACCAAAGTAAAATCAAATTAGAAAAAGGATCACAAAATGTACAACTTTCAACTTGCCGGAGATGCCAAGTTGGAAAATAGATTGTATAAGAAATAAGTGGTTAACAATGTCAAGCATACCAGTGGAATTAAGCATTACATGGTGTGTAATGAATAATGCCCCTGGTCCTTAATAATGGGTTTTGGGAACTTAGTTTGTTCCACAGAGCAAATGTGTCAGGATGCTGAGGTTTACAAAATAAAAGCACTAAAGAAAGACACTGCTATGCAGATCAGTACAGATGAATTCAATATATTGCTTAGCACTCACCCTAATAGATGGTGGCACCTTATTTATCATTTAGGCATCTCAGATGTGGCCTGTTTGATGGAATGATCAACCTTTATGGATTCTATGACCTGTCTAATGAGTAGGGTCTCCATGTTAGGTTGGCTTATTGGGAAAATAGATCATGAATTCTAGGCCTAAAAAATATTTTAAAGATCAGGGTCAAGTTTGTGTGCTCCGGCACCTGCAGTTATTTCTAGCCCAGGAGAAAGTGCCACATTTACAGAAACTGTATCACGTTAGATGTGCATATCAAACAATTATTGCTTGGAAATGCAAACTGATGTTTTTTCTTAAGAGATAATCCCCTGAAAGTGTTTTCAGGTGACTGCATGACAAACAATGAAGGGCAAATTGGAAATGTCTTATAAGCAATAGCACTAAGCAATTGCGGGGGAAAGTTGGGGTAATTTGGCTCACACAATCAATAGTAGCACAGGAAGCGGCAACCCTACTGAATGTGCTTGCCGAGGCACCCGTTGATAGAAAACTCTAAATCACCAAAAAATCACTGCAAAAGCAATTTTAGAAGACTGCTATAACAGGCAATGGAGGGCAATTTGACACCTTCTCCTGAGCTATTAAATATTGTGGGCACCAAAACATTGGCAAGAGCAGTTCATGGTTTACTTAATTTACTTATTACTTTTACTTATTTTACAAGACAAAAGGTCAGAAATCACTTCTGATTACAGTTATGATCTGAAGCGGAGGTGCTTAGACATTATACTTGTGCGTCTATATTGGTGAATAAATTTCATCAACATCTACCTGCTGCATAGCACAATGCTGTAGGGAGACATAAAAAATAATGGAGAAACCAAATGCCCCCGTACATGCCTATCATTTCTCAGACTGCTCTTAAGAGTACTTTTGCAATTTTGGAGTTGGATGTTTTAAAAGGTGGTGTAAATTTTGTCAAGAAAGGTGTTAAACATAGTTCTGAATTTACTGTTGAAAATGTATTATTTACACCAATAATCCAGTACCAACATCCATCGAAGAAAGAAACATTGTCTCTGGACTGCATGAAGCAGGTAGTATGCAAACATCCAAGAGTTTTCCCCAAATAGGTTAATTCCTTCATTCACAACCATTCAATATTCTACTAATCCCAAGTATTTTGGTTGATTTGAAGCATTCAGATGTGGTATTTGTAAATGCATTTAGATAAATCTTAAAGGGTATATGTACCCACACAAAGGTCCCTGATGTTTACAATCTAAAGTGGGAATTTCAGACATTATCATTGTGCTGCCCTCTCGTAAATAAATCCCATCAGCATCTACCCGCTGCATGTCAGAATGCTGAGGGAGACACTGGAAATGAACAATAAACTGACAACCCTAAACATATAAATGTAGAAATCTTCAGACTACTCTTCGGAGCACTAGACTTAATTTTCAGTTTAGACTGTAACAGAAGTGCGCTCTGCTGTCCTGTTCAGGTCAGGGCTGGACAGAAGAGTGATAGATTTATTTCCTGATGCGGGAAGGGTCTCCTGATGCTTCTCTGCTAAGAAATATCTAATTTCTCAAACCATAGGCAAACTGATCAGAATACATATTTGCTATGTTTCTAGTAGAGACCTGCACGGAAAGTTATGGAGTCTGGACATGGAACAATAATTTTTACCTGCTTGGACCTGCTGTCTGACACACAACTACCTCATCCATAACCTGATCTGAGACCCACCAACCATCAAGAAACAGAAAGTGCTGTTGCTGTAAACTTGAAATGTCATAATCAGAAGTGGGAGGTGCAGGAAAAAAAATGTTTAAAGAAAATGTTTGCTATAACCCACAAACCCATAGACCCTCTAGCTCACATCTACAGTGTACTTGTATTGAAAAGTCCAAGTAACCCGTAGGTATCAGACCCACTGCAGTACTCGGCATCTATTGTCCATGCTTTGTAGCTCTTATGCCCCTTAGATGGGAGGTTTATGCTAGTGCCAGCTAGATAACCAACTTGGGTAAACTTTTATTTTCCCATGATGAGTAGAAATTGACTGATGTTTGTACTGTATGATATGTGATAATCCTATTAAGCCAAACTACTGGGCACTGATTTATATTAATTGTCCCATGAACAGGTGGCCAGTTTGATGATCATTCATAGATTAGCACATCTCCAGATATGAGAACAATTTAACTCACGCGCCTGTACTGCAGTTGTGTTAAAACTTTAAATCTTTGATTCTGCCTTGATTGAAAAGTTATAAATGATCATTATACAGGATAATGTTTTTCTCACTGTGCAATAAAAATGATTTGGAAACCTGCAGGGACCTTTTTCTTGTATATCAGAAATGTATAACTAGCAGAAAAATACTGAACTTTGATTCCCCACAGTTCTCTACAGTAATGCTTGTTCAACCATGAAACGCAGGTTCCACAGCTGTTGCCTCCCTATTAGAAATATGAAGTAAGCAAGTGAAAATTTCCATCGGGCTTTCAGCAGCATAATGTGGAGGACTCAACACCAGTTCTCTGATTCAGGTCTGGAAATATAAGTTACTACAACAATGAGCTGTTATGGGTTTATCATTACTGATATGAACTCAAAATGTACAGCAGATTCTTAACTTATAATGATTCATTACAAGATTATATGATATGAGATTTGTACCTATATTAGTGAAGTGTTAGTTTTATTTCAACAGTCACAAAATTAATAAATAAAGTAAGACTGAACAAAAACTACATTAAATCCATACCTTTGAGAAATATAGCAACATCCTCAAGTTGTGGAACATTATCTTCTCTGTACCCACAATATTTGGTTAACAGTGGGAGGTTCTTCAAGTACTCTTTGCAGGCATGCGTTGGGTATAATTTGGTAAGTTCCCTAAAGACAGTGCCCCATGTTTTTATCTCTTCTGTTGTGTACTCCACTCTAGGTATGGGTTGACCACTGAATTAAAATACATTTAGATTACTTTTGTGTATTTTTATCAGAAAACAAACCACACAGCAACAGTCTTGTAGAGCAAAAGAACTTACTATTTATAGTTCATGGCCACGTCAACAAAGTACTTTCTTCTTTGTCTGTACACATTGTCCTTAAATCCCTAAAGTTGAAGAATAAAAAACAAGATTAACAGAGCTGTTAATCCCCCCATTTTTCACAAGTTACCCAACTTTGGTCTCCACCCCCTGGTCTCATCACTTTTAAGCATTCCCCTGATTTTCCATGATTTTAAACATTTCAATTACATCAGCAGCATGATGTGCATGAGAGGTTGTGTGCAGGCACGTGACCATTCCCATTCACTTCCGGGCATGAAATATTTCCCCGCCTAAAGCGTTTTAAAAGAATGATTTAAGCACAGGGTCATGTTAATCAAAGTATAAGCTTCCAAACAGGAATACAGTATACCCTACAGGTATGGAACCTGTTATACAGAATACTCAGTACCTGGGGTTTTCTGGATAACAGATCTTTCTGTAATTTGGATCTTCATATCTGCTTCCAATAATGATTCATTATATTTTAGTTTGGATCTAGTGCAAGGTACTAAGGAAAAGGAAATCATTTTATATAAATTGGATTATTTGGATAAAATAGAGACAACCTTTCAATAATTCAGAGATTTCTGGATAACGGTTCCCTATACCTGTATTATTTTAGCAGAAATGTAAACCCTCTTTAGGAATCCCCATAAAAGATATTGGGCCAGATTCAATCCAGTGAGAAAAAGTTTATCGCGTGAAAAGTCATGGACGAGATTCAATACGAGTAGAAATAATGTTTCTCCCAATTCAGTTCTAGTTTTTTCCCATAGACTTCAATAGATTTTTCACGTGATGAACCGTGAGATAGGTTTTCTGAATTGAATTGCATCCCGTTCATGAGTTTCCACATGATAAATCTTTTTATCACTAAATTCAGTCTTGCTCCTTATATAAACAAAATGCTGATCAGGTTTATTCTTCTTATATAAAGACTGCAGTAACAAGCTAAAAGTCCAAGCATGGTATAAATGCATAAAAATACAATATAAAAATGAATGCCGTCCTCTCAATCATTATACACACGGTTATTTTCCAGTGCTCATTAGTAGAATAATTTAGGTTGAAGTATACTAGAAACAGCTCTGTAAATGAGGTCAGAGTAAGGGTTGAATAAAGAGCCAAAAATCCCTGGACTGTATGTCTCTTACAGCAAAGGTTATTCTCAGACTGGTTATTCTGACTAATCTCAAACTGAAATTGATGGATAAACCTATCCCACTGTGCCCCCTTAGTCTCTAAAGTAGACAGCAAAAAATTACAAGAAGATGTAAGAGAAATAACCAATGAGAATGCTGCTTGCCAGCACTGTCAGTCATTTGGCTGTTATCTTACATACAGAAATGCTTGTGTCATTCTGGCTTTACAGTATAACACTGTAGTGAAACATCAGAAGGAAGGACATACTGCCTGTTTCGTTATTCTGTGATAAAAAAAAAAAACTGTGTGCAATGTTTCCAGCTCCAATATGATGCCATAATGTTGGCTGGACAAAAACTCCCATCAAGCTTTAACGTTTGATAATATGTTCAAGTATGCTGTGATTCTTTGTCCAGGAAGAACAGAGTATCTTTAGATACAACTTAAACCCTCACTTAAACGTGAAAAGAGAAAAATAAAAGTGCTTATCCAGCAGCCCGCAGTGTCCTTTCACAGTTTCAGACTACTGTACAGTCTTAAAGACTGATGAAGTGCTGTACTGTTGGTGGGGTGATGGATAATTTACAGTGCAAGTGACATTTAACTGCTGCTCTGCGCAGTACAGTTACCAGATCACTTTAAAATTCATGGACAAGTCTAGAAAACCCAGCAAGAAGGATCTGGTTAGTGACCAACTGACCGGGTAACCCTGCTGCACAGTGTTCTCCATGTTTACTTTGGATTTAAATGATGTGCTAACAGTTAGTCCCATACTAGTTAAACACTGGGTCCTGTCAGCTGATGCTTTCACTCACTTGCCTTGGAAAGTGTTTTTATATGACACTATTAGATCTCATTTAAAGGGAAAATATGCCCCCTTTCTGACATAAGCTCATTCAGTTGAGTTATGTAGAAAAGGTGCATTTCCAGAGTCTCTTAGGGTGAAAGTGAAAATTTGTATTAAAAAAATTAGAATTTAAAGTAATTTTTTGTGTACTTTGACTAGTCCAAATTTGGTTTGAATTTTTTTAGAAAATTCAAATTCATCATGTAGTGTCTCTTTAAAAATTCTAAATTGACCCCTATGGTGGACCCCCTAGAACTAATTTGGAGTCAATTGGTGGCCTTTTTGGGAAAAACTTTCTTATTGAATTTGAATAAATGCGCTGTTACTTCGATTCGAAGTATTTAAATTCTATCGAAAATGGACCAATTCAAACGAAAACTGACCTATTTGAATAAAAAACTGCAAATTTATTTCGGTTAGTCTTTTTGACCCTTGATAAATCTGCCCCTTAATGTACAGTGTAATGCAAACCATCCCTCACCTATTGTAAAGTGATGGATTCTAGGACTTGAAGTACCTCTGCTTCCTATAGTGGGTTATGCACTGGTTCTCTCGAGTGCAGAGGGACTTCACATCCCAGAATCCATCGCTTGACAATGGAATGAGGTAAGAGAGGGCTTGCATTACTCTCTAAGCCTAAGGGGTGGGGAACTGGGGCTTAAAGGAAAACTATACCCCCCGAACAATGTAGGTCTCTATAAACAGATATTGTATAAAACAACTCATATGTAAAACCCTGCTTCATGTAAATAAACCATTTTCATAATAATACACTTTTTTAGTAGCATGTGCCATTGGGTAATCATAAATAGAAAATTGCCATTTTAAAAAATAAGGACAGCCTCCTGGGATCCTAGGATCCAACGGTGCACACAAACATACCAAACAAACTATAAAGTTAGGTCACATGAGCCAATTAACAGACAGAGTTGTGTCTTTTGCTTCCACACTTCTTCCTGTTACAGTTAGAGTTGAAATATTTCTGGTCAGGTGATCTCTGAGGCAGCACACAGACCATCATGAAATGGTGGTTCAAGGCAAGAGATGTAAAAGGGCAATATTTACTTAAATATATATACCAGGTAGGTGAAATTCTTTAATATGTCACTTGATTTGATATAAATTGTTGCTCAAAAATTCATTTTTTTGGGTATAGTTTTCCTTTAACAACAGAAACAGATGGTACCCTTTCAATCTGTATGGTTTGTATAAACTGCATATATATATATGTGTGTGTATATACATAAATTTATCGCTGGAAGTTCAGATAGTGTTTATGTACCTTTTCTACATAACCTGATGAGCTCATGCCAAAAGGGAGGTACATTTTCCATTTATGGCATTATGGGAGCAAATTTCACTTTTGCTAGATCTGATCCAAGAAAGATAAAGGTATTTTTATGAGCAGAATAATTACGGTACTGAAGGAATATAAGGCACCAAAAAGTCCCCAGCTGTACATTAAATACAGTAAAAGCTCGGAAATCTACATTTATATCTGAGGTATGAAACTTCCAATTCTAGATGCATAACTGCCTACAGGGACATTTAGCAGTCTATTAGCACGTCTTCACCCACAGCTCCTACGTGATGCTAAATCTCTCAGTTTTTTTGGAGCTGATACATATATTACATAAGTTACTGCTTTTTTTTCTTATATTAGATGAAATAAAAACCCAAGCCAAAGCAGTTCTTTATAACTTCTGTATTCAGTACAGATATGGGATTCCTGATCCAGAAACCTGTTATTCAGAATGCTCCAAATTATGGGAAGGCCATTTCTTAAAGAATCTATTTTAAACAAATAACTGAAAAGCAAATTTTTCTCTGTAAAAATAACACATTTCTGAATGAATGTGGGTGTAGTTGGGCAGCATGCTGCCCCCTAAAATCCTGCCGCCCTAGGCCCGGGCCTAGGTGGCCTCTCCACAAATCTGGGCCTGGAAATAACAATAAAAATAACTGCTACACTTGTGTAAATAACGTCACTTTTTGCAAGTTAAATTTGTTTCTATGCAGTTTAATAAACATGGGAGCGGCAATAATTTTGTTGCAAGATAATGGACAATGGTTTAAAGACATTTTCTACAAACAAGACATGGTACATCTAAAAGTCACATATACAACTGGACTGCAGCATTGCTAGGAGTACCTCAAGCAAACATAACACACACACACAATTCCATAGAGAAAAACACTAATTGTGACAAATCTGTCAAAACCCAGATAAGCTATAAATATTTCAAATCTTTATTAATAACATCTATGCGACTTCACACCTAAAAAATATACATGTTCTTATATTTGGAGAAAAAATGTATGTACATGTACCCTAAGGGAAAGTTACTGCGGAGCTGAACAGAACAATCTTAATCTATCTTCACAATCTGATTAAAAAGCAAATCCTTGGTGAATCACCAGAAAGGAAAAAATTAAGTACTGTAGATTCTAACTGCCATTTAGCTGGATGGATTGGCACAGACTGGCATCACTACTGTAGCTGGTGTTTGTCAAATTCCCCCCACCGCCTCTCTGTCAGTGCCCAGATAGCAGATAGAAAACAAAGTTGGTGTGAAACAGCCCACATCTAATAGACAATGTCATGACATCCATCTATTTCCATTTATTTTGATCACATTAAATGGAGATGCAGCTCTTTCTTCTCCTCTTGTCTGACAATGTACCTAACTGCTTTGGGCACAGTGACGCTGCCAGAGTCTAGTTATATGACAAAGTGTATAAAATGTCAGCTATTGCAATACAGTGTACAGTATATGGGTAGCAAGAGAAACACTCTGTAAGCAGAACTTCAAGTAAAAATAGCTACATTGCACCCTTTACATTTTAGTGCCTGTTAGGATTAGGATGTCAAGTTATTTAACTACATTATAAAGTATGAAATATCACAACATATTCAAGAAAAGTCTGCTGTTTTGTTATTTGGCAATATTGAACATATACAGTACAGTGTGGTTATATAATGCTGTAAAATGCACACAGAGAGGGGCTTAAAATTAGCTATAAAAATGCTTTATAAATAATACCAAATGCTGCAAATGTCAGGGCTTTGCATATATATCTAGCTATACCCTGAATACAAATGAGGTTCTCATTATTCGGCAAAAGATGGAAGATATCAATCTTAATTTTAGGCCCCTTTATTTTCCAGATGTTCAAGGCAGCAAACACAACTACCAGTTGCAAAGGAAATTGCCACTTTGAGACTGAAATTAAATTCCGATAAGGCTGCACACAAACCCCCATGGGTTTTAAATAGGGATCTGCAATGTGTTAGAGATGCCTCTAGCATACAAAGGTGCTGGGACGTTGGGACTAAGCAGAGCTGATACTGATCTAATTCAGAACAAAGAAACAAAAGGAGAAAACGACACCTTCACATTTTTTCCTCTGATGTTCAGACTACCTAACATTTAACAGTTTCTGTACTAAAATCTATTTATATATATTTATGACACTCTGATTAAGTGGAGGAGGCACTGAAACACAACATAACATGAAATGATAGTGAGACACCATAGCCACAAGTTAATTCAGCATTTAGTGATTTCTATGAAAAAGTCTTTCATTTCATAACCTGCAAGATGGGGGGCAATAGTAATTGTCCTATCTTATCTTCCATTTATTTCCCTGAATAGAAGCTTAAAGGGAATTATTCTCATTTTATAATCATTTATATACTTTTCTTAATACTAACTAAATCCTGTACAGCACTTGAGTTTTGAATACTTAGTGCTACTGCTTAGCCAAAGGCATTGTTAAACAAACGTGTGCACTTCTAAAACGTACATTATTTTTTGTTGCAGATTCCAAGTTATTAGCAAAATAAATACATAGAACTGAAACAACAGTACCAACTGCGGGTTAATTCTGCCAGCTATGATACAGTAGGGGAAAAAATGTCAGAGGTAAAACAGAGAACTCGTCTACTTAGGAAAGATGTGAGATACCTTAGTTGATTTTTTTTCACGTATTTCCTGAGTAAATCAACATCAGTAGAGTTCTCTGTTTTCCTTCTGACGTTTTCTTCCTGCCATATCGCAATTGGAAGTATGTTGTTGTTTCAGGTTTAAGTATTTATTTTTGCGTAAATTTTGAAATCTACAACAAAAAATCTGAGTTGTGGCATCCTACAATTTTGTTACAATAGAAACAAGTTGAATTGCCCTAGCAACTTCAACATGGGTCCATGGATGTGATTCCTGTTTGCACTGGGGGATCATCGTACTCATCACAAACACGCCATTAATCATTCTGAATTAATGTGCATAAATAATGGAACACCTTCATAAACCCTAAGGGAAATGCCTAGAAACTCCTTGTAAGAAGTAGGCACTCATACTCTGCAAAGAAATATGTTTGTGTGGCATATCACCACTTATAGAATTGATTTTGAAAAGAGAGGCCCCAAAAAGAATAGGGAGTGGTTTATCCCTGGTGTAACTTCAGAGTAGGGAGGGTACCAGGCTTGATTCACTCAATTATCTTGATATGAATTTGGCACCTAATGATGGAAAACAACCTTCTATATACCTCAGAACATCTTCAGCTTCATTAAAATAAACACAAAATAGTTTTTAACACTGAATAATTTTTAGTTTGTTTTAGGATTATATTTCATATTATAATCTGTATTTTCATGAAAATGTATTCAATGGTGACTAGAATAAGAAGCCATCTTGGTATTCTAATAATTTATTCAGGGGCCAATTGCATATACAGAGTTCTAGCAATGACATTTAGGTGGTTATTTGGGGCATATTAATATTAAAAAGGATCAAAGTGATGCTTTTTGAGTGTTAGATAAAGTAACCAATAGAATTTTACTGAAAGAGCACAAGCATTACAGATCCAGTGGGTCAGATAATTTCTTTAGGACAATGACTTGGTTCACCAACAAAGGTTTTACTAAAGTAGACAGTGACACATCCCTTTTCATAAAGTAAAATCAGAGCCATTACATCCTGCACTATAGTTGCTTTTATAAATACCACTGGGAAATATGAGAGGTCCAGGGGTGATAAGATTCAGTTGGTACAGGAGTAGCTAAAATGTTGCAACGCTGGAACCTTATGCTGACTTTTCCAATGACACTATTAATGAAATGGTGTGGCCCATGACTGTCTGACAGACAGCTGAGAATAATCTATGTAAAGGCATGAGGGAAAGTGTCGCTGAGAAACATCTGCGGTGTTGCCAGTTGCCATCCCTGTGCACATAAATGTTCGTGAGGAACCTTCCAAAAAGCAACTGTATTTATAAATGTGCCCTTTTATCTTTCTGAAAGATGAGCAGCAAACAAAGAAAATGTTACATGAGCAGAAGGTTTATGCATTGTTATATAAATTGGTTTACAAGTATGTTTATTGTTAAATTGAAAGAGAGTGAACAGTTTGTGTTTTAGGTAGAGAAAAATAAAAAATATATCAGTCAGGCACATAATCACTATTTTATGATATCATTATTTTACTTTATGGCTTGGAAAGGCAAGGAAAACTATCTGCAAATTTGTGAAGTATGCATCAAGATGTCTTGTATCATTACTTATTTTCTATTGCCAGAAAATGGAGAACAATATATACGAACAGCAAACTGAATGTAAAAAAAAAGACTGGTCGACCCAACTGGACAATGCTTCCTCCATCCATTCATCTGCCCTTCAGTAATAGCTCTTGTACTGTACATATACTGTAGCTTACTGACGCTATAAAATGTTCGACTCTGGGCTATCACTCACAACATAAAAATAATTAATTAGGTTCATTTGCTGAGTTCTTCCAGGAGCACATTCTGCCTTGGATCTTGCATGTTATCTGGTAAGCAGTTAAAGGTCTCCATACTCTTCTCTACTACCATTTTAGGAATAAGTTCTACATAGTAGAAAGGTAAATTCACTATACAAACTGGTTTGAATGATTAGATAGCAATATTCCTAATTCATGGTATATCCAGTGTAAATAAAGTATAATTTGCACAGACATTTATATTCTAATCTACTGAGCCATTTTATAATTACTTTGGTGAGTCCAAGTTCACACTAGAAAAGGCATGCTATAAATATAATATGTGAAGGATCAGGACTTCCATAAATAAGTAAATGTATTTAATACTGTCACGGAAACACTTGGCTCCACCACACTTTACTCTTGGGTTTGGCTACAAGGGGTTACAATCAGTCTCTCGATCACCTTACACACAGGTTAGACTAACATCAGACACCCCCAAAACACACCAACACCCACAAAGTTCATTCGCTGCCACCATCTATCATTAACAGGCGATAGAAACCTAATGTGACTATTCCCCTGCCCTCTATAACAGGTAATAACTCACACTTAACAATACATCAAACACTCTCTCCTATGGTAGTTAGTCAGGGTAAGATCCTACTAGTCTAACAAGCACTCCAGCAGCCAAAGGGTTAATTCACACTCAAACACACTTTCCTGCTAGCCGTACTAGTTATCAAACATACAAATAGGCAACTTTCCCTTTCCACACACACAGAGAGTTCATACACTTAGGCACGAGCATTCATATGGGCTATGAGTTCATTTAGAGCACAAGGACTAACGTATTAAATGATATTTAATAATTACAAGAAACAGTGCATATGTATATAGAAATGGTATTACAAAAATGACATATTATTGCAAAACAGTAAATAAAATAAAAAGGAGTAAAAATACAAAGAAAACCCTTACTTTACCAAGTTTGGAAGTTATCAATGTATCCTCTGAGGCACGAGTAGAAAACTGGAAATACAATTCACTTGGAAAATGAAGCCTCCTTGTATGACCACTGGATATTTGGAATGTCACCTTTTTATTCCCTGCTGGGACACTCCCCTCATTACCTTATGCAGGAGGTAGGAGTGCCAAGGACATGTCATTTACGACCCCCTGCAGGGGGTCTGCTACACTCAGGCAATATTCCCAAATATCCTTTAATATAATATGGGTACTTGCCAGTACCCAATACTATAATAAAAACATGGGCAGGCTGTGATCTATATGTGGGCAAACAGAACAATACCAAACACTAATAGGTTCCCATTTTCCAGTCCCCCAGAAACCAGCCCTCCAAACCGGTGGGTATAGGCTGGCACTGTTTGGTATTGTTAGGAAGCTTGTGACCTCCTCATAACCAATATGTAAGTTATGAGGTGGTGAACCCTATCACACAGGAGATATGGATACTTTCCTATAATCCATAATTTTCTACTAGCTATCCACCCCCCTGCTGCTCTAGGTCCACAGCTCTGTTCTTTGATCAGCTGATCAAAGAACAGATTGCCTAGCTTCCAGGTCCCACTGATTTGGTTCCAGATCGTCTGTGCAGAGAGATATCGTTCTCACCTTTCTACAGCCCCCCTGGTGACATATACAATCAAGGGTCTCTGTGTGAGACTTTGACTGAGTAATTACAGTTAACTTTTAAAATGCCAGTGCCCGATGGCCCTGGCATGACAAATACCATCAATGCATCCCCCATGGGGACAGAAGCTTTGGATGCATGCTGTTAGGACCCTATGGAAACCATAAGGTTGGTGAAAAAATGTTTTATAATTAAGAGAGAGCTGAATAGTGATACAAGTTGCCTCCTGTGGCTCCCACTATTTTCAATGAGTAATGCCACAAATCTTTGGTACAGATGCTTTTCAACCATAACTCTTTTGAGCTACTAGTACCAGAGGTTAGCTCAATCATACATAGATAATTTAAAGAATTCATTATTTTTCAGCATGGAAAACAAGAAGAATATGGAGACTCATTGCACAGGTTGGAATGGAACTCAAGACCCAATACTGCAATAATACCCAATACTTCACAAATATACTTTTAGTTTTACTATTAGTTTTTTGCATGTGACATTTGTGAGGTTGGGGATTACGTCATTTAATGCTCTCACACTGATTTCCTGCATGATTCTGAGAATGGTGCGAAGTGGCTAACGGTGACAAAAATTCACCAGCAAGACGTAATTTCGCAACTTCGCCAATTTATTAACAGTGTCCCTGGGACAACTTCGCACCCTTATGCCAGGCGAAGTTGCGCACTGAAGAAGGGATGTAACTACGCTAATTCACTAAGATGACCATTTTACTGAAAGTTACCTCTTGCGCTAAACTTTACTTCCCCAGGTCAGACCTGGCGAAGTTCAATACAATAGATAGGAGTTTGAAAAAAAAAAAACCTAACTTTTTTTCTAAGTCCCATGAAAACGCTGGCATCTTTTACTTTTTTTAGGGTGATAGTCTAAAAATTCGAGTAATTTTTTGGGGGGTTACCCACCTTCCCCCCTACATTTCCTAACATATGGCAACACAACTATACAGGGGGCACATGTAGGGCAATAGGACAACTTTATTTTATTTATTAAAGGTATCCTGGGCTTGTGTAGTGGAATGTAGTGGCTGTAACATATACTTCTATTATACTTTTAACTTTGAGCCGTATGTAAATTAGGCATCGCTAGAGTAAATTTGCTTTGCCTGATGAAATTATCGTTAGAGCAACTTCTCTACTTTTCATCTCCCTGAGCCCAAATTTGCTTAGTGAATTAGTGGCTCCCTGGCAAAAATTCGCCTAGCGAATTGTGGCGAAGGCGTCACTAGCGTGTTTTCGGCACTTAGTGAATTTGCACCATGTCTCTCAGCTGTCTACATGGAAAAAATGGTGTGTTGATATGTAGCATTTATAAATCATTTCATAAAAAAGAAACTATAAATAAAGATTGTTGGCAGCCAACTTCCAAATATACATTTCTCTGCTTCAATGTGACCTTAATTCAGTTCAGAGCTCATTCCTTAGCTACTTACCGGATGGTCAGCATCCAGTTCTGATCCATACATTAGGACTCTCTTAGAGCATTTATCAAGTTCAGCTATCTTCCTGGGAAACCACAGCACTCCTTCCAGCTCTACTAGAAATAGCAATATAAAAAATTGTATAAAACTGCAGCAAAGGATTTCAAAAGTTGTCCTAAAGATAAGTAGAAATACTGTGTTTGCAGCAATACTGCAAAAGAAATAGTGAAACAATCATTAAAAAAATGTATATCTACATTAATAAAAAGTTATTCCTGCAAAAGTAAAATATATATAATTTAGGGGTAATGCAAGGCTATTCCACAGTGTGAGGTAACGGGTCCAGCAAGACTTGCCTTCATCTTCCCTCCAGATCCTCTCAGCTGGATTCAGGGAAACAATGCTGCTTTGAAGTTTCAGCAGATGTTGGAGTTCTTGGCATTTTTTCTTGGTACATTCAAATTCCACATACATGTCAACCTCAGACTTGTTCCCCTTAGATTTCCGTGATTCTATGTGAATAATATTCACATACTTTTCCTGAAGATTTAAAACATCTCATAGTTACTCAACTGTTACTGTTTAATAAATACAAATACATCTACAGTATTTATTACAGCTGTAGTCAGAAAGAACCTATGTCACATAATGCTATGCAGTGCATGCATAAATAAAATGGGATTTATACTTCCATCTTTATCTTCAATGGATCAAACTACAGCCCATGAGTCAATGGACCTGAAGTATTAATTTTTATTTTACCAAAAATTTTATATATAAGCATGGCAAAATTGATAAATGGGCAAAAGAGGTAGCCTGCCAAAACAAGGAGCCTGCCATCGGACCTGCTATAACTTTTAACTGAAGCATCCAACCGAAATGGCAGATCCCTCATTTTAATCCTCTAGTAAAGTACAACTGATATGTTCTTTATAAAAGACTACATTTTTCACTTTTTATGTTTTCCTTTTTGTTATTATGTTTTAACTGCTTCCATGGCTGTTAGACCTAAATCACAATTATTCTTCATACATTCTAGTTCACTTGCGTGAACATTGTACTTTCACAAGTTTATTGGGGGTGCTAAAGGGGGCCCCACCAGTGAGATATTTGACTTGGTCTACTGCAGGCCTGCCTGCTTAAATGGTGAACAAAATCACCCTCCATCGCCACCTTTGAGAATTGCATTAAATATCGCAGGTGATTCTCACCAGAAAAAGACAACAAATTCATGATTTCCTATACTGAATCTTTCACAGGATTCTTATAGGAGTAATTGCAGCATTTTGTGCAAATAAAAACCATGGTGGGCAAAACATATAAAGCCTCTCTGTATGCCATTTTTACTTTACAATATTTTAATAACTCAGTGCCCTGTACACTGGCATCACAGGGAGGGTCAGGGGGGCTACGTCCTCTATAGTCAATAAATAAAAGAATATATTAAAGAAATACCCCTGCCCTGATACTTTCTTAAAGGCAGTCAGGAGTGGAGGACTCTGGTGGCCAGGGAGTGGGTGGAAGGTAAGAGTAGACCTGTGGAGGACTGAGTAATCATGGCTGAAGATTGTTTTGCAGAGGGGCCCAGTGCTGGCTTGTTACTCTGCTGGCCTGGTATCAATGTCCTCATTTACTAAATGCTGATAGTATATAGGTTATTTTAGTTAGTATATTAGAGAAGGGGCGGTTTTAGTAAAGGATGGCTCGCATTAACAGTTGTTGCTCAGTAAACCATTAGCAATCGATTTAGATGTAAAATAGTCTGAATCTTTTTTTTCCATACATTCGATATGGATCTTAAAGTAAGGATAATATTGCCAACTTTTCTTGGAAATCATACCAGCCTTCTTATATTTTTTATCTTTTTACTCCATTAATAATGTTGGCATCAAGCATCAATTTTTATCAGCTGAAAAACTTGCCAAGGTGGCATCCCTAAGTGAGGATTGGGATGTAGCCATAAACTGAGCTCTACCATCATAATATATATAGAATGATGTTCTATCACTTTCATAAATATAGAAAATATTGAACTGCTGGAAATCCTTTAAGTATGCAATAAATCTGCCCCTAGATGTACTTGCTTGCATGGCTCTAGAGTCAAAACCAGAGTGCAGAAATGGACAAACAAATTCTTTTAACATTACTTTGTTTCAGTATGGAAAAGTAATTAATGTATTATTTATTATTTACAAACCTTCTCATTTAGGGGCTTAATTAAAACTTGAACTAATCTAATTTTTTTATGAAAAGAAAGCCGACTAAACTCCTTCCATGAAATTAACTAATTGATCAATAATTTCTCAAACAAAACATTGCAACAAAATCAAACGGCAATTCATAATTGTACGATTGATAGTCCAATAACTAGATTTTATTGAATTTTCGCTGCAAAAACTGGACATTTTTGGATTATCGGAACTAAAACCCAGACTTTTTCAGATTTTCCAGAGAAGATCATGATGTGAACAAACAACTTCAGGGACATCTGCCACAGACTTCTACATGCGCCCAAAGAAGGAACATGATGTGAGGAGAGAAATATGCCGCCTTGAGTAAATTGGACTCCAAACACAGATAAGCGCCAATCTTAAAAACTTTTTAAACACTGTATGAAGTGCACTTTCTTTAGCAAAACTGGACTGGAATCAGGATAAAATTATTGATCAATCTTGAGACAGGCATAAGTAAGTACCCATCTTCCCTTGGTGGTGGCTCATTAAGAAAAACATGTAACATGGGGTCCCCGTGAGATTGAATATTATAGAGTGTTTACACAGAGAGGTGGCAAAGATATACAAAATAGTCTACACTATATTTTGGAACACTTTTTACTTTTACTTTCTCTTGCTGTCTTTTCCTGGACTTCCTTGTGAAGCGATATTTGCCAGAATTTGGATTTTTGAGATTTGCACCGGTTGGAGAACAGAATAGAAATGGCTACATGACTGAACTTCTGGAAAGCTTTAAATTTCTTTTTCACAGACTTCTACATGACAGGTTTGAGATGGTGTATTTTTGGATACATATTTTTAGCATCTTTGGGGTATGATAAATCTCTAAAAAAAATCCAGTATTTTCCCCCTTGTCCAGAAAAAAATCAAGGTTTAATAACTGGGCCCCTAAAAGTTGAGCCCTGAAATCTAGTGTTAAATGTGTGGGTCCTTTAACATCGGAAAAGATTATATGCAGAATATATAAAGAATATGAACTGCAGAAACCTTGAATGTCCATCCTTTGCTCTTCCAGATGTTGCTTTGCTAAACACAGAGAACTGTTGGTTAGCATGCTGAAGGTATTATGGGTGCCATCTGGTGCTGCAATGTGTGCCCATGCTGATGCCAGTTATAATTAGCACTGACAATATACAAACCTTCATTTTATCTAATTATGCTCTACCTCTTTTTTGCACATCAAAGTTAAAATGAGTACTGGTGTTTTAGTTTGGAAACCCAGACACTTTAATGTATACCAAAAAGACCTGTCCTGGACTGGTTCCCTTTTATATGAACTTCTACTCTTCAAAAAGCAAAAAAAGTTCATTCAAATTCATCATAACGTGGACATGTTACTCACAGGGGTAATATAATTAGATTTTCCATACTGTTAATAATACTTTTTAATAACTCCAGAATGTAACTATTAATGGTACAGTGCATGATGCATGGTAAACACAGCTGGATACAGTAAATGCAAAGGTTATCACCATTCTGCAATTTTTTCCATATTCTGGAGTCTTCCTTTGCTGTGGGGGTGCATGACCCTATACTGCTAGAGCACCGGGTGTATCGTAGGAAGAGAGAGCAGGTGTGCATGTGAATTTCGTATGCAGTGCATGCATATGTTATGTAAAGAAAAACATTAAATATGTGCTAAATATTTCAGACTGTGACATATTCTCTTAGATGTGAGATCTTTCATATAAAAGAAAGTGCTTTAAAAACAGTCCTGGGCATTTGTTGTGAGTGAATGTAGAAGTGAAGTATGGAAAAGGCAAAGATTTGTGTTTATACAGATTTTGCCATTTTCTGTCAAACAGAGAACAGATGGAATATTTTAATTTTAATCTCCACATTTGCTAAAACATTGCCATCTGCTGGTCGCTTAAAGTACTTTACAGATTCTAGTGACCAAATTATCTGTATTGTAGCATCATACATAGCTAAAGAAATCATTTTTCTTGGGTGAACACAAATATTACATTTGTATCATTAACATTAAATGATTCAATTTCAAATGGAGAGTCACGTCTGTGTGTGTATGTTCTTTTCTTCATCTAACCCACCCACCCTAGTTATATATTTTATACTGCCATATGTAGAACTGATATTGACCTAAGGAATGCAATAATTAAACACAGTGTATGAAATACTGTGCAGCGAGTAGTAATCTAACAACAGAGAGTAGTTTGATCTAATAAGTACAGTCATCACAAGCTCTGTCCACTGATATGAGTGATTCCAGACTGGATTGTATCCCTGCCCAAATAATATAAAAGGACAGTGGTCTAAAAACATTCTTTGTAAATTGATTGATTTAACGTTTGCTAAATATTATTATGAGGTCAAGGCAAGATCTGTCACATTATATTAGATGTATCTAAATTGCTTGAAGCCTGGCTAAAAGGCAGCCTATTCTAATGGCAAAGCTCTACTGGTTCAGTGTTGTCAACCAAAGATCTGTCCACAACAGGAGGTGATCTAGGAGGCAGGTGTATCCAAGGGATTATCCATTGTATAGTTTTGTATATTTGTAGTGTCCCAAAGTGTATATATATATAGAGAGAGAGAGAGAGAGAGAGAGAGAGAGAGAATCCACTATCTTGGTATTCCTGGGCCAGCAGGAAAAACTAGGTGGGCCCCAGTTCTTCTCCCTGCTGGCTCAGACTCACTGCCTGCCCTCTCCTTTCACCACTCAGCTGACCTCCCTCTTCTGCAATGGTCACTGACCTCCCTCTTCTGCAATGGTCACAGAAATTAAAATGGATAGCTTGTGGGAGGGGGGCTTGTGATGACTTTTGGTAGGAGCAGGGGTCTTTGTGGCAGTGGCAGGGGCCAGAGTGGCTGGAGGGGTCTCCTGGGACAGCAGCCCTGGTGGGCCCCAGGCCCCCCCGTCCAACCCTGGTCAAACAACTCTTTCATGAAGAATATTAGTACAATCCTGTAATAAATCAGTTGGATTTAATTCAGTCATTAATTCATAAGCAAGAGAGAATGTTTATAGTAAAATAGCAAGCAAAAGATCAAAATTATGAAAGATACATAGTAATATCACTAATTGAATTGGCTGAATTAAAAACTCGTGAATGTATCAAAAAGAGGGTGGATTAAATGTATTATTATTTCAGTAAGCATTTATCATAATTAAGAGTATAAAATTAGAAAAGGAACACATTTTTCAGTTTAATTAAAATCTCTCGAATTCATCAGCATGGGAAAAAGAAAAAAAAAGGCAGGGAAGTGGAATACAATCATTGTATTGTATAAAAATTTTAATTTCCTGAAGATTCACTAGCATTTCATTGATCAATTAGCATAATTTATAGTATATATAAACTTTAAAGCTAATTTATCAACAACAAATTAATTGTGGGTTAAATTAAGAGTTTTCTAAATTCATCAGCACATCAAAGGAAAAGGAAGAGGAGAAAAGGAAAACAAATGGAATTCAAGCCCACAGATTCAAGTCTTTGCTGGTTTATTATATATACTACAGTACCTCCCCTACAAGCCTCTTAGTTAAAGGTCCATGAGAATAAAGCAAATGCAAATTAACAAAAAAAAGACCATAGCTCTACCGTCAAGCAACAATCTAAGCCTTCCTGAGAATGACAAAGTCTATTTCAGGTTCATGTACCCAAGTCTCTTTTTAACTACAGTAAAGCAAATTCTTTTTTTGCCATGAAACAGATGAAAAAGCTGAGCATGGAAACATTCTCCTATACCACAAACAATATATTGCCCTTTTTAATCCTTGTACAGGACTATTTGTCAACCCCTGTAGTATAATAACTCTATGATTATACCTCCTGGCGGAGTTTCCTTTGCTGGCGTACCTTTTCAAGCACAAATTGAGGGGAATCAGCTCTCCATAAAGTTAACACTGGAGATGCCAGTACATCTTACTTTTCTTTCCACTATTGAGTCACCTAGGACCTGTTCATTTTTTGAGGTTCTCCCACTTTTAACTGCAGTACTACTGTCCAAGTATTTTGGGATAACCCAGCTACAGCTGTGCAGGATGAATTGTACTTTAAGGTCTGTATCTGTCGCAGGTTTAAATATTATTCATGTCAGAGCTTATGGTCAAGTAGCGCTTTAATATGTTTGTAGTATTGGTCCTAAAACATATAGGGGCACATTAACTAAGGGTCGAGGAGAATATTCAAATAAAATTTCGAACTTTAAAAATTCAAATTTCAATGCAATTTTGGGCTACTTTGACTACCGAATAGCCCAAAATTCTATTTGAATTAAAAAGAATTTGAATTTTCAAATTTTGAAGTACTTTGAATTCGACTATTCGCCACCTTAAAGCTGCTGAATTGCCATTTTAGCACCTGTCCTGAAAATTCCTAGGAAATTTCTGAAAAGTCCTAGGAATTCGAAGGATTTTGTGCAAAATCATTCGATTCGAACTATTTTTATTCAATCAAAAATGCCCCATAGAGATGAAAGGGCTTTTTGGCTCTTTTTAGCTCTTCTTGCCGTAACCTTGATGGTTTTTGTTGGGGTATTTTGCAAAGCACATCACAGTGTTATTTTCCTCTCAAGCCATCCTGTGAATCTTAATTTGCTAACCCTCTCTAATTTGTGCATCTAGATTACCACCATGAAACTCTGGCTCCACACTTTTCCATAAATTGGTGCCTCCCCATTGAGTATTTTCTACCCAAGGCATTTCACACACTTTCTTAGACTTATATAGAGAACATTCCTAAATGAACAGCGTCAACCCTATTTACCTGTTGGAGCTTACATAATATCCCCATAGGATACTACCAGCCATGTTAGTCTTTCAGTTAAAATACTAGCCGAGTCCCCCAGCCTTGGAAACCTTGCTTAAGGTAACTGAAAAAAAGAAGCGAATGTCTAATGTGTATAACCTGTTAAATGCTCAAAGAGCTAACCCATACGCAAAATGTTATAGCAAATGGCTATACCTTGGAGTTGGATGAATGGGATGATATCACATCGACCTTTGATTCCACGGTGATTAGTACTGGGGATAAGCTTATACAGTATAAAATGATTCATAGGTTGTACTATACCCCAGTATGTCTGTTTAATATGAGACTGATCCCAGATAATCTGTGTTATAAGTGTGGTCTGGAGACAGGTACCTTTATGCATGCTTTTTGGTCCTGTGCAACTATTAATAATTACTGGAAGAACCTTGCCATATATTTACAAACTTACCTGAACTTCCCCCCAGTTCTGGCACCGGAAATTTTTCTACTAGGTCATATAGACCAATTAATCCCGCAACAAGCCACAAGACAACTGTTCCGTTTACTATTTTTTTATGCACGAAAGGTTATTGCATTAAAGTGGAAGCTCCGAGACCCCCCTACGGTACCATTGTGGAAGAAATTGGTCAATGAAGCTCTTCCTATGTATAGGCTGACCTACTTGAGTAGAGGTTGCCCAGAGAAATTTACCAAAATTTGGGATTCATGGACCTCATGTCAAGATACAAACACAGACATGGACTAACTCTTTTGACATAAGATGTCTCCTGGACTGTCCACCGGGTGGCCCAACCACCAATTCCCCTCCCCTAACTTCCCTTCCTTCCTTTTTTTTATTTTCTTCCTACCACTGTATGATTTGTGTTATTGTTAATGCAAAAATAAAAGCTATAAAAAAAAAATATATAAAACTAGGTGTACTGCACTACTGTGTAGACCTTCCGCATCGCTACATGTTTGGGGTTATGTACAATGTTGATGTAACCCACAGAAACTAATTAGTATGTCTACAAACACCTAATTACTTGTTGGTATTTGTCCTGAAGTCAGTTAGACTCACTGGTGCTGGGAGTTATGGGAATGAGACACTAATAATAATAATAAAATAATAATAATGATTATTATTTAAGTTTTTGCACACCAAATAAAGCAATACTTGTATGCTGAAACAGAGTAATGTTCACATCATCAGTATTCAGGTATTACATTCCTAAACCTGTATCTTAAAGAACCACACGGTAATGAACTGCAAATGAATGAGATTTCAAGCCCTAGGTTATTGGTATTTTATATATGTACCTTATTCAGCTTTGTTACTTGGGGCAATATTCCACTCTAGCCCTTTGTGAAATTCACAGCAATATCAATAATGTAAATAATAAGCCTGAAGCAACTGAGTTTCAGATCATAAGTTAATTCTTTAAATGTTTTATGAAAAATCTAAGAACATAATATAGAATAACTGATGTTTTAGCATTTTACCAATAACTTTGGGGCATGTGAGCAAGGGGACTGCACTGAATATTTATTTGTAATAGCAGCCCTGAATTATGTTATTCTAATATTTAACATACCACTTTGGTAACCCTAGCGCAGTCATTCATTAAGGCTAAATGGATGTTTGGAAAATGCAATAGAAATAGTAAATTCAAGTCATTAAAGGGATGTTCACATTTTGCAAAGTCCTACAAGAGTTTGCAAAAGAAGAACTTTACCCATTCCAATCAATGTAAAAAAAAATTAAAAATAAATTGCTTACCCAATTTGTGCAGAGATTGGCAGCAGGGAGAGGACATGCAGTGGTTACCTAGTACTCTGCAAATCTTCCTTCCTCTGTAGAACAACCTGGTTGGCTGACACGTATGACAGAAAAAAGTATGCATGTGCAGAATGGCCCACCTCTGAACTTTCCTTACTCCCTGCTGCCAATGTCTTTGTGTGTGGAAAGTGAATGAGGGGGTTGGCAAACCCCCTCCTCCAAAGGGATAGTGAGTCCTTGAGGATCCAGTAAGTGGAACTTTTAACCATTAAAATAATATAATGGAAGTGGAATAAGTTTTTATTCAATTGATTGTAATGGGTAAAGTTTCTCTTCTGCACAGTTCTACCAAGGTGAACTGTCTTTCCTGTCTGTTGCCCCAGAATGCAACTGTCAAGCCAATTTCTTACAGAAATCGCATGCAGCAATGTACTTAATTAAAGATCACACCATACCTAAATTTAAACTAAAGCACCAAGCCACCCTACAGGACCATTACTAACACAGGGAGTCTCTTAAGAGATACATTCTTCCAGTCCCCATGTGTGGCTGTGAATCAGGTAACTTTTACAAAATGTATAGTGAGACCATCTCCACTTACTGTATAACATGCAATAAAGTGAGAAAAGTAAACTAAAGTAAAAAAGTAAAGAAGACAGCTGGCAGACTTTGATCGTGGGACTTACTGGTAGTTGGCTGCTTGCCCTAACCACCGGGCCATTCGAGCAGCAGTTAATTTCTCATTCCCTTGTCATCTGGGTCTTGGGCTTGGCTATTCACCCCAGCATCCTTATTGGTGGGTTGGGGTCATCCAATTAGGGCTGACCTTGTCCTATATATTGCCCAGTCCTCTGCACAGTCATTGCTTGAGCATTATTTCTTTTGAAACACTGCGGCCTGGCCCTAGCAACAGCTCCTGTGCGCTTCTCTCCTGTTCCTTGTTTCCTGACCTGTCTGGCTTTGTTCCTTGTATCCAGTCCTGTCTGCTCTCCATTTCTAAACAAGTCCTGTCTGCTCTGCTCCATTCTTGATTCTTCACCCGCTTCATCCTATTCCAGCCTGTCCTTGATTCTATGCCAGCTCCATCCCGCTCCGTCAGACTCCAGCCTTTCCTTGTTCTATTGCAAGCTCCGTCACAATCCTGTTCCTGTTTGTCAACCTTTCTGTTCTCAGTTCCTGTGGGTCATTAACAGTTCCTGTCCTAACGACTCCCTCCTTTCCCTATAGAAATCCTTTACAGATCCTGACACCAGTCCTTACCTTACTACTACTCTAAGAAAAGCCATTCAATGTAAAAACGTAATCAGTTATACTAGAATCGGTAAAAGACTGACATTTTATTTTTTTGTTTTGTTTTTTAATATTTACAATATTAGGGAAATCTAGTGTGTCTTTACTTCCACTGTGTTAGTTAATTGCAAAATATGAATTGAGAGCTTCTAATAAGTACAATAGTGTATGGAGTCACATTAACTTATACAATATTTTATAGAATGTCCAGTTCTTTGAAACTTTATATTTGGGGGCCCATCTTTTAAACCTTGAATTTATCTAGTTGAGGTTTTTATGGGGAAAACTTAAATTTTTTGTGGAATACAATAAAGTTGAATTTTTAGAGATTTATTATACCCCAAAGCTGCTAAAAATCCAAATCCAAAAATACACCATCTCAAACCTGTTAAAGTGTCCTTGAAGTTGTTTCTTGACATTGTGAACTGTGCTGAATAATCCAAAAAAGTTGGGATTTTCATCCGAAAAACGTTGAGTTTTCAGAGTGAAATTTCAATAGACAAAGTTGAGTTTTGTCAATCAATATAAACAGATGCTCTATTTTGTCGCTCTGATTTAAAAAAAAAAAAAAAAAATTACT
>CM044435.1:51391201-51402611 GCA_024363595.1 Xenopus borealis | reverse complement strand
TTTTTTTTTTTTTTTTTTTTTGCTTTTATTATTTAACTTTCTAATCAGGCAGTCTCTGGTTGTAAGGGGAATTTGGACTCTAGTAGCAAAAGAGCAGCTGAAATTCCAAACTGCAGAGCTGCTGAACAAAAAGGTAAATCATTAAAAAAAAAACACAAATAAAAATCAATTACAAATCGATTCGGAATATCAACTTCTAAATCATAATAAAAGTTCATCAAAGGTCAACAACCCCTTCAAAAGAATTAGGCTTTTTAAAAACTGTTTTTTTTATTCAGAGTGATGTTGTTTAGTTCTCCCTTGATGAAAACTCGGATTTATTAGGGCACTTGCACATGCAAATGGAAAAATATACCTTGAACATTTTTAGATTTTGTAGTAATCCACCAACTTCATTTTTCATTGAAAGTACAACTGCCGTTCTCTCTGTTTCTGCAACTGCTTCAGTCTTGCTGCATTTATTTTCATCAATTCTCAAAACATTCACTTTGTCTCTCTGTAAAAAAGTAAATAAATAACGTTAGTTAGAAAGCCCCCAGAAAAGCCACATTAATAGGAATACAAGCACCTTGATGATTAGTCTTATATGCAGAATATGTGGGAGTGGGTGATTAGGTTGCTGCACTATACTTAATGTGTCCTTTCCCTGTTTCAAAGTGGAACTTGAATAACATTTATCCAATTTTAATGTGCTTTCAGATGCACTGAACCCAAATTAAAACATGAGTAATGAGATTCAGTTCATTGAGGTAGAAGTGTTGCTCTCTCTTCTCTGAACTACAGTACATCAAGATTTTTAAAATGCCATATACTGCATTTTGTCATCTTTTAATGTGGGAGGCGTTGAAGGTTGGACGCTTACCATCCATTCTGCCTGAAAAATATTAGTTAATACATGGCCTATTTGTATTTCTATTCCATTATTTATATGAAAAAGCAAATGCAATAAACAGCTAGGAAAAAACACTTAATTTAATTTTTTTTTCTTTTTTACATTTAGAGGCATTGCCTGAGAAGACTTTTAAAAACTTTTAATTTACATACAAAAACTATACAGAGTTTTTTTTAAAACAATCTAAGCTTTGTAGATCTGAATTTCTCTCTTTGTGTGATTGCCGGAATTAAACAAGATACAGGTAGGGGATCTGTTATGTGGGAGCTGGTTATCCAGAATGCTCCAGAAAGTCCATCTCCCATAGACACTATTTTAGTCAAATAATTTTTTTAAATGTTTACCTTTTTCTCTGTAATAATACAGATCAAATAACGGTACCTTGAACTTGATCCAAACTAAGAAATAATTAATCCTTATTGGAGGCAAAACATTCTTACAGGGTTTTTTTTATGATTTTTAGTAGACTAACTGTAGGGAGAGCCAAATTACAGAAAGCCCCCTTATCCAGAAAGTCCCAGATCCCGTGCATTTTAGATAACAGATCCCATATGTGCAGTTTTATAGAGATTCATACCTTGTACCCACAGCAGTAGAATACTGAATTTCACCCCAGAAAATCAAGTACATCTGACTCATTCTTTTTACTCCAAAATAAACTTTAAATCTTTGCTAAAATAAGCTGTTTTATGAACTTTTGGAACATCAATTCAATGCTTGGCTGTAACAGCACCTTATCTACTACAAGTCATTGGGTGCTCATATAAAACACCCAACATAGTGATGCCTGGGGTCTTGTGAACAGTTTTGATGCTGAATATGCGTAGGTTTGCCAAGAAATGAAGAAACCATAATGAAAATAGTACATATAAGTGCAAAATCAATGCACTGTTTATATTTTATGTGTGGTAAAAGCCCAAGTCTAGAAAAACATTTTTCATATATTATTTCTGGAAAGCACACATTTTGAAAAACGGGTGAATACGTCTTTCTATTCCAAACTACTAAGTGCAAGGTTTACTAAGTGGATTTCATGACATTTCTGAAAATTGCCTGAAAGCCTGCAATTTATAGCTTCTTACATGGCTTAGATGTTCTTAGGTTCTGAAATAGAACATCCTGAATATTAATTCCAGGGGTCATAGGATTAGAAAAGACTTTGGCCATAAAAAGAGAACATTTTGTCAAATCTAAAATGAACATTTATGTATTTCTACTTCAAACTAGAAGTAAGATTTTGATATCTTAAATGAAATTTCGGATCCCCTCAAAATTTGCAGTGTACCTCTCATATGTCCTTACATCAACATCATCAATATAAATATTGGTGGTCTTCTGAACAGTTTGATCAGTCAACCTCAAGAAAGATTTCTGACTCCTTATTACTTTTCTAAGATAATATGTTTTAGTAAGAACTAAAATAAGAAACATGTATTTAAAAGACAGGGTTGTGAGGGAAGGGGAAAATTCATGATCTCTGTTATCTGAAATAAAGGTTGTGATGTTTTGCTTTATCTTTGGCTGGTCCACTAGTAGTGCTTATTTATTCTTCACTGCCTAAAGGATAAGTTTTCTTCAGTTTAACTAATTCTGGCACCAAAAACATGCAATAAAATCATCAAAATAAAAAAGAACAAAAAATTGTGTATGGGAATGAATATTTGAGTTTACATTTGTTATGTTGTGTATGAATGTGTATTCTGTGAGTGTGCAAAAGACCCCAACCCCCAAAAAATAATGGCAGTATGTGTGAATTTCTTAAAGGAAACCTGTCACTCCCAAACTGGTTCCCCATCAAAGTTGTGGGCTAATACAGTCTGCGCTCTAATTGTGGGAAAATAACAGTTTAAAAAAAACAGTCTTACTAATCTTCTGGATCTACCAATTATAAATTATTAGGCTGCTCCTTTATGTACTTAATTTTTTATAGTCACATTTTGTTAATGTATCACAACAATCAGAACTACCTAATGTTTCCTCATTCTCAGAACTGTCACCTCCCTCTATATCTCTATCTCGGGACTTACCCAATTTTGGGACTCTCCCCTGGTCTCCTGTCATCCTACCACATTCTCACAATTTTTAACCTTTCCTTAGACCCACTGCATTATCCGTTCGTTGGCCCAGGGCCAACAATTGCATTAGGGCCAACAATTGGATTAGTCGCATTAGGACCAGAATGTGTGTGTTAAAATCTGGCAGCGATACTCTCATTTGGCGACCTTGCCAAACAAGCAGATCTCACAGTGTATGGCCACCTTAAAGATGCAGGGTGGGATATTTAGCTCATTCCCAGAATTCTTTGCTAGATTTATATCTACCTAATTGAACCTTTTACTTAATGACATCACTGGAATGGACAAATGAAGATAAAAGTTACAGGCGTAGGATCTAATACTTAGGACACAGAATCTTCTGGATAAGGGATCTTTCTGTAATTTGATCTTCACAACTTAAAGGAGGACTAAAGCTTAACTAAAGAGGTAAGGCAAATATATTATACTCTATGCTTCAGACTTCTATACCAGCCCACGGTAACCACTGCCCTTTAGCAGTAATGATCATTGCCACTGAAGATGCCCCAACTTTGACACCTGGATCATTATTACTATAGAGATACTGAAACTTTAGGCTGGTTTAATAGGTTTAATATAAAAAACATGGAATTACTAGCCATATTCAATTTTAGGGCTTAGTTGTCCTTTAAGGCAATTATAAGCATGTAAGCATTAAATAAACCCAATAGGATTGTTTGGCCACCAATAGGGATTCATGTATCAAACGCAAGCTACTGTTTTATTATTAAATATCTTTATGGAGCAAACAAAAAAAGGTATACATGCATACTTCCCCTTATCCCCTATGTATACTTTTTTATTTTTAAGTTTGTATTGTATAATTATATTTATTAGAAATAAATATATATATATATATATACATATATATATATATATATATATATATATAGAGAGAGAGAAATCCAACGGCACTCACCATTCAAAATAGCCACAGCTGGGTGCTAACCAAAAAGCATTGGTATATCCATATAGATGAAAGCACTCACAGCGAATTAATTCAGCAATCAAAAAATAAAATATAAAAGTCTTTATTACACGCTTACATCTACGCGTTTCAACCCACACAGGGTCGTCATCCTGATGACGACCCTGTGTGGGTTGAAATGCGTAGATGTAAGCGTGTAATAAAGACTTTTATATTTTATTTTTTGATTGCTGAATTAATTCGCAGTGAGTGCTTTCATCTATATGGATATATATATATATATATAAAATAGCCACACGAGATCATAGCCATGACAGCCAGAGAAATATAAGGGAACACACTTCTGAGGAAGTTTGGATAACCAAACGTAAAATGTGACTTCACTTCCAATCATGAGCACATAATGTGGAAAAGAGTGAGTAGGGTGACTTCTATACTCTGAAAGCAGAGGATCATTCCACTGCACCCTGGACTAAATCATACCGCTAAGTGACTTTCTACTGTACTCAAGACACTTCTACGTGTAAGTGCAGTACTTCATTTTACTTTTTATGATAATAAACCCATTACACTATGGGCACATTGGCTGGTTGGGATTGACCTGATATGTTTTCCTGTTGCTAGGGGTCTGTAAGTAGGCATTGTTGCTGCACAACAGATTACCTTGTGCGTAACTGCAATGTTTCTATCACTTTCATTATATTCGGCACCTTAGCTTAGATACAGTATGTCTTTTCTCATATCCATGTTTTTACACACACATATATATATACTGTATATGTACAAAATGTGTTTATTTCCACGTTTTGGCTCTCAAACGTGAGCCGTCCTCAGGAAGTGAAGGCAAAATTCAAACAAACATATTTATACACAGGGTAGGAAAAAAACGCACCAAAACACACTCAGGTGACGTGGGTTGAGTGGACGTGTCCAGTGCTTATGTCTAAAGTGATCTTCCAATAAACCATTAATAAATAATATATCTCATATGTAAAAAATATACATCATATGAAAAATTATGTTGAGCACCAGTATCGTATGAATAGCTGACTATTTACTTTAAGGAAGTGTATCACCCAAGTGAATTAAAAACAAGTAGCATATATGACTTAAGTATACGGTGTAATTGTCTTCTTTACAACTCATGTCACCACCAATCCAGGTACTGAGATACACGTATTAAAGGGAATTCAACACACAGGCGCCATCTTTGGCCACAACATCTTCCTTCTCCAGTAGGATGCATTTGCTGGTTTGTGCTACTCCGCATGCTCCCGAAGTTCGCCGATTTAACTTTGTGAACTTGGGAGCATGCTCAGTAGTACTAACCGGCAAATGCATCCTACTGCGCATGCGCCGCCAAACGCAGACGGAAGAAGACGTTGTGGCTGAAGATGGCGCCTGTGACCCTGCACGAAGGGACCTGCACTTTGGGGTAATATACAAGTTAGGGGCAATAACCCGTGGGGCTAGGGTAGGCCGGAGGGGAGGAGGGGAGACTGGCCTACGAGAGGGGAGGGGTTGAATTCCCCTTTAAAGAGCAGAGCATGCTAATAAGATGCCTTCCAAAATATTGAGTGTCAAAAAGCCACTGCACAGTTGTCCTCTGGGCAGCACAACTACTCCAACAGTACTTACACCAAACTGCAAAACAAATTCTCATGCCCCAACCCCCCTCTGAGCAGTGGCGTAACTACCAGGGGAGCAGGGGGTGCGAGTGGACTAGGGCCCGCACCCCTGCAGGGCCCCCCTGCAGATTGTGCCTCACTGCAGCCGACTTTAGTCGCGGGCACAGGTACATATCATGTGGTCTTGGGTTGGGCACAGCATATGTATAGGTGGGGCATGGGCTTGGGGCCTGCAGTATTAATGGTGGATATGGGCCTGGGGGGCAAGGGGTGCTGATTGGAACCCTTGCCTAGGGTGCCAAACTACCTTGGCCTGGTCCTGGACACGCCCACTCAATCCACATCACCTGAGTGTGTTTTGGTGCATCTTTTTCCTACCCTGTGTATAAATATGTTTGTTTGAAATTTGTCTTCATTTCCTGAGGACGGCTCGCGTTTGAGAGCCGAAACGTTGAAAGAAAACACATTTTGTTTTCTTCACAACATAAGACATATGAGTGCGGACTTTGTTTGTATATATAAGGATAAAAGATCAGCACACTCTTTTCCAATAGTGTATGAATGCTTTTTATTTTAGCATGTTATCTAAGTATTCATACACTATTGGAAAAGAGTGTGCTGATCCTTTATGCTTATGTGATTCACCAATTGATCGTGCACATCCGACTACTGAACTTATATCAGCTTTATAAAGTTGATAATCTTAAAATGTGCCTAAAATTAGCAGTTACTCTATAACCCCACCACTTATGATTTATTTCATGAATGCCGTGGGACGAAAGAATACAATTCCCATCATACACTATGAACTCCTTTCACAAATGGCACAGAAAGAAAGGCTACAATTCCCATCATCCACAGTGAACTCTTCTCACAGGACAGTATTAGTAGCCTCTTGCCATCATTTGCTCGATGGAATCTTAACAAATCTAAAAAGTCTTCAAATCCCACAATACACAGTGGGGGGAAATTCACTAAGCGGTTGAAAATTCGCTAGCGTTGCCTTCGCTAACGTTCGCCGCACTTCGCCAGGCGAATTTTCGCAAGCGCTACACAAATTCACTAAAGTGCAAAGTTACGCTAAGGTCGGAGAACGATAGCATAGTTGCGCTAGTGTTACTTCGCCAGGCAAAGCGCATTTACGCTAGCGATGCCTAATTTGCATACGGCGCAAATTTCAAAGTATAATAGAAGTATATGTTACAGCTAATACATTACACTACACAAGCCCAGGAAACCTTTAATAAATAAAATAAAGTTGTGCTATTGCCCTACATGTGCCCCCTGTATATTTGAGTTGCCATATGTTAGGAAATGTTAGCAAATTTTGCTCTTTTTCAGACTATCACACTAAAAAGGTAAAACACACCAGCGTTTTTGTGGGACTTTCAAACGCCTATCTATTGTATTGAACTTGTAAGTGGTAACGTTCAGTAAAATGGTCGTCTTAGTGAATTTGCGTAATTACGAACCTTCGCCAGTGCACACCTTCGCCTGGCGTAAGGGTGCGAAGTTGCGCAAGTCTATCTACTTCGCTAGCAAAAATTTGTTAGTGAATTTGCGAAGTTGAGATTTGACGTCACGCTGGCGAATCAGCGCTAGCGTTAGATGCTTCCCTCTTTAGTGAATTTCCTCCTATGAGTGCCTCACTCAGTGCAACACTCACAGCTTGACTACTATAACTGCTACCCCAAAATGTTCAACTCTATAGAAAGAGAGTGCAGGACCATGATGCACTGTCAAATTAGAGCAGCAGTGAAAGTGAGAAAGTGGGTGGATAATAAAAAAGTCTGACTGGTGGTTACACATATAAATGGACATTGGAACCTTAAAGGGGTGGTTCACCTTCAAGTTAACTTTTACTATATTGTAGAAGGCACAATTCTAAGAAACTTTTCAATTGGTCTTCATTATTTATTTGTCATAGTTTTTTTTTATGATTTGCAATTTTCTTTAGTTTCTTTTCAGCTTTCAAATGGGGGTCACTGACACCATCTAAAAACAAATGATCTGTAAGGCTACAAATGTATTGTTATTGCCACTTTTTATTTCTTATCATTCTATTCAGTCCCTCTCCTATTCATATTCCAGTCTCTTATTCAAATCAATGCAGGGTTGCTAGGGTAATTTGTACCCTAGAAACCAAATTGCTGACACTGCAAACTAGAGAGCTGCTGAATAAAAAGCTAAATAACTATACAACCACAAACAATAAAAAATGAAAACCAATTGCAAATTGTCTCAGAATATCACTCTCTACATTATACTAAAAGTTAACTCAAAGGTGAACGTCCCCTTTAACAACATACACACATCTCCAAGTGCCCTTTATACCATTTTCCATTATACCAAGTTCTACAAGAGTGGTGGGTTAAAATGGTGAACATGGCAAACTGTATCCGTGATGTCAAACATGTCAGCCTCTAATTGTGGCTGAACTGAAACTCTCAACATATACTGTGCATTTCAAGCTGGTATTGGACCAAATCTTTACTTGCCCTGCCCTTTCACACACACACACATACAAACCATAGCTTAATATACACATATCCCTGGCTTTGCACTGTACTATCACAAAGAAACCTGTCTGTGTCAGACAAATACAACTGATTGTCAAACTTCAGTTTCCATTTAGCAGCAAAGAGGGTGCCCCAAAGATATGAAGCTTTTTTTAGGGGGCATAATTTAGATTTATAGGCATGCTGCCTAATATGTGGTTTTTATTTGGTTATGATTGCTAAGAAGGGATCCCGTGTATGTGTAGATTTAAGGTGCAGGTCTAAGAAAGCAAGTTTCCCTGGTGGAATCATGCTGCATTCACAGGAGGACACTCAAAGCATTTATTAGAAAGATGGATGTTCCCAATCAGCACCTAGCAGACCCCAGTGAACGCAGCAATACATCTCTGCAGCTATAAGTGGTGGCACTTGGGAAACTCATTCATCAAACTTCTTTAGCACATGTGCGCTGTTGCAGAAAAGACTCTGGCACTGTACTAGCATCAGGTGTAATGGGCTATTTGTGCTGATCAGGACTGGCAGAATAAGCTCAAATTAAAACAGGTCTAGAGGAAAAGATAAAAACCACCAATATAAGCTACCATGCAGACAAGGTAACTCATATTCTCAGAGAACTGGATCACATTCTTTCTGTACTCACCGAGGATGCATTTAGGAAGTCCTGGGACATTGCAGAGTCCAATGACATACCCCTCCTGGCCCAGTATTTGGATGAGAACATCATCATTGCAGGTTGCATAGGTCCAGTTATGTTCCTCACTGGCACAGTATAGGGCGCTGTAATGAGGCTTAGCAGTTACACAGTTGTACAGACTCTGTCCTGTGCTGCTCTTTATATAGAATCCCCAGGACATCAGCTGATAGATGAACGCAAGAGATTAGTGTCTGGGTGGCCTTCCAACCCCAAGAGGCTTTTTTACTAAAGGTCTTTCTTTTCATGTAAATAAGAGCTAAGCAACATGGAAGCATCAGGCAGAAATTTAACCCCTTGTTGGATCTATACGTCTTCTTTATAAGTGAGTTTTATACTTAAATCTCGATTTACTGGAATACAGCATTATTGCTAATTATTTAAGAAAGAAACAAGGGGAAGTAAAAGGACTCTTCCCCTCTAAAGAAAAGTTGCTAGCTGTTATATTTAAGATGAAGTGCAGCGACAACAGGAATAAAGCCTTTGAACCAAAGAGCTTGCAATCTAACATATAACTGTAGTTTTGTATTGTTTTGATGCATGGTTCTCCATCTGTTCTGTAAATGAGTTGCTTTATTGGACAGTGCTGTGTATTAAAGTGCTGTGCTGTGTATTAAAGTAGCACTATGAATAAAAATATACATGCATTCATACACTCTTATTGTATTTACTGTAAGATGATTATAGAAGGAGATGCTGAACATTCTTGGACAAGTTAACCCTTTAAAGAGATAGTGGCACCTGAAATTAAACTCTTTTTTTACATCTATTATAATATTGGCTTTCAAAGTTACTTCTAAGTATTTGCATGATACTTTTACATTACCTGTATGTTGCTCCATGTTCCTGTATGAGGGGGCTGCCATATTATGCCATATAATGTCTTAGCATTAGAAACTGTAACTAACAGGCTGAGATGGGACAGTCAGGTTGGCAAAGTCAGAGTTTCAGAGAGTCAGGCTTAGGAACTTAATTCCTAATAATTATATATATATAATATATACACAGTGCCAGATATTTTTTGAACATTTTGTGCTCTCACTTTAGGGGCATTTCCTAGGGGGTGGGGGTTAGTTTTTGTGTATTATTATTTCTGGAACAAGATTTAGAACTCTAAATACCAAAAAAAATTTTGAAAATTTACATTTTCACAGTATAGGGATTTATACCAGAAAAATATTTAATTTTATGCACAAAAATGCAACTGGTTTGGAAAGCTTTAAGAGTCTTGAACAACCCCTTTAATAAAATATAAACTAGTCACTGCAGTGTATATGTTTCTGTTTAAACAGTGTTTAAATGTTTATCTCTGTAGCCCCCATGTTCCAATAACATTTCCTTCACTGGGACAGTTTTGTCTAATTGGGGGTGTCTTGTCACATTGAATGAGTTCTCATGAATACGCTTTAGACTGGAGCCTGAGAAATATCCAGCTATAATTATAGATAGGTGTTTCTTATTGTCATTTTGAAGGCTATTTCAGACCTCCATTAAAGCCTCCACTGGCAGGGGCACTGAGTTGCTTTATGGCATTCCAAAATTGGTGCAGTGAAAATAGAAATTTGGGGCTTATTGTATCCCCTTCTCTGATTGTAGCCCCAGGTGGTAATATGTACAGGAAAAGCAGCAAAGTGCAACTTTGCTAGTGACCCAGGGAAAATTGATATACAATATAAAAGGGCATTCTATGGCTACTACTGCCTGGCTTTGCCCCTTATGGCCATATATTGAAGTGGCTCTTGCCTAGGTACCCCCATGATGGGATTTAAGTGACTTTATATTGTAAAGTAAGGTATAAAGTGATTAAACAGTGAACTGTACAACTTTACTCTACTGTATATTGCAGTTATACTTCCCAGACTAAGAATATTCTAGTATGCAAGCTGGGAGCTAGATATATATATATATATATATATATATATGTGTGTGTTCAAGCCAAAGAATAACATTTTCCAGTATTCCCATTTCAGCTCATGTTATATATGAATTATTGAACAACTGAACAAATCCCTTATAACCTTTGAGTTGTTAATTGGGTTGGGAGCAGCACAGCTTGTTAGACTGGAAGAAAATAACTGTCCTAGGAAGGTACCTTTGCCTAAAGTTGGGAACAGAACACCTTTATCATTTCCATAAAGTCACTGCCAAACACATCCATCCTTTATAGCTCACCTTATGATTTGTACACCCAAGGAAGGTCAGTACACCCATAGAGGTCAGTAAGACATATTTGAGTTCCTAAATAAATGATAGACTGTTCATTTCTCAGCTACAATCCTCATGTCTGTGCTACATAACTCAGAAGGAGCTTAGTGGAAACCTAGAAGAAAGATCTTCTCATTGTGCTGAAAATGAAATTGGTAGATTGTGGAGTATATGAATGGACTAAACATGCAATAGGTGAAAAAGTGTCTTGGGGGGGGCATTGGTGCTCATTTATCAACACTGGGCAAATTTGCCCATGGGCAGTTACCTATAGCAACCAATCAGTGATTAGCTTTTTAAAGCCAGCTGCAAGTAGAACAATGAATGCAGCCTTTTGATTGGTTGCCATGGGTAACTGCCCATGGGCAAATTTGCCCAGAGTTAATAAATGACCCCCATTATGTCTTTAATACATGGGCGTCTGCAGAGGGGGGCAAGAGGGGGCAGTGCCCCCCCCTGGGACTGACCACAT
>CM044435.1:51332918-51380033 GCA_024363595.1 Xenopus borealis | reverse complement strand
TCTAGCCCCATGTCAGATTTCAAAACTGAATATAAAAAAAAAATCTGTTTGCTCTTTTTGGATTTCAGTGTAGAATTCTACTGGAGCAGCACTATTAACTGATGCTTTTTGGAAAAAAAAAATGTTTTCCCATGACAGGATCCCTTTAATAAATAAGCTAAAATGGGGCATGGGAGTTTGGTCAAATTTTTTTTTAAATAAAATATAAGATAAATTTGGATTTTAGTAAATAGCCCCCTGATATGTTATATCAACAAAAATCAGACAACACAAAAATAAAGAAAAGTTTCTATAGTTTGTAAAGTATGCTTTCTAAAGAACCCTAGTTATAGTTGCTGCTTTCTGATCTCCTCCAGAGCTCAAACACTGCTGGAACGCTATTGGTCAGGTACTCCTTATATGATCCACTTGTGTGGAAAAGTCTGCTGTAGTTAGTAACCCCATTTCTAATTATAACATCTTTCTCTGTTGGATCGGAAAACCCTACCTATAAATATGCCCTTCCACAGATATAGAGAATCTGCAAAGTAAGCACTTTTCATGCAACGACCATGGTCCTTCCACTCATGCTTCAACAGTGTCTTTATTAAAGGGACTATCAGAAACAGGTCCCTGAGAACCAGTACCACCAACTTAAAGGGGGGAATTCACAAAAGTGTCGGTAAAATAAATAACCCAGAAGTGGCGGTCGACCAATTTGTAAAATGTCGTACAAACGGCAAATTCACAAAGGAAGATGTTACCATCTCTGAATGTCTAAATATGTCGTACATCTTTTCATCATACAGACGACATTTTAAAGACATTTTAAAAGACAATTTGACCGACATTTTCATTTCAGAGAGCCGCGCAGGGATCAGGAACCTTGGCTCTCCAGCTGTTAAGGAACTACAAGTCCCACAATGCATTTGCCTTTATGAATCATGACAGACTCCTTCATTGCATTCTGGGACTTGTAGTTCCTTAACAGCTGGAGAGCCAAGGTTCCTGATGTGTTGGAAAAATTGTCGGCAAAAAACAAAAGAGTTTACGAGTAATTCATAAAAATGTCGGGTAAAGTGGCGCAGAAAAAAAACACGCCCACTTTTCACTACACTATTTCAAAATTGTTGTATATGTCGGAAAATTGGCAGGGAAATGCTCTGTGAATTTGTCGTCTGTTGCTACGACATTTTAAAGACATTTTGTGAATTCCCCCCAAAGACTGCAGCAGGAACTACATCTATTTTTTAAAGCAGTCACTGAATGTCATTATTGTAAAGGGCAGATAATTTCTGTTTCTAGATTTCTGAGCCTAAGGTCCACCACATCCATTTAGCCACTAATCTTCTTTAGTACCATAATAGCGAAAGAAGGTAGGTTTCAAAAATGATTTCACCGCCATAAATGCTCTGGTGACATTATGCTATAAAAAATAATGGGATACTGTAAGTCTAAGTGTATTTATTTATTTAGCACAGAGTGTGGGGGTTATTTATAAACACAGCTACAGGGTGAACACTGAAAGCAATCCATACCTGTGTTTTTAGTACAATATCATGTATGAAAAAAAGAAAACAAAAAGAAAAACTACATACAATGCGAGATAACCAGGAAAACACTACAAAAATTGTAACAAGCTGCTTTAAGTGGGCTCTCAGTAAAATAAATCATAACTTTTATGTATTACTGTTAAAAGTAACAACAAACTCTTAATATTTACAGAATGGGAGGAATCTGATTACATGATTATATTTATAGAAGCGTTCTGAGGTATGCACAAGTAGAAGTTGTGCTTCTGTAGCTTAATGCTAGGTGAGAAAGCATGCCAAGCTATGTAGTAAGTAGGTATGAAGGCACTCTTCAATTAGGTCATTCTATGAGAGTAGGCAGTCAGAATGTTCGAGCCAGTCTGCTTTGAATAAATCAGAGCATAATTAATATCTTTACTTTATTTTGCAGGGTTTAGTCTAGAACAGCCAAAATGTGGGTACTAGCATTCAAATAATGGTGATATTATTATTTACATGCATTTCTATAGCGCCAACATATTTCGTAGCACTGTAAAGTAAATGTGATTATACAACTAAATCACATGAATTATACATATAGGACATATGAATGTCTCTGTGCAGAAAGAGCTTACAATTTAAAGGGAAGGGAATGATACACAAGGTGTGACAGTGGGTAAGATCAGAGTTAAGTGGGTGAGAGATGTGGTACTATAGGTGGTATTTAATTGGGTAGTTAAAGGGGAATCCAACTCCCCGGCGCTAACTATTCCCCCCCCCACCTACCTCTCCCCCCAGGCTATTGCCGATAAGTTGCTACTTAACCCTCTGTGCAAGTCCCCTCCAGCGAAGTTCACAGGGGCCATCTTCTCTTCAAACCGCTTAGGACGTTGGTACATGCGCACAAAGTTCAGAAGAGAACCAGGACATTATTCTGTCTTATCTTGCCCGTGCCATTCCTACAACTCATTCGATCTTCTGAACTTTGTAAATAGATTGTGGAACTACAGCTACATTGTGATACAATTATTTCGGATGTTACATACAAGTAACTTTTTGTCCCTGAAACTTTATTTGCGCTATTTAAACATGTTACATTATTTAGCATGCGTTCTTAAAGCCTTACAACTTGCCGAATTATATTTAAACAAGCCTATTGTACTTGTGCCAAATAGCTTTTGAGCTTGTTAATCTAGATAGTTGCTATACTTAGCAATTAAACTCTTGGAGGGTAACATGAGAGGTAGACTTTGAAGTGAATATTATAATTTACATGTTACACTTGTAAATTGTGGGGTATGTTTATATTTTATATGTTATTTGCACACAAGGGGGGTTTGTCAGTATATGATCGTCGATCGTTATAATCCACGAATGTTACATAATTATATGGTCATTTTGGGTGATCTAATGATATTGACCTATGACACTTGATTTCACTTCCTGCTGCTTACATCACTAGGGGTTAAAAGGGTCATGTTTCACTATGTATTCACTTTGAGAAAGGTCAGATTGCTGACCAAAACGTCAGTGTTTTGTGACATAATAAACCATTGTTGTTTTGAAAGTCCTGTGAGTGCGAGACTTTGTCACGGTCTACATGCTACTTTTTTTTCTTTGCACCCAGGCACTTCGAGACGTGAGTGCTGGTTTCCCGGTGGCTTATATATATATATATATATATTATATATATATATATATATAAATAAATAAATAAATGTTAGGTTCCTCCTCAATCTGACCTATTCAAAAATACCACTTTCCCTTTTCTGTCAGAAAGGAAGGAGATGATTGAAGCCAATGCTGCAGAGCTCACTGTGTTTTGGAAAGGAAAGAAATAATAAATGAGATTAGTGCCTTTTGTCTCATCTCCTTATAACAGTGGTCCTCAAACTTGGCCCTCCAGCTGTTAAGGAACTACAAGTCCCACAATGCAATGATGGAGTCTGACAGCCACAGTCAGGCAAATGCATTGTGGGACTTGTAGTTCCTTAACAGCTGGAGGGCCAAGTTTGAGGACCACTGCCTTATAATGTTGATACAGTCCACATTGGTACTGTAATGTAAACCATTAGGCCCAGAGTGCTGGACATTCCAGTGCATGTGTAAATGCACATTGTTACTTCTGTCTGAATCTGTAAATCCCCCGGTTGCACTTTATAAATAGTCCACCTCACAGTCTCCATTTTGAATACAAAAGTTTTTACAAATTCATGAGATTGATAATAGGTCTGAAGGACCTGTGTATTCCCGGAAGTTTGAATAGCAATGTATGAATATATGCTGACAATGCAAAAATATAAAAGATTCAAATTTATAATATATATATATATATATTACTGCACCATTGAAGATAACCATCTGTAGTAAGCAATGGAATAACTAGATCTTACTGGGCCCCACAGCAAATCATTTTTCAGGCCCCCAAAATGTCCAGTGGTTGACCTGTTTTACCAATATTTATTGTAATTGTATATGAATTTGGGCCTCATGGGGCCCCTATAGCTCCTGGGCCCCCCTGCAGCCGCAGGGTCTGCTTCCTCTGTAGTTACGCCCCTGGTAGTAAGCAGATGTGTGCTTTCATGTTTGTTGTGTTATTTTCTAGGATGGAGTGAGGCCTTCAAGTCAGAATATTTTGCAGTGTTAGTTTCCTAAGGTTGTTTCTTGGAAAAGCAGGAATTGAGAACCAAGCATTTATCCACATTTAAACAAGCTGGTACAATTGCTCAACAAAAACAGTGAGTAACAGCCAAGACTATTTTTGTTTGGTAGCTAATGAAATTCTGAAGGACTAGATTCAAACTTAGCTGCATTCAGGGCTTCGTCAACCATATATTTTAGTTTATTAAATCTGGTCAATAATAACAGACATCATCTACTGAATACCTGGTCTGTCCTTTCTACTGCATTACTGACATATGCTATGGCAAACTTCAAGACATTCTCCATGCACTGTAAATGTATTTTAGAAAAACACATTTTTGCTTGACAATGAAAGTTCAGTAACTGGTGGGCCAAGAACATTTCTATGAATCTTCTTTTAAAATGAATCTATTATATTCAAACCATTGGACAATTTGATCATGAGATGAAGTTTATCAAGTGAACTAATTGATTCAGTTGACATGGGACATTTCGGCTCTTTTCACAATGTCAAAAAAGGAATTTGGACATATCCTTGCTTCCCAGAATCTCTATTGTAGTTAATACACCTGAAGGACCACAACATGTAGAACTTTTATACCTTTAGCAAAGTCAGGGAAACATAAGGGTTTCCTTTGAATTGGCAATATGACTGAATCGAGAATCATGAACAAGCAAACAGAAAAATCCTGCTCCTCTGGAGGAAAGTGAGAGCATGAAATCCATATAATAGAGCTACTTCAGTGTTAAAACATTCTGATGTCTAGAACAATCCAAAACCCTTAATTGGAAGAGCCAGGAGTTATCTTGCATGGGGATTTATTGTACTAAACATTTGCTAGTGCATTTTATGTATTGCTGCCCATAGTATCTGATTTACAGTTACAAAAGAACATCACTATCATACAGATGTTAATAAATTGCACACAAAAGATTGCTGTGAAGTATAAATAAACCTATATAACTTCTCTGTGCTTCACACCTGACTCTATGCTCCTGGTGGAGTGGGAGGTCAAAATAATGCTTCTGAGCAACTAAGAAAATGTCATTCTAAGAATTTTTTTTCAATATACAATAAACTTTTTAAATTATTTGTAATTTGTGAATGGTGGACATCCGCTTTAATTTATGTGCATTTTTGTGCATTTGGCAGAAAAGTTATAAATGCAGTTTTTTGTGTCATTGTAAAGCTTGACATTTATTATTATTATTAATAATAAACATAAATAAACTTGCTCTGTTGTGAAACAGCTTGAGAAAAACAAAAAGACCATATCATAGATTATATATGTGTACATTGCTGTAAATATGGCTGCACACAAATTTTTGTATCATTAGACTATTAGGAAAAAAAACAATAAAGCAAAGAAAAAAAGAAATCTGCTTGAAATATCTGCACAAATCATTCCAGAATTATTTAATATTTACAGTACTGTACAAGAGATACATTTAGCAATCTATTTTCAAAACATATAACCAAAAAGAGAGAGCAAGCTTCTAGAGCCGTTTACTCAGGTACGATAAAACATTCTGCAGAATAAATATAGTGTTATAGCTTGCACTATTGTGGCTAATCTATTGGCAATAAACTGCTTCAGTATCCTTCCCTCTCCATTAAGTGACCAGTGTGAAAATTAACCAGTTCCACCACCAAGTAACTAATCCATACCTCCCAACAGTTTGAAAGTAATAAGAGGGACAAAAAAATTTGACACCCATAGCAAGGTAACATTTTGACCACACCCATGTTTGTGACCACACCCCCTAATTGACATGCTCATTTTACAAAATTTGGCAGGTTATGAAAACTGTTACAATTACTTATTTTCTTATCTCAAAACTGTTACAAAGCATCTTATTTGCACCTGTTAGCTGTTCTAGGCTCTCTGCCAAAAGCTAATTAAGTTAGAAACTTACTTTTTCTGACTGTTCAGTGGAGAGAAAAAAGGGACTTTCCAGTACAAATGAGGGACTGCAGGTTGAGCTGTCAAAAGAGGGACTGTCCCTCTAAAAACGGGACAGTTGGGAGGTATGCTAATCTGTTTTTTCCTTCTAATCTGCAGCATTATGTGCAACACTGGGTTGAAAGAAAATTATGCTGTGCTTAATAGAAATCGTTTCCTTTAGATTGCTAGTTTTTATACTGACACAGGAAAATATTGCAGTGCAGAGTATTACCTGAAAGAATTAATATTCAAATGCAGTTTGGTTACAACAAATGTTTAATTTAACATTTTGCTCAAAATAGATCTTGGTTGGATTTCTTTAACATTTAATGAATGTGTTTAGAAGGATAATGTACATGGGAAAGGCAAGGGAGAGTTAAACTCAGTAATCAGATTTCCTATCAAAACAGAAGTAAAATTAGGAAATCGCCATAGGCTGTCTCTTCCGAAAAATATTCCTGTAAAGAAAGATTTATGCTTTGTAATAGCCCTATGAATTATATGTATACATTATAGCTGGAATCCCAAAATACTTTCCTTTGGGATCTTACATTAGACTCTATTGAACACTGCAAAACATGATTACAAAAAAGAATGTCCTCCTTAAACAAACACCACTTTCAGTAATGTTATTACTACAACATATGGAAATAAAATGAGCAGTTATGAACAAAGCTTTTGCTTGTTGCACTATTTTTAGTTATACAATATAAAACATAAGATCTTCAAGTTGCTTTATCGCCATTGCTGTCATGTAAGCCACTAAAAATAAATATTTTCCAGTTTACAATGTAAACTTGCTGTATCACTGAAAGGCTCAAGGAATGACAGAGAAAGAATAGAGAGGTGGTTTGTGTCCACTAGAAAAATAATTTGTTCATATCTTGCCTTTTGAAAAGCTTTCATGGAAAAGTTGCTTCTGTAGATAAAAATGTTTGGAGTTCTCTAAAACCTGTTCACGCGAGTTTTCTTCAGTAAGTTCCCTTGTTTGGCAGGTATTGGAGTTATTAGGCAGAAGTTGGTGTGTGAACACTGTTTGGCAACGTTTGCAGGGTTGCAGCACTTTGTGTTCCATTGGCAGCAATTACAGGCACTGGGACATATTGAGGTGGTGTTTTTTGATGTTTTTTGGCAAGGTTTTCATTTGTTGCTTCATAGGATCCTGCAACACCATTGTTCTTTAAGCCAATAACATCGCAAACATTCAGTGGTAAATCCTGCAACAAAAAGCAAACAGCAACTTTTTACAAGGAAAATTGTGGCCATCAGGCAGACATCTGTTTATGCAAAAATCCCAATTTATACTTTTAGCATGAAGGGTTTCATTTTCATATTGTCAGTCCTAAAAAGCATAACTCAAGTAATCTAGATATGGAAAGATATTTTTTTTCAGCTGCACGTCAAAATCAAAGATTTATTTAAATGCCTGACTGGAACAAATGTATTGTAGAGCACATGCTAGGGAATGCATATATCCAGGGTTCTACCATCAAACCATTACTTTATCTTCCATGCTATTTCTAGAAGGCTGAGAGCTGCACAGCAACCCATTAAAACCTTAATTATAGCCTTTTGATCTCCATCCTACAATATTCCAGCTGCTGTGCTAGACATTCACTTTTCCTTCACATGTCCAATTCGTCCTCCAATGCTTCGATCCACGTTATTAATGAATATATTAAATCAAAGTTGGCCCATAACAGAACCCTGCAGCATACCATTAGTCCAATAAGAGAATATATAATTGACAACTACTACTACCTGAACATGGATAGAAAACTAGCTAAAAAATCAAATAGCACCAACAAGATCAACGGAGCCTACTTAAAAAGCAAACGTTTATTTGACACTACAAATGGAATGGATCTTGGGACACTGGTTTTACTGAGAAAGAGAAATAGCTTTTGTTTTTACAAATAACCTTAGTCAATATATTTCTCGAAAAAACTGTCAGGACATGCCCAACACTTGTGTATAACAGACACATAAAAAGTATAGAGGGACACAAACCCATAATCTGTAAACTGTAAATTTATTTCAATAAAATCAAGGTTATATTGCACTCACAATAAATAAGACCGTTAAAGGCTCTCAGAATTCTATCATCCCTGGATCTGAATTGTGCATTGGACAATTATTTTCACCCTGAGCAAGTCAGTTTAATGAATGAAATGTACAGGTTTAGATCATCTTAATGGACAGGTTAGCTTATTAATGGAAACAGAACTGCAGCTGTGCTGATTCCCTACAAGCATTCTGGAACCAGATAGTAAAATTCTGATAGACTTTTATTGGCTTATATATTGTGAGTGCAATTTTACCTTGATTTTATTTTGATGATGTATCTCTTACCCTAGGATATACTGTACTGCTAATTTGGAATAAAAAAGTTTACAGTGACCTGTGGATCGTTAATTCCTTTCCCTTGGAAAAACAGTACATACTCTTTTGGAGGACGGGGGAGTCTGTAATTATCTTATAAATGTTTCTTAAAACCTGATACTGCTGATTACCATATAGGTTCTATATTACACTTTGATCAAAGCATACAGATCAAACTAAAATAATAGCTTTTACATCAAAGGTGCATTAATGTCCAAAAACAATATAATACTGCCAGTCCAGTCCTATCCCTCCGAACATGCATAAAGCATATGCAGCCTACATTAAATTACCTTGCACTTCATCATCTGCAAAGAAATTGCTTCAGCTTTGCTCAGAACATCGTTAACATCCAGCTTCATGGAAAGTTCATTGATGTGCTTAATAACAAAAATGACAGTAAATAATGGCCAGTGAGAAGGCAACTATGCAGTGATTTACAATGATCTTGTAGTCCCAGTATTTAGAATAAACATTACCAGACCTGAAGATTGTGATGAAAAATAACAGTGCTTGTGCTGAATGTTTACAAATTCAGAGTCATGTCTTTTCATTTAAATATGTTTAAATGAATATGGACTGTTATATCATGACTATAGTGTGTTTTTAAGGACTGTGTGTGCATATTAGATAGCAAGACACCAAACAAAAATAAAGTGATATACAGGTAATACATAAACCTGATTTAACAGAACATCAAATTAAAATAAACATACACATTTAAGGCCTAGTGATGGGCAATGCAATAAAACCATGCAAGGGAAATATTTTTGATTTGGTCAAATCAAATCTTTTTTTGGCACTGGTGCAGCCCTCAAAACAATGTTATTGTTAATTATTCTAAGCCAGTCAGACACAGGTCAAGGGTGGTCTACTCGTCAGTTTTGTGGAAGGGTCATACAGGTATGGGACCTTTTATCCAGAATACTTGGTATCTGGGGTATTCCAGATAATGGATCTTTCTGTAATTTGGATCTTCATAACAAGTCTACTAGAAAATAATTTAAACATTAAATAAACCCAATAACCTGGTTTAGCGTCCAATAAGGATTAATTATATCTTTGGATTAAGCACAGGGTAATGTTTTATTATTACAGAGAAAATTTTCTATTGTTTGATTATAATGGAGTCTATGGAAGATGGTCTTTCCATAAATCTGAGCTTTCTGGATCCCTGTAGAAAGAATATCTATGCAATATGTCAACAAATATACATTTCTAAATTGCAGTACATGTATTAACCTGGGTCAGTTTGTATATAATATTTATATATAGTATATAAGTATTGGTCATCTATATTTTAATTTTGTTTGTTTAGATTTGATTATATGACTGCACGCCAAACTAGTGAAAAAAATTGTGTAGTAAACAAATTCTAATTTGTCAAATAAATAATACAAAGACTTTAGAATATGGCCCCACATACCTTAAGAATTTCATTGAATCCAAAATTCTGCTCCATTATTATTTGTTTTTCTGATTCCAGGATAGCACAGCAAATAAGCAGATGAAAATTCTGACAAGGCAAATCTGTCCATATTACCTGTAAAACAGGTACATCTTTGATCAAACAAAAAAAGCTTCAGGAATAGGTAATGGGCTATTTAAAAGATACTAAATGGCACTGGCCACATACACCTTCTCTCTCTTCATATATTATCTCTCTCTCTCTCTCTCTCTCTATATATATATACACATATATACACATATATACACACATATATATATACACACACACACATAAATATGTGAAATAAAATATTCTGCTTCTTAAGGTCATAATTTAGAAAGCACTGGCATACCAATCTGATTCAGCTATTATTGAAATTTCAAGCAATATAAATACTAAAAGGAAGTTTAGAAACACATTAAGATAGCAGACAAGAGTTATGGGCTATGACAGATGGATTGGATGCTCTCTTCCAGCATATGTCAGCAGCCTATTTGTATGAGACATGCTACATGAGTGCCCTCACATGGAGCCTAGCACTAAGGACATTTTATGAAAGCAGGAAGATTCTTCCATTACATGAAAACTCTGCTCTCTTTTTTATACACAAAGTTTAACGGACACACACATACAAAATACAAGTATCAATGAAGCTTTACAGATAAAATATGGGATTATAATAGTTCAGAAGGCTAATACACTTTGCTCTGAAAAAAATATATTAAGCTTTTTGTTATTTACATGTAGATGATGTGAAAATGATCATGATGTGAAAAGTGCCTCATTTTAAAAAAACACACAGTTAAATAAAGTCAAATTTCCACACATCTAGTAGTGATTCCTATACAAAAAGAAAAGAAATGACTGCAAATTGCAATACAAAATTTTGCAGATTTGTTGTTTTGAATGAATCTGCTTTAACAATCGTACTTAAAGCTACCATTATTTATTTTTATTACCTTTGCCAATTTAAATTTAAAAAAATTTTTTTTATAACACATGAAATGCAAAATTGTTTCCAAAATAGGGTACCTCGTCTTTAAGTCTCATATAGCCACATAATACAGAGGACCACAGTCAATACTAATATGGTAAAATGCCATGCAAAAAAGCAATGGCTTAAAGCGAGTCCTCCAATCCGAGAATCCCGAATAGGTTATTTTCATATTCCATGCACCAGTGAGCATTGAAATTATTAAATGATAACCAAGGCTCACCTTTTGTGGTTCATACTTTCCATGAGTAAAATGGTCAACTACTGTATATGTGATTTCACGTTCTCCCTGGGAAGTGATTTTTGTGCTTCATGTATTGTAATGCTGCAGTGCACTTACATTTTTATTTTCTATTGATCATGTCTAATCTTAAATAAATAGTGTATTGAAAAAATGTGGTTTCGTTCTATGAAAGTCATGTCATACTACACATTCATTCTATATGCCAAGATATGGAATGAATAATATTATATTACATATGCCATATATTTAATTGACTACATTAGCACAAGCTAATGGAAGTAATATTCAGGAAGGACAGGACACTTCAAAGCACAGTCTATAAGCAGTACACATCAGTATGCCTGTCACAATCAGGGCTAAATTACCCAAAGATTTCATTAGTTCAGCAGTATCAGAAATACTAATATTCTAAGTGACATTCTGAGACTTAAGCTGGCCATAGACGTAAAGATTTTTAAAAGATCCAATGGTTATCGAGAGACTACGATTGTCTCAAACCGATCGTTTAAATGTCCGATGTGTCCATCAACTAAAAAGGCCATTTCTGTGGATATTGCCAGCAAAACTAAAGAGTGGCTGCCTGCTTGGTCCTGCAAACATAGGTAGATTGCATGGGGGCCGATAAAGATTTTCTAACCTGGCCGATCAATTTTCAGACCAATATCACACGAAAAATCGTAAGATGTATGATCGTTCGAATCCCACTAACTGCACGATAATTTGACAGATTGGTCAGACTTCACTAAAATCGGTCGTTTAGCAGAGATCTTTGCGTCTATGGGGACCTTAAGACTGAACTATATTCTTGTTTAGGGGGAGGGCTGCATTTTAGCCTGAGAGTTTAAGAGTATCTTGTACTTGCGGTAACTTTTAGCAACAATGCCCCCTCTCTCACCTTGGTCTTATTTCTTTTCTCAAACCATTCACACAATAGTTTTGTCCTTCCAACAGGTTTGCTATATCTATGCTAATGTATGGCTTCATAAAAGCATGCCTTAGGTCTCGCTTAACAGTGCTTCATCTCTTTCCCCCAGCACTAAATACATTTATATATTCAGGCAAAAAATTGATGTAGTATTAAAAATGCTCTGCTCATGCTCATACGATCCCATGGGATCTTTGCAGCAATAGCAGACTTACCTCCCACAATCGTAGAATATCTTGAAAATTAAATTCCCTTTTAAATCTTATAAGAAGCCACCGGAAACAGAAATATAAGTATCCAGAGTCTTGAGATTCTAAGAAAAAAAAATGGATCAGATAGTTAATGTACAAGTAGTAGAATGCTAGATGCAAGGCATCTGACAATGTAATATTACTGCAGTACATAACAGTTACCATTAAAAGTATTATTGATATTACTGTCAATAGAAAATATAAAGTGGTTGAGGTTGTTCAGATAATTTGCCAAACAGGAAACATTACAACTCAATTCCCCTGAACTATAGGATGGGGGAAGAGAGACTAACGAGGAAGTGCTGGTCTCTTGAATGACCTTAATAATTCAGCGGGTTAATTAAAGAATAACAAAGTTATCCTTAGACTGAATTAAATCTAGAAACACTGCATCACATATATCAGTGTCAGATGACCTCCATTAAAATAAACATATACCTTTGCATTAGGAATGAATAAATGATATTCCTGGCGACCTTGTGACAAAGGATGACCACAAAATAAAAGCACAATATGAAGACTAATTATGGATTTACAAAACATATCTTGTGTGTGACATTTTTTTGCATAGAAGAATATGGGCACTTTAGTTTTTAAAAGATTTACTATTCAAAGACTGAATTCAAATACTACACAAAGAGAGGAAACATATATAGTATTACCCTTTAAAAATAGTAAGTAGTTCACAGAATGCCCCTTGTATTTTTAAGACTACTGAACTATACACTTTATCCTAGCTCAGTACTATTTTTAGCTTTGTAACAAGGAGTTTATGAAGCATTCAGAGGAAAACATGTATTTGCTTTGATGCTGGCAGCTGAAATCGTATTATCCCCTTGACTAGTTTCCTTGTGCATGACTCAAGATGCTTGTCACTCCATTTAGAGTAAAAGCTCTTTGAATCCATACTTACCAAGGTAACTGCAGAAACCACAGTCCAGTAACCGCAGCAAAGTACTCAGATGAACTAGCTGCATCTTCATTCCTAGCATCTGCTCCTCAAAATTCTGATGCTGGAAAGATATGTGAAGAAATGTCTGGATAAGATGATTGCTGGTTTTATGAAAGCCACCCCCTTCTCTTCGGTGTCTTTTTGTAACAAGCATTAAAATTTGCGTGCCTGCAGATCGCACAACTAATTGACAGTTATTTGGGCTGAAAAAAATGGTATCTGTTCCAGTTAACCCCTTAAAACACCCAAGCACTCTTCCTGAAAGAGTCAAACACCAATAGGATCTGCCAGTAATACTGAAGAAAACATTTTGTAGACCGGAATCTTTCTTGGTTGTTATTTTTCCTTAAAGGAAAATGATTATCCAATGGTACATACTGCTAAAAAGTATATTATTATGAAAACTGTTTATTTACTTGAAGCAGGGTTTTATATCTGAGCTGTTTTATGCAATACCTTTTTATAGAGACCTACATTGTGTGAGGGGTATAGTTTTCCTTTAATAAATGCACCCCAGCAATTAAACTTGAAAAATATTAAAGCATACATAATTTGAAACTATTTGCTACTTACCATTTGATCCATGTAGGATACAAAGCACCAAAAGGCATCTACTTCATTTTCCATTACATACAGAACAGGAGAAAGCAAGTCACTCATGCCTTGCACATAGCCTAAAACACAACAAAAACACAAGTAGCGGTAAATATATGCTGCTTAAGGGCACAAAAAGTAAACATTTATCAGCATACAAAATAGAAAAAAAATTATCAACGCACATTCCCTGGTCCCATGTTTCACAAATGATTTTAGTATCTAAACTAATGCATGTATTTTGAAAAACAGGGGCTTTTTAGTTACAAAATTATGATCATAAAATTGATAAGCCACCATACCATACTAACATTCTTGGTCAAAGGTTGCTCTCTGCCTTTTGCGGCCTACACATGTGGTGGCATGAGGCACTATTCAATTCGTTGCACACACCAAGGATTTACTGGTACCACAATTTCGAGAAAATTTGATGAATCACCTTGTGAGAATGTTGGACAGTATAAGTGTGTGTAACCAGGGTTGCAATCAGAAATCACAGGGCTCGGTTAAAAATATTGTCAAGCCCAATCCCCATATTATCACCCCCAGCAGTCTAGTGGTTAAAAATCAAAACCGGGTCCCTAATATAACTGAATTAGCTGGGTCCCCTGCTGTCAGGGAACTGCAGATTTGTAGGGAGGGAATGTGGTTGGATGCCTGCATGTTATTACCCTACACACAAACACATTATTAAAACTGAAAGTTATAAAAATGCCTTTAGTGTCTTATGACTAATATGCACAGTGTTCCTAAATATTAGGTTTTATATCCTGACTGATACAAGGGCATAGAGCATTTCAATTAATATATACACTGTATTACACATTGTAGGGAACATTTACCAAGAACTGCACAATGACTTGAAAGCTGCTTAGTCTTGTGCATCCTGGAGTAACAAGTAATGCCCTGCAACCAGTTTATGTTTTTTTAAGCACAAATACATTGAACAACATATGATTCTACATGCTAAACAAATGTTTTAAGCATGTAAAATGTAGAAATACCAATAGAACAAACTGTCAGTGAGCTGTACACTGTTCAGAGGGAGGGTGGGTGCTCAAATGCCCGATTCTTTTTTCCTGTAATGGTGGTGGCTCATGGGGAGTCTTAGTTGCCTGAGATAAATCTACTGTGCGGCATCTAATCTTCCCGAAATGCCCTCACAATTATTAAAAACTTTGTTGGTTCCCATGCGAGGCCAACTGAGCAAGTGCTGAGGAATGAAGGCCTTCATTCCCCAGCACTTGCGCAGTTGGCTTCGAAAGAGAACTAACAAGGTGTGCCATTTTTATGCCATCTTTCTATTCAGGCCCTCTACTATTCATGGACCACTCTTGTATTCAAATCAGTGCATGGTTGCTAAGGTAATTTTGACCCAAGCAACCAGATTGCTGAAATTGCAAACTGAAGAGCTTCTGAAGAAGTGAAGTAACTCAAAAACCATGAATAATAAAAAATCAGAATCTCACAGGCTACATCATAATAAAGGGGTGGCTGCTACTTATCAAGCAGCAAATGTGCTTTGAAGATCATGTAAGATTGTGCTACAGGGCTGATTATTAAAGTCTGATGCAAATTTCTCTGGTTTCTGAGCTGCCTTCACCGTGAATCTGAATTAATTACAAATTAGCCTTGAATTGGATTTGTTTTATATTCTGTATATGCATTATATTGTGGGTCAGTTCCTAAGCTCAGTAACAGACAGCAGAACAGAGCATGTGCAGTGATTCAGTAGAAACAATGATTGGGGAGCTACTGTGGGCATTTTAGGAAGCATAGATCTTCACTGCTAAAGGGCTGTATACAATGTTTCTAGCATACATCTTTGTTATGCTTTAGTTATCCTTTAAAAGTTACCCTGTCTGCCTATCAAAAGACTTCCATAGAAAAGATTCAAGTTTGTACATCTTCGGCCAGCTTAAGAAACAAATCTAAACCACTGAAAAAGAATCCTGTAAAGCACTGTTTAATAAAGGGAGGCAAGCAAAAGAAAATAACAAGGGAAGAAACATAATAAGCACAAGCAGCTACTAGAAGTAAAAGGTGGGAAAAAATGCAAGTTCAGCTCATATCAGTCAAGGTTTTGGATCCAAATAAAAGACTCCTTTTGCTTTTAACTGAAAAATTCTAAATACATAAGCGACTGAAAAATGCAAAATAAGTAAAATGTAAAATACAGAAAAAAAAATACTTTCTTGTGTCTAACTCATCCAAAACATGGTATCCAATTGCTTTACAAATGAGAAACCGAGATAAGTATATGAAGATCCGCTACTTACCGAGATCAAAATCATACATACAATATGTCATTAAAATGTCATGAAGTAAATTTAATCCTGGATTATCCGGGCCCTCGTAAAACTTGTTTGTTCGATCTGTGCGGTTGACATCTTTTTCTAATGTAAGAGATAAAGAAAGTGGCATTAAATATTTGACAAGGGAAAGAGAAGCCCTGCTCATTTTCACTAGGAACCATATCTTCAACATTCAGTGTGCTAACCTATGTACATCCACTAAGCTTTAAAAAGCTTAGCATGACAACTACTCCTCATGAATGCCAGGCAGAAAAAAATATGCTGTGCTTAGAATTTAAAAGGACACTGCTGCTTAAAACAGATTTTTGCATAGCTCAACAGAGAGATCTAAACATAAAGAAAATCATAAAAGATGCACTGAATTTTCCACTTTTAATATGCCTTTTCAAGTTGGATTTATGTAATATATTTTAGGGCATCAAAAGCACGGCTGTAAATTTTTCCTCAAAAACCATGTGCAACAAATACTTTTAAATGGCCAGTCTAGGTATAAATTAATTATAGTATGTTATAGAATGTCCTATTCTTAGCAACTAGGACCTAGCATGAAATAAGAAACTGGAACCTGGCTAAACTAAAAGCTAAGACATTAAAAAACAAATGAAAACAGAAATTCTAAAAATCACTGTATAGTGTACTACACTTTAAAAGCAAATGATCCCTTTAAGGCGATGAGTATCATTTTCAACTTAGTTTTGGAACAAAAAGTGCTAAATGGAATAATAGTTCCTAATGTAATGCTTTGGTTTCTTGGTAGGCAAGTATACGTCTTGCCTTCCGGCTCATTTGAGCACCGGTTCCTTTTTTTATTTATTCAAACCATGGGGCACATTTATTAAGGGTCAAATTTAACATTTTAATTTTCGATTTTTTTTATGGTCAAATTCAACTAGGGAATTACCAAAATTCAAATTTTCAAGATTTATCATACTAATTGGAATTTGACTATTTGCCACCTTAAACCTGCCGAATTCATGTATAGGTCAAAGTTAGGAGATGTTTTCAGCCTGACATTCAAGTTTTTTTTTTATTTCTGAAAAATTAGTCAGAGTTTTAGATATATTTTTTTATTATAAATAACCCCCAGTCAAATTTCGAATTTATTCGACGTTAATAGAGAAAAATAAAGAAAAAAACGCACATGGAATCGAAATTCAACCTTTAATAAATGTGTCTCTATGTGTTGCCAGTATACAATGTGGTGTGAAACAGATCAACAGGCACCTCGGAAATAGAGAATTTAGCTGCAGCACACTTTTATGTGTGTGCCCTAGGTTTCACATTTTCCTGCACTTACAAGGTTAAAGGCTATGAATTGTAATTAAACTAATAAATTATAAATTAAATTATCTGTATCATATCATTATTTATAAGACATGTATGCACATAAAGAAAACTATACCCCCTCCCTACAATGTAGGTCTCTATAAAAAGATATTGCATGTAAATGCATATGTAAAACCTTGCTTCATTGCTTCACGTAAATAAACCATTTTCATAATAATATACTTTTGCCATTGGGTAATCATAAATAGAAAATTGCCATTTTAAAAAATAAGGACAGCCTCCTGGGATCGTATGATTCAACGGTGCACACAAACATACCAAACAAACTATAACGTTAGGTCACGAGCCAATTAACAGACAGAGTTGTGTCTTTTGCTTCCACACTTCTTCCTCTTACAGTTAGGGGCAGATTTACTAAGGGTCGAATTCGAGGGTTAATTAACCCTCAAATTCGACCATCGAATTTTGGTTGAAATTCGATCGAATTTTAACCCTTCAAATTTAAATATCGAATTTGAAGGCATATAACGAAATTCGATTGAATTAACAATTGAATATTAAAAAATCAATAGAATGATCAAATCGTTCAAATCTAACTATTTGAACGATTTGATCAAATTTTTTTTATTCAATCTTAAAATGCTGAAATAACCATATGGGATCTTCCCATAGGGTTATACAGCAATTCGGTAGGTTTAATCTGGCGAAGTAGGGATTAAAATTTATTTTTAAAGGATAAGTATTCGACCATCGAATAGCCAAATTTTATTTTATTTTTATTCGAATCTGATCGAATTTTTGAAATTCGATGGAAAAAGTAGCTTCTAAATCAATTCTAAAATTTGAATCTTCATAAAAATTCAATTGATTTTCAAATCCTTCATGTAAATTTAGTAAATCTGCCCTTTAGAGTTAATATAATTTTAATAATATTTCTGGTCAAGTGATCTCTGAGGCAGCACACAGACCATCATGAAATGGTGGTTCAAGGCAGGAGATGTAAATGGGCAATATTTACTTAAATATCTATTCCAGTTTGGTAAGATTATTTTTAATATGTCATACACTAGGTTGTGCACACTCAAATAAAATACAGATATAAACACAGGTTTCGGCACAAAAGCCTTTGTCAAGCCTTTTGTTGTGGAAAACTGTATTTTGCCAGTGTAACTATGTATTACTAAGTTGCTTTAAATAGTTAAGAATTTGCTTTAATGCCACCTGTGTTTATGTCTGTATTTTATTTGAGTGTGCACAACTTAGTGTATGATATATTGATTATCTGGTCATTCAATGTAGGGGTGACCTTGGGTTTTATTGCACCTCCAGCATATATATTTTCCCTAACATTTGCCAGAATGGTGTGCCCTCCTCTGTTTATATTTTCATAAGATTATTTAATATGCCACTTAATATGATATAAACTACCTCTTGCTCAAGCATTCATCTTGGGGGTATAGATTTCCTTTCATATGTCATAACCTTAAAATGCAGTATTTTATATATCCACCAGCCTAAAGTTTGAGCTTGTTAATAGCAGCAATGATCCAGGACTTAAAACTTATCACAGGGGGTCACCTTGGTCTTGCGAAGTGTCTGTGACACTCACATGCGCTGTGGGCTCTGAGCAGCTGTTGAGAAGCTAAGCTTAGGGGTCATCACAAATGATCAAGCAGAAAATGAGGTTGGCCTGTAATTTAAGCTGATGCTACAGGGCTGAAAATTAAATTATGATGCTAGTTGCACTGGTTTATGTGCTGTCACGTAGTAATTATCTGTATTAATTACTAATCAGCCTTATATTGGGACATCTCTATTCTATCTGTACTGTATATTGTGAGTGGGTCCCTAGGCTCAGTAAGTGACAGCAGCACAGCACATATGCAGTGAATCAGCAGAAAAGAGCTACTGGGACATCTTTGGAGACACAGATCTTTACTGTTAAAGGGTTGTGGTTTTGCCTTGGGCTGGTACAGAAGCACAAAATATAATGTTCAATATTTCTAGCCTACTTCTTTAGTTAGGCTTTAGTTCTCCTTTAATGTTGAATATTTAATACCAAAAATGCTCAATTCTTATAGGACAAGGTTCTAAATACATGGAGGAATGACCTCACATTGCCAGTTCAAGGGATAAGCCCTAAAAAGCAACAACTCCACCTGCAGTTTTGTATTCTTTTTATATTTGTATATTGTATGACCTTTAGGTTTCCTTTTCAATTAGAAATGCAGTAATCCAAAGTTCTCTTCTGACTTCTGTGTAACAGACCCTTAAGCGATTATATAAATATGTTAGGGATTTCTCTATTTTCTTTTTTTATAAAGACACCCCTTATTGTTGAGTTGTTACTGCTGTAATTTATGATTATTCTGATGCATTATAAACATTATGTTACACAATCAGAAAGATTGGAAGAAATTGTTATAACATACCTATTAAACTTCTGTAATCTCGGAGTTTGGAATTTCGCTGCTCTTGTTCGTCACTGACTGACTTCCACTGAAGTTTCATTCTAAAATATTCGTCACTAAAGAGAATAAAATAAATTTGCAGGTATTTAAAAAAAAGAAAGGGAGTCATTTATGTAGTGCCATAGCCTGGGGATTCAATCATGCATAGTACTGTCACTAATGACTAGGGATGCCCACTATTTTGTATTCAGCCGAACCCTGAATCCTTCGTGAAAGATTCAGCCGAATACTGAACCGAATCCACATGTGCAAATTAGGGGTGGGAAAGTGAAAAAAATGTTTTACCTCCTTGTTTTGTGACTTGTTTCCCTCCCTGCCCCTAATTTGCATATTCAAATTAGGATTCCATTCGGCTGGACATAAGGATTCGGCTGAATCCAAATCCTGCTGAAAAGCGCTGAATACTGAACCGAATACAGGATTGGTGCATCCCTCCTACTGACAGACTGAATCAATTGGGAAAACAGAAAGTATATATACATATACAGATCAGCATGCTCTATGAATTTATATAAATCATATTTCCAGATGACATGACCAGATTTTGATGATGGGGGATTGACACCAACTGGAGGAAACACAGACTGGGACCTCCAGTTGACCAGCTGAAAAAATAAGCTGTTTCTCTTCAACCTCGCACACAAAATTAGAGCTACAAGCAACGTTTATAGGTCCTACTTTTTTTGGTACATACAGTTTGCATGAATTTAATTCTGGTTATGGTCACCGTAAAACAGACTTGTTTTTGTGCATTTAGCACTTACACTTTTGAAGTAATATAAATGTTTGTGCACACATGTGAGTTAAAGCAAATCGGGTATGATAGGTAGGAGAGCTGGGATAATAAACAGCCTGTTCTCAGCCCTCAAGCAAACATAATAAGCATGAATTCTCCTGCAGAAACAACAGCATTGTGCACACAGATCTTGGAGGCAATTGAAGCGCAAGGTAAGCATAACAGCATAAAATAAATGGTCATCAAATATCAATGTTAAATTAGAATACTTTTAATATCCCTACCAGCTATAATAACACTGCCATTGTTTAATGAGTTCCAGGACAAACATGGGTGCAAAAATGCAAGTGCTTATTGCCAAATTGTAGGAAGAAGTTTGATGAATTGGTCATTGGTTGCTATTGGCGACTATCTATCTAGCCACAATGACTTAGAAAGAATGGTTACCTAAAAATAAACTTACCTTGGCGACAAAAATAATCCAAACACCTCAGCAAATGCACTCCAATTTATTGGTCTTTCTATACTTCCATTGTCCAGTATTAAAAAAATTTTCACTGTAGCAAACACACTCAAGACCACCACTGCCACCTGTCTCTGGACATTCATTTGGAATCAGCCTTCAATATAGTATTGCAGTAGTCATGGCTCTAATAATATGTGCCGGGGGTAAAGGGGGTAAGGGAAAAGTGAGTGATCACTTAAAGGCAAATAGGATGCTCCTTTATATTGTTATGATGAACAAACTTAGTGGGTTAATGTTAATTTACGTTAATAAAGTGCACTGCACATTTTTGCATAAGAGGTATGCACTACAGTGTTTACATTAAAATAAATATACTAAAACTCTGGAATGCAATTTGCCACTATAAAAGGCATGCTGTATGTTTCCAGTGTAGATTATACATTTCAAATCAAGAACACTTATTAACTAAACTATTGCAAACACCTACGTTTTCCTTTTCTGCAACTGAGCCCGCTCCTCTCTTGTACTGTCCCATGGAAAGTATCCCAGAAGAAATTTCCAAACTTCTTTTCTTAAGGCATGACAAAGACCCTGCAGAAAATGATATCAAGGCAAAGTGATTTGGATATTTCAGAACATAATTGTATTAGTTTTTAATAAATGAATTTCTGTTTTAATAGGGAAGCTATTATCACTGGTGTACATACCCATTATTAATGTATCTTGCTCAGTTTTTTTCTGTGTTTAGTACTAATGTTTGTGCCCCTTGGACAGAGCAGGATTAATCAAATAAAACACTGGGGCAGATTTATAAAAATGTGAGCTCACTTATTCATTCCTATGAGAAGCATATTTATCAATGGGTAAAAGTTAGAGTGCGCTATTTGATAAATACTGGAGACTGGAATATGTACAGGCAGCTGCTGGTTGAACAATGAAAGCAAACATTTGATTGGTTGCCATAGGTTACTGCCCAGGTGCTGCCCGCTGTTTATAAATGAGCCCCACAATGCCAAAAGTGTAGCCTCACAGAGCATTAGGATAAATGTGGGTTATTTACAGCGCAATATATAAATTAAGGAGCAGCAAGAGATAAAAGGGTTGATCACCTTCCAACACTTTTTTCAGTTTAGTCAGTTTCAGTTCACCATAAAGACGTATTCTAATTACCTTCAACTTTCTGTGACCATTTTTGTAATATTGAAGTGTAAATTTTTTTATTTTTCACCTTATAAAGTTGCTCTGTGGGGGGGGGGTCACAAACCCTCTAAACTGTTCTAAATTTATACATTTAGTTGATACATTTGTTATCTATGTGCCTGCTGAGCAGAATCCCTGAGTTTCATTAAAGGCAGCTGTAAGAATTGATACAATAGTTGCTAATACTCCAGAGATGCTGCTGAGAAATGTATCAACAAAATGTTTAGCACCTGAGTCTGCACCTGAATTATTGAGCTGCCAGTGAAACACAAGAGGGACCTTAAACTTTAACCTTAGATTTTGGAAAAATAGTAAAAAAATGGAAACTGAAATGGTGAACTGAAAAAAGTGTTTCGAAGGTGAACAACCTTAAAGCAAAATATAGCAGTTGGTGTGAAAAGGTGAGGCACTGTGAGGAACGGTAGAGTTTTTCTAGGAATTAATGTAAACACTGTGAAAAGGAATGAAGGGCTTGAAAGTCAATCCATTCTTTAAGTGTGTATAGACATGACACAGTATAGAGGAATGGAGCCCTGCCTCTAACCTATAAATTGTATCACTGATTTCTGCCCCAATAAACACATTGGGCAAGATCCTTTCTAAAAACATGTTATCATCCACTTTAAGAGGAATTGGTAATAAGTTAGATGGGATATGTTAGCCACAGAGAAAAAAGATGGGTGAAGAGCAACAAAGGCTTGGAACAGGTCTTTTTTAATTTATAGGGGATAATTCCAGTATGCTGGTAATAGTTCAATAAATGAGTAAGAGCAGAAGCAAGCAAAGCAAAACAAAACATAATTTGAATCTGAGCTGTAGAGTCAGAGGGGCAAATTCACTAAGCACCGCCGACGTTCTCCGCACTTTGCCAGTCGTAGTTTCGCAAAGTTGCGCTCAGGGAGGCAAACGGTTGAGATACCCTTACTTCATCAGGAAAAGCTCATTTATGCTAGCGATGCCTAATTTGCATATGGCGCAAAGTTAAAGGTATAATAGAAGTATATGTTACAGCCACTACATTACACTACACAAGCCCAGGAAACCTTTAATAAATAAAATAAAGTTGTCCTATTGCCCTAAACATGTGCCCACTGTATAGTTGAGTTGAACAATACTATAGTAATTTTTGGATTGTATTCAAAGATATTCTTCAACTATATGCCACGTTTTCCAATTTCCGAATGTAGTTTAACTTTGATTTTACTTTAGAATTACTAAAGGATTTGATTTATATTTTTGAGCTTTGGCAGTGATAAAATGCCTTGAATGTTCTGTATTTTACTTATTTCCAAAAACATGGAAAATACATAAGGAACAGTAACACCACAAAATGCAAGTGTTCTAAAGTAATTAGTATAGCTTATATAAACAACATGCTGTGTAGCGATGGGGGCAGCCATTCAAGCTGCTGGAAAAAGGCATAGGTTGCATAACATTTAAGCCCTGTCCAATATAATGGTGTTTTAGCAGGTATGAGCTATGTAACCTTTGCTTTTTCTCCTTTTTTCCCCCAGCAGCTTGAATAGCTGCTCCCCCCATGACTACACAGCAACTTGTTTATATAAACTATAGTAGTCATTCTGAATCAAGCACAGTTTTTACCAATGCAGAGCAACAGTACATTATATTACTTTTAAACACTTTTGGTTTTTGGTGTTACTGTTCCTTTAAAAATAGAAGAGTCAGAGGTACCATAAACTGAGGAGCTGGAATTGAAGGATTTATGTACCGACTCCACAGCCCTGAGGGAACAAGTGAATGTAAGTTACAAAAAAGCTGGGAGACTTCAGAGTCAGTATTGAATAAAAGGACAGCTTATAATTTTAAGTATGCAGAAGCAAAAATATATTTATAGGGATTGCCAAAAGCATTACTGTGATCTTAAATTGGACATACAGTTGCTCTCATAAGTTTACATACCCTGGCAGAATTTATGATTTCTTAACCATTTTTCAGAGAATATGAATGATAACAAAAAAACTTTTATTGTCAAACAACTGTGTTTACCCTTTTTAAATCATAATCACTAAAGAAACTACCCAAATGATCCTGATCAAAAGTTTACATACCCCAGTTCTTAATACCGTGTATTGCCCATCAATGACAGCTTGAAGTCTTTTGTGGTAGTTGTGGATGAGGCTCTTTATCTTCTCAGAGTTTGAACACTGCTGATTGGCATTCTCAATTCCTTGGATATTTTCTTATATCCCTTTCCTGTTTTATAGAGTTCAACTACCTTTTCCCGCAGATCCTTTGACAATTCTTTTGCTTTCCCCATGACTTGGAATGCAAAAAACATCAGTTTATCACTGGATGAAAGATGCAAGGGTCTGTCAGGAGTCCACAAAGTCATTGACTCAACTACTAAGCACGAGTGAAAAAAGTTTTCGTGTTATCATTCATATTCTCTGAAAAATGGTTAAGAAATCACAAACTCTGCTAGGGTCTGTAAACTTATGAGCACAACTGTATGGACTTAACAGACTTTATAGAATTTATACCTTAGAACAGGGATCCCCAAGCTTTTGGACCGGTGAGCAACATTAGGAAGTAAAAGGAGTTGAGGAGCAACATAAGTATGAAAAATGTTCTTGGGGTGCCAAATAAGTGCTGTGATTGGCAATTTGGTAGACCCTATGTGGATTGTCAATCTACATTGAGGCTCTGTTTGGCAGTGCACCTGGTTTTTATACAACCAAAACTTGCCTCCAAGGCTGGAATTCAAAAATAAGCACCTGTTTTGAGGCCACTGGGAGCAACATCCAAGGGGTTGGAGAGCAACATGTTGCTCAGGAGCTACTGGTTGGGGATCACTGCCTTAGAATAACATGTAATGTTAAAAAAAAAAAAAAAAAAAAAAAAAAATTATATATATATATATATATATACTGGCTGATTTAGAAAATTATATTACCCCTTTAAAAATCATGTTCTTAATGTGATCCACATTACAAATTCTTCCGTCATGGTCTACATTGGCTTCCCATTCAGCTGTTGAGACGGGATCCCTTCGATGAACTTCTGGGCGTGTACCAACATCAATCTAAAATGCATAAACTTTAATCACTTGTGGCATAGCCAAAATAATCTTTCACTTTATGCTAAGCGACATCATTCTTTGTTAAGTAGTACAAAACCACATTTCTTTTATACATTTTTCAACGATTATTTGGAAGAAATTAGTATCTTGAGAAACAGACCAATAGTGACTATACTCAGGTTATTAAACAAAGGTTTAACATAATACCAGCCTCCTAATTTCTTGTTGCTAAGGTAAGTTTTACTAAAAACATAAATAGATTGATAAACGCAATCAAATATACCCAAATAACCAAAGTATTATTATTGCTTAAATAACTATTGCTCTTCTAAAATAGAAAAAGAAACAAGTATTTGACAACTTCCAATGCAATAAACTCAACAACACAATAATGAATTACGGGTAAACATTTCCATCACACAGTTACTTGAAAATCTATTTACTGCATCCCAGTATTTCCTGTTTATTGAAACTATTAAATGGGAGATTACTCACAAGACAAGACCTAACAAAAAAAGAATGCTTCCACCTAATTTACTGAAGCGAAGGGTAATAAGTCTACATGAACAGTATTATTGCCTGCTTGAACAAAAAAGATATTAAAGACATATTCTACTTGACTTGGCAAGCTGGAGCAGTTAGATACTGATAACTTGATATTTCCTGCCTGTACTCAAAAGATTAAATACACTATGCAAACTACTATTGTTAAAAACAACGTTTACATGGTAGTGTTTTGCCAGAGCTTAAAACAGGGGTGTCCAACCTGCGGCCCGAAATGGATATGAATACTGCCCAGCTTGAAAGACTTAGCTCACAAGGAAATGTCATGTTGCAAAGGATATAGGAATAGGCAGGAGCGGGTATTCTGCCAATTGCCCAGTTAGTAGTAGTAATAATATGTCTATTTAATATCCAGGTGTTCTATATTCCAGTGTATAGTTCCATCTGGTTATTCAGCTGGTATTATAGTTATTTTCTGTGCATTTTCTTTACTTTTACAAATCAAAAGTGTTTGTGTATTTCATGTGCAGGCCCCAGACAACTTTTCTTTTTCCAATGTGGCCCAGGGAAGCCAAAAGGTTGGACAACCCTTGCTTAAAACGACACTTACACGTTTCTATAAAAATCATAGGAACATGTCCGTATCAAGGAGGTGTTGCACAATGAATATTTTCCTCTAAAAGCCACTCCCAGTCCCACAAACCTTTGTGAAATCAATGCTCTGACACAGCAAGAAAAAGAAGCATCTTTGCAATATACTTTATTTAGAAAATCAGTGTTTTCATCAAATAAGTAATTTCAACACCTTAATTCACTCTCGCCCCCTCTGCTTCTGAAAAATGCCTGCCTTTAAGGTTGGTGGTACAAATGGCTACAGGGGTAGATTAGTGGCCCAGCGACAAATCGCCTTTTCTTCGGGCAATTAATTTCCCCCTTAATGACTTCCTGCTGGCTAGAATGTAAATCGGCGTCAGGATGGAACTTGGAGAGCTTGGCTTCCCGAAGTCACCCAAAGTTTCAATGTGAGGCAACTTCGGCAAACAAAGTGATCCGAGTGCCATCGGATAACCCCACTCTGCTTCACTGCCCTCTCGATGCAGAGCAGTGCTGCAGTGCTTACAATTCTACCTCAACAAATTATATATTTGATTTACAGTAGTTTGAGGTTGAATTCAGCAAAATAAATTATGTGTATTTGGGAAGGCGATGAAGAGTTTGACATTGCTTAAAAGCATTTAAGAAGAGTGCTATCCAAATAACAGTCACTTTATTCTCAAAGAATACTGAAATATTGTTCTCCTGGAGCTATTTTAAGCTATGAAGGTGAGCAATCAGTCTCAATCTATATAAATTTGGAATAAGTGTATTGGAATACATTCATTTATATAAAATTAACATATAAATTCTCAAAAAACTCTAAGTAGACAAAATAAATAAAACCGGATTCATCCATACTTACTTAAAAACATAAATTTTCCTTTGTCACAGGAAGGTTGAAATAAGGTTAAAAATGCAAGCATACAGTCCATCCTGCTCAGGTAACACTGAACTGGTTAAATGCAAAATGGTTTAGGACTGACAGCTAGCATAACAATACTTACTCGAGTTATTACTTCAAATCCAGATTCCTCCTGCTGGTTTATTTTTAGATCCTGGATTGTATCACCCAGAAACTCTGCCATTTCCTGACGTGGCCTGCGCTGAGTAACAGGATCAGAACCTCGTATGGTGTCATACAAGTAGTTTGTAACTTTGGAAAAGCTAGCCAAGGTGGCAGTATATGGGTCTCTCTTTAATTTCTGCAAAAAGTATAAAATATAAATACATCCCAATAAGAATAACTTACAGAACAGACAATCAAACTAAAATACACAGATGCAGGCTGTCAATTCTCTGCAAGAAAATGAACACAACATGATGAATAGTTTTAGTGATAGAATCTGAAAAAAAAGCAAACATGCTTTCTATTACTCACTACCAAATAAAGAAACACCAATATAACATGTGCCTTAATTCACAGCAGGCTGATAAAGCATTCTATTTCATTAAGGGTTTGAAGGACAGCAGATTAAAAGATATTTACATACATGAAAGTATAGGTGTGTATTAGCATGTATTTATATGTGTACCTGTTCCTCAAACTTTTGGTATGATTTTTTTTGTGTGCAAATGTACCAAATTAAGCTTTATAAGTTTTGTGTGTGACATTTCACACTCAATCATTAGCTGAGAGTTCTGGCTAGCCTAGTGTGAATATCCAGAATACTCTACATTTTACCAATTGGTAAAGTATATTATGAAAAGTGGTAAATAAAAATAGAAAGCAATTGAAAATTGTTTTTCAAAGGTATACCATAATGAGCCGGTCAAGCTGAATAGGGCAAAAAGGCACAGGCTTATATGGATAACAGATAAATTCTTTATAACACAAATCGCTTCAGTTCTTATACAGGATGATAAACGCTTTCAAATGCCATGCATCGATAAAAAAAAGCTTTCTCATTTAAATATGAAATTTGTTGCAAACAGTTTATTTGTAGGCGCAAATGTAAATCATATGAAATGCCCCATTTTAAGACAGAAAAAAAGATGTTTTAATCTTTTCTCTCCCAAAAAAATTGATTTTCACAGCCTGCATTTCATACATACTTGATATAAACTATAGGTTGACTCTTCCAGAAGGTTTTCAAAAGACTGAGAAAGGCTTTTGTTCTGACAATTGACCAAAAGAATTCTGCCATCCTGCTCAGATCTGCAAATAAAAATCAGATGAACCTTGTTACTAGTTTATGAACAATGCTTCCAAATATTGTAATAATAGCTTCATGGTTGTTATGAGGACAGCAGTAGAAGGGGCTGTTCGCCTTCCAAAACTTTTTCTCAGTTCAGTTGTTTTTTGATTATTCATCAGAAATAGAGACCTTTAAAAAATGTTTTGTTTTTTTTACCATTACCCTAAAAATAATTAAAAAATTTCCTCTCTGGTGTTCCAAGTCTGGCAGTTTAGTAATCCAGGTGCAGATTCTGAATTGTTATAATGTGCTACATTAGTTGCTACATTTCTCAGCAGCAGCTGTGGAATATTAGCATCAATTCAGCGCCGGCAGGGTTGAATTCCCCTTTAAAGGTTGTTCAACTTCAAGTTAACTTTTAGTATAGTATAGAGAGTAATGTTCTGAGACAATTTGCGATTGGTTTTAAAGGAAATGGCAACCCTACTTCAGCTTACATGGTGTCAGCTTAGGGCAGGGGTGTCCAACCTTTTGGCTTCCCTGGGCCACATTGGAAAAAGAAAAGTTGTTTGGGACCACACATGAAATACACAAACACTTTTGATTTGAAAAAGTAAAGAAAGTAAAAGTAAAGAAATATGCACAGAAAAGAACTATAATACCAGCTGAATTACCAGATGGAGCTATACAGTGGAATATGGAACACCTGGATATTAATATACTTATTATTCTATTATTATTATTACTACTAACTGGGCAATGGGCAGAGTACCCGCTCCTGCCTATTCCTAAATCCTTTGCAACATGACGTTTCCTCATTCACGCATTCATATTCATCCTGGGCCGCAGGTTGGACACCCCTGGCTTAGGGTGCCTTACTCCCACCCAAACTGCATTATTATTCTGCCCCAATTCCACTCCTACATCCTATACTGCTGTTTTCTTAATCAATACGTTAAGAGTTTCACCTGGTGGCCGTTTCCCCGACCTAACGTCTCCCTTTTCGTAATGCTCATCTGTGCATAGCCCCTCCCAACGATCTCTCTAAGCAGGCATTTCTTTTGTCTGCTGTACTCAACTGGCTCAAACTGCGCATTCTCCCCACAACAAGCGCCAAAGAGAATTCTGAAGGGAAGGGGGAGAGGGACTTGAGCGAGCTGCTGATATGCAGCAAGAACAAGGAAAGGAAGCAGCTTGCCTGTTTACTCTGGCAAGTATTTCAAGAATGCAGCGAGACCTTTCACTGATTATCGTTTGGGGGGTTGAAATGTCCTTTAATGTTTTATTACTTGTGGTAGAAGGTAATTGAAAAAAGTCTTACTGAAGTAGTTGGATTAGAAGCATAAAAGGAGTGTTGAAACTAAAATTGCTGGGCACAAACAAAGCTCACAAAAACATATAAAAATGGCGTGTTTCTATCAATCTAAAAGTGCACAAAATCATCATATATGTTCTGGCACCACCAAACACATTTATACACACATACAGTTGTGCTCATAAGTTTACAAACCCTGGCAGAATTTATGATTTCTTAACCATTTTTCAGAGAATATGAATGATAAAACAAACTTTTCATTTACTCATGGTTAGTGGTTGGCTGAAGCCATTTATTGTCAAACAACTGTGTTTATTCTTTTTAAACCATAATCACTACACAAACTACCCTCATCGAAAGTTTACATACTCCAGTTCTTAATACCGTGTATTACCCCCATTAACATCAGTGACAGCTTGAGGTCTTTTGTGGTAGTTGTGGTTGAGGCTCTTTATCTTCTCAGACGGTAAAACTGCCCATTCTTCCTGGCAAAAAGCCTCCAGTTCCTGTAAATTCTTGGGCGTTCTTGCATGAACTGCACGTTTGAGGTCTCCCCAGAGTGGCTCAATGATATTGAGGTCAGGAGACTGAGATGGCCACTCCAGAACCTTCACTTTATTTTGCTGTAGCCAATGACAGGTCAACTTGGCCTTGTGTTTTGGATCATTGTCATGTTGAAATTTCCAAGTTTGTCCCAAGCGCTGCTTCCGGGCTGATGAGTGCAAATTTTCCTACAGTATTTTTTGATAACTTACTGCATTCATTTTGCCATCAATTCCAACCAAATTTCCTTTGCCTTTGTAGTTCATGCATCCCCAAAACATTATCGATCCATCCCCAGGTTTCACAGTAGGAATGGTGTACCTTTCATCATAGGCCTTGTTAACACCTCTCCAAATGTAGAATTTATGGCTGTGGCCAAAAACTCACCACTCCAAATGACTTTGTGCCAGAAGGTTTGAGGCCTGTCTCTATGCTATTTGGCAAATTGTAAGCGGGATAATGTGGCATTTGCGTAGTAATGGCTTTCTTCTGGCAACTCGACCATGCAGCCCATCTTTCTTCAAGTGCCTCCTTATTGTGCATCTTGAAACACCACATTTTTTCAGAGTCCTGTATTTCACCTGAAGTTATTTGTGGGGGTTTCCTTGCATCTTCTGCCAGTTGTGGCTGACATTTTAGTTTTATTTGGTTTGATTTCAACAGAGCCCCTAATTTTCCATTTCTTAATTAGCGTTTGAACACTGCTGATTAGCATTCTCGATTCTTTTGATATTTTCTTATATCCCTTTCCTGTTTTATAGCGTTCAACTACCTTTTCCCGCAGATCCTTTGACAATTCTTTTGATTTCCCCATTATTTAGAATCCAAAAAACATCAGTTCAGCACTGGATGAAAGATGCAAGGGTCTGTCAGGAGTCCAGAAAGTAATGTCCTTGTATACACTCCCACTAATTACAAGCAAACAGGTGAAGATGGTTATCTAATAGCCATTCTAATCCTTTTGTGTCCATGTTATCAGGCCAAATCACCCAAAACAGTTGTTTGACAATAAATGGCTTCAGCCAACCACTAACCATGAGTGAATGAAAAGTGTTTTTGTTATCATTCATATTCTCTGAAAAATGCTTAAGAAATCATAAATTCTGCCAGGGTATTTATAAGCACAACTATATATACGAACCATTGACAGAAGACTGAAACATAACTACTATACCCAATGCAACTCACAATCTTTTTAAAAAAAGACACTGAACAGAAAATAAAATGCAATCTGTGCGCTTTATAGATCAATTTATATGAACTGATCAAAAATAAAATCATCTATAAATTAAGGAAACAAAGCAGTCAAAATGATTTTCCAGTTGAAAGAACTCATTTTCACCACTAAATCAAAGTCTGCTACCGTAATATTGAAATTTGCATTTTCCATTATTAGTCCATAAAATCGCAAAGTGATTTTAGCTGAGTGTTTATTGCGGGATATAAAAACCTGTTTTTAGACATGACAAGCATATGAACAAAAATGAAAAGGCAGATGAACGTGGTGTTACATCAGTGAGAAAAAAAACTATAAAGCTTATTTGTCAGAATCACGGCAGAATTAAAAATGCCAGGAGAATTTAAATGAAACCAAAGAATTTTAAGGAAACCAAAGAACATATTAAAACTCACACAAGCACAATTTAGAGATTTGTGAAATGAAAGTTTTAAAAATATAGTAAAAACCACATCCCTTTTATGTGCATTAACAGTACATTTGCAACTAGTGGCTGTTCTTGCACACAAAATTCATTAGTTTTCCCACAAAAGCAAAGACAAGCTAGATAAAGAAGATATTAGAATAAGCCATTGTGACCTGCCTGCATTAGAGAATGCGTTTATTTTGGTGGCCAGCTCTATTCTAACAGTCAAATATTACTCTCCTGAACTAAATGCAATCACACTGATATAATCAGCAATTGTTTTGCTAGGGGGATAGAATGGATTTTTCTATTTTGCTCGTAGTTCTACCATCCTGAGTGTTATTAAAGAATAAGATATGATCTTTAATATGTTTTATCTATTCACTTTCAACACAACAGGATGGGATGGCATTATGAGGTGAGAGGAAATCAAACATGAGATTTTCATGAATAAAGTCTGTAGGCACATAGCTGCAGAGTGGCCAAAGAAAGCCTAAGTAAAATTTAGGGCAGGTATGTTCTGCTGGTCATTTGTGCTCAACTGCAACTATAATAATAATGAGTAAAGCAAAATCAACACTAAAAGGTAAAATAACAAAGAATATCTTTAAAATAGAGATACAATGCTAATCCATTAACGGAAAACTATACCCCGAAAATGAATTTTTGAGCAACAGATAGTTTATATCAAATCAAGTAACATATTAAAGAATCTTATCAAACTGGAATATATATTTAAGTAAATATTGCCCTTTTACATCTCTTGCCTTGAACCACCATTTCATGATGGTCTGTGTGCTGCCTCAGAGATCACCTGACGAGAAAAATTTAAACTCTAAATGTAACAGGAAGACGTGTGGAAGCAAAAGACACAACTCTGTCTTTTAATTGGCTCATGTGACCTAACTTTGTAGTTTGTTTGGTAAGTTTGTGTGCACAGTTGGATCCTAGGATCCCAGGAGGCTGTCCTTATTTTTTAAAATGGCAATTTTCTATTTAGGAGGACCCAATGGCACATGCTACTAAAAAAAGTGTATTATTATGAAAATGGTTTATTTACATGAAGCAGGGTTTTACATATGAGTTGTTTTATGCAATATCGGTTTCTAGAGACCTACGTTGTTCAGGGGGTATAGTTTTCCTTTAATTGATGTTCAAAAGCAACTTCTTTTAAAGGGATCCTGTCATGGGAAAAATGTATCAGTTAATAGTGCTGTTCCAGAAGAATTATGCTTCGAAATCCATTTCTCAAAAAGAGCAAACAGATTTTTTTATATTTCATTTTGAAATCTGACATGGAGCTAGACATGTTGTCAATTTCCCAGCTGCCCCAAGTCATGTGACTTGTGCTCTGATAAACTTCAATCACTCTTTACTGCTGTACTGCAAGTTGGAGTGAAATCACACCCTCCCTTTCCCCCACCCAGCAGCCTCACAAAAGAACAATGGGAAGGTAAACAGATAACGGCTCCCTAACACAAGATAACAACTGCCTGGTACATCTAAGAACAGCACTCAATAGTAAAACCCATGTCCCACTACTAACCCAACTAGATTTTTTTCAGTGTTTTTAAGCAGCTGTAGAGCATGGTGCTCCAAATAACAGAACAACTCCTATATCTGGAACACCTTAGGACCCAAGGTCCTAGAATATTACAGAATATTACATTAGAATATGTATTAACATAGTAAAGGGTTTGTTTTTCCAATTTTTTTTTTTTACAGTTAAGTAGGTTTCAGATAGTTCACCAGAAACATTTTTTTTTTTAACAAACCCCATTAAGAGGATGAAGGAACAATGTAGTCCATAATCCCCACCTTCCAATGCAAATTATGAATGCAACCAATATGGCTCCTGATCCCTGGTACCTCTTCATAAGTAGCACAGCAGGTTGGCGTTTGCCATCTTTGCCCACTTGACTTCATCTTCCAGGCCTTCTTTTTTATTGTGGCTTCAACTGCCAAGTCTGCTGCTTGACGATCTTGGCCAGACAGCCATAGAGAAGAAGTCATTGGCCTAAAATGTCAACTGCCATCATGCTGTGCATATCTGCTAGATATCATGGGGTAAAAACTCAAAAGTTGTATTAGGTACAATCATTTTGGGTGATATTACACTGATCCATCTTCAGCATGTATATTATAAAATGTGAGCATACAAATTTAACCTATTTATATTCTATGCATGATCTGCTATGCCTGAGACTTTTAGTGGTCCCAGTGTAACTTAGCACTCAGAGACCCTCATTGTATGTAACGAGGAGCACCAGACACCCAGGGTGTTCCTTTTAGATTAATAACCTCATTATTGTGTCTGAAAAGCTGTTAATCGTCTTTTTTATAGCCAATAAAGCACTAAATTCACATAGCATAAGTACTGCAGTTGTTTTGTTTTTCTACGAGTTACAAAATTGCTATGGCCGTCACTGATGAAGCTGATGGATCAGCAATATGCATGAAGTGGCACACTCACCCAACTACCTGCTATTATGCATTCATCTAAGCAAAATGGCTATTCCTTGCTTGTCTGTCTCACTCACCTATTATTATGAACAAAAGGTAGCTATTTTTCTAGGATGCTTGAAGTGGACTTGCTGACTAAAGAATATATTAACATCTGTGTCTGATTACTTGAGTGGTGTTGGGATACCCAAAGTCATGCATATAAGCATTTTCTGATAGATTGTTGACATTATTGGTGCAGGTGCATTTTATAGAGGGCCAGGATACAACTGTTTTTACTTTTTTTCCCGGTATAATATTGTGCTATGCAACATTGTTTTTCAATATCCTAACTGCTTTGGATGGCTGTGTATGAACACTGCCACTAAAATTACTGTCCTTTTACTGTTTCTATTAATTTAATTGTCCCTTTAATTGAAATGTACGGGCATATGTAGGTTCCTGTAATAGTCTTATATAGATTTATTGATACCTACTATTCAATCTACTTTTAGTTCTAAGAGTTTGATATCAGGGCAATGGCATACAAGGTGTGACTAAATGTCAGGGATCCCTATGCAGTGTTCCCATCTGGTGGCAATAGCAAGTGTCACTTGTAGGTCTCAGTCCCTGATGTTCTTTTTGACAAAACTGCCAAACACAGGCATTTTAGAGCAGTTCCATTATAACAATTGGGAGAAGACCCTTAACCACTCTGTTTTCCACGTGTCTTTGTATGCTTTCTTGTGTTATTTTAACTACACTTTATTATTTAATGTAGCCTTTATCTTGCGTTTATTATTCTGGTTCTATGATAATGAATGCAGCTACAAAATGAGTTTCAGCATCAATTTCTGATGTAATCTTCCATAGACACAGTACCTCCCAAGTTCCTTTGTCAAGACTGAATTATAAGAGTGCAAACAAGCATGCTTGATTTAAAAACATAAGTGTTAATCTGTAAGCGACTTATAGCGCTATATTTCTACTACATATTTTTGTAGAAAGAAAGTTAATAAAATAGCTAATTTAATTTCTGAATATAGTTTAGACCACATGTACCTACATCTGAACTGAAAGAAGAAATGATTAGGTTGTTTCTTGTTATTTTTATTTATGGCTATATACAATATGTACAATTTATGTAATAGAACAAAAAGCCTAGAGATTTAGCAGATACTTACTCAGAAAACATCACATGTTTTGCTAGGCATTCAAGCAGAAGTTCACTTCCTCCTTGATGGAAATGAAGAGCTGGAAGGACAACATCATCCTTCAAGCAGAAAACAAAATAAGACCACCCCATCCCTTCTTTGTTCTGTTTAATGGACTTCAGGTCTGCCAAGCTGAAGAGGAATGACCATTTGCTCTGGCTATTTAAGGGACTTTGAACACCTAAAAAACAAACAAAAGAAAAATCACAACCCTAATATATAACCATTTTTCAGAGAATGTGAATGATAACACAAAAACATTTCTTTCACTCATGGCTAGTGGTTGGCTGAAGCCATTTATTGTCAATTTTCACTACGCAAACTACCCAAATGACCCTGATAAAAAGTTTACATACCCGGGTGATTTGGCCTGATAACATGCACGCAACTTGACACAAAAGGGTTAGCTTGTAATTAGTGGGTGTTTACAAAAGGTTAGTGACTTTCTGCACTCCTGACAGACCCTTGTATCTTTCATCCAGTGCTGCACTGATGTTTTTTGGAATTCTAAGTCATGGGGAAAGCAAAAGAATTGTCAAAGGATCTGCAGGAAAAGGTAGTTGAACTCTATAAAACAGGAAAGGGATGTAAGAAAATAAACAAGGAATTGAGAATATCAATCAGCAGTGTTCAAACGCTAATAAAGAAGTGGAGGCACCTGAAGAAAGATGGGCTGTATGGTCGAGTTTCCAGAATTAAGGCAAATGCCTCAAACCATCTGGCACAAAGTCATTTGGAGTGATGAAACTAAAATTTAACTTTTTGGGCACAACCATAAACGCTACATTTTGAGAGGAGTCAACAAGGCCTATGATGAAAGGTACACCATTCCTACTGTGAAACCTGGTGGTGGATCGATGATGTTTTGGGGATGTGTGAGCTACGAAGGCATAGGAAATTTGGTCAGAATTGATGGCAAAATGAATGCCGCAAGTTATCAGTCATACATTATGGAGGACAATTTGCACTTATCAGCCCAGAAGCTGTGCATGGGACATACTTGGACATTCCAACATGAAAATGATCCAAAACACAAGGACAAGTCGACCTGTCATTGGCTACAGCAAAATAAAGTGAAGGTTCTGGAGTGGCCATCTCAGTCTCCTGACCTCAATATCATTGAACCACTCTGGGGAGACCTCAAACGTGCAGTTCATGCAAGACAGCCCAAGAATTTACAGGAACTGGAGGCTTTTTGCCAGGAAGAATGGGCAGTTTTACCATCTGCGAAGATAAAGAGCCTCATCCCCAACTACCACAATAGGCTTCAAGCTGTCATTGATGGGCAATACACGGTATTAAGAACTAGGGTATGTAAACTTTTGATCAGGATCATTTGGGTAGTTTCTTAAGTGATTATGATTTAAAAAGAGTAAACCCAGTTGTTTGACAATAAATGGCACACAGGTCTGAATGAAAGCTTCAAAGATTTATTAAGCGGAGTGCAGATGCAACGTTTCGGAGAACAAACTCCTTTGTCAGCCAACGACTCATCATGAGTGAAAGAAAAGTTTTTGTGTTATTCATATTCTCTGAAAAATGGTTAAGAAATCATAAATTCTGCCAGGGTATGTAAACTTATGAGCACAACTGTGTGTATGTATGTTATATATAGTCGTTCTCCAAAGGATGATGCAATCCAGGGCTTCATAGTAGTATGAAAAAAGTGAGAAATGTCCGTGTTCTCACTTCACTTTTTTCATACTACTATGAAGCCCTGGAGTGCGGCATCCTTTGGAGAACGACTAACTACACACATGGTAGCACCCAGGCACTAAAAACTACTGATTTGGAGTGCATCACAGCTGGAACTGCACGTTCTGCAGTATATATATATATATATATATATATATTGCAGTCTGTTTTGGAGAAACTCATCATATGTGATAAATGAAGCCCAGTTTTACATACATCACATATAGGAATGAAAAATAGCAAAGGGTTAACACAAGTAAAAAAAGTTTGGAAAATCAAATTTTATAGAAGTTCCTAGGCTGGGTGCAGGCTATGCATCATTTCCACAATGGCACCCTAACTTGCCTAAATTTCAGCAGGAACTTCTTGCTGACATAACACCTGACACAATGCTGAATACTATTGCTTTTGTCCTTCAAAGAAGGCTTGTGGGGAAAAAATACTTACCTATGGATTTCTCCTAATGTCCTGAGTGGGCTTTACTACAGGAGAGCAGCACTTGCTGGTGCCACAGTGTAACTTAAAATGTGTGTTATATATAGTTTACATATGATAGATATAGATAGGCTTATATAGGTATGTGTATATATATGTGCATTGGGTTCATGTGGAAGGGTGGAACTTGATCGAATATTGTCTTTTTTTTTTACCCAATGTAAAAAATGGTTATGTCTGAATACTTTATATCCATAACGTACAATGACTACAATTGCTGCTTCTAAAACAGACAGATATTTCTGAACTTGTTTTAATCTATCCCATGCATGCCTACAAACTCTACAAGCCTCTGTTGCAACTGATTCTTGGGACAATAGTACACAAAAGATTTGTGGACGGAGGGAAACGCCTGCATCACAGGAGAAAAGTTTTTCCTTTCCTGCCCCTGATTTGCATATGCAAATTAGTATTAGGATTGGGCCGAATCCCAAATAGTAGATTCGGTGCATCCCTAATCTGGATGACAGTTTATTACTGGAGCCTGAGCTGGCAGTCCTTGACACCCAGTCACACACTGTACAAGCTGGTTCCAGGCAATGTAATAATGCAAAAAACACTGTTGTCCAAAGGGATGAGAATACATTATACTATTGTTGTGAATTCATCTGTATTCAGCAATTTAAAGGTTACTTCTTACTGATGTATTTAAGCATCATGATAGCAATAACATTCTAATAAATATTGCTAATTAAATGACTGACTGTAAGTCGATAACTGTGTGGTTGTTAGACTCACTGACCCTAGTAACCAAGTAACAAATGTCAGAAAAAAAGATAAATAAAGTCTAAAATTTCTTCTCCGCACTGCTGAGGTCGCCCATTGTAGAAATCAAAAACAAATATTTCTACATAAATAAAAACACAAGAGAGACTACAAGGATGTTGATATTACTTTCATGTTTAACAAATGTCATTTTCCCTTGCAAGAAAATCATTTCAAATATTCTTACCCTGTGAAGTAAATAAGAACATATATACAGAAAGTAATGTACTGTATTAACTTTTTATATGCACAGTGGCTACTGCTTGAGAGTCCAATTCCAGTTAGGGAAGAAGCACACCTTTAAATCCGGCAATGCCTTTAAAACATTTATTTGCAGAAGTACAAAAGCATTAAAGCACAGGCTTTCGGGGACCAACCCCTTCCTCAGGTGCAACCTGGTTGCACCTGAGGAAGGGGTTGGTCCCCGAAAGCCTGTGCTTCAATGCTTTTTTACTTCTGCAAATAAATGTTTTAAAGGCATTGCCGGATTTAAAGGTGTGCTTCTTCCCTAACTGGAATTGGACTTTATATTGGGCTTGGAAGCGGCTCGGGAAACGAATGCACCCTAGAATATGAAGTAAGTGGAGTGCGGCAGACCAAGGTGTTGTTGTACTGCTTGAGAGAAAAGGAAGAACCACTGTCTACGCTCACTTGTTAGGAGATAAAATACAACAGAAATGAAAAACTAATAAATGCAATGGGTTGTTTCTTTATACTGACCTCCATTTGTAAATGGCTTTTTCTTAAAAGAAACCGTGTTGACCATATCCCACTCTGCTTCATAACTGTTCTGGTGATCTGTTAAATGCATTCCCCTCTCCTTTGTATTTGGAGTCCACTCTACAACGGAGCTTGAATCCTACCAAAAAATGCACTGTAGTTATCAAATGAAATCCAAAACTGATCTCTCACTGACCACCTCCACAAACTCCTCTTTTTCTGGATATATTTCTATTCATATTTTATCCAACTTCTCAGCTGCAAAAGTTATTTACACTTTGCAATAAAATCCTCCAAAGATGTTTATAAACTCCTTTCTATGTTCAAAATTAGCAATAGGAATTGATTTGCACTGAATGCGGTCACTTTAATAAATGTCTTCCTGTGTCTGCCATTACACTACAAAGAATGTATTTCTGCATGTTATACTCATTTTATTTTTAATGTTAAAAGAAAATGTACATGGATTCTGATACCCAAAACATACCTTTACAGCACAAAGGATATTAGAGGAATCCATTGTTTCTTCTAGAGGCCTCCAATCTACTACAACTTCCTCATCCTGAAAAGAAGAGAAATAGTCAAATAGGGATAGATTTGCAAAAATTTTAGTTTTTGTATTTTCTTGATTCACAAAAAAGTGGAAAAACACAAAGTCAAAGGAAATTATCTCTAACAACTTTCATTTATTTCTGAGCTAATTAAAACATTTGCGATTTGAAAATGAATGGGACAATTTAATAATTTTTTCGTGTCTCTCTTTTTCCACAAAAAAATAACGCGCACAAGGCGAAAAACACGATTGTGGAAAAAACGTGCATGCATTTTTCCACATTTTTTTTCACAACCTTAAAAATTGGTAAATCTGCCTCTTGTTGTTGCATTTATAATATATCTTTTCACAAACATAACATCCATTCAGATAATCTGTACTGTAATATATTCAAAGGCATGGAGATTTCTATACGATTTTTTACTGTAAAGAAACTAGAGAATTTTGTTCAAATCAGTTGAATGCCAGAATACATGTATGGGAACATGCACAGAAAGAAAAAATGCCAGCGAAATAAGCTCGTTATAAAAGTGGAGAAAGCCCCATAAACAATTGTGCATAAAACAAGACAATTTTGCAGCAAATGATGGCTTTATTACATAAAAATCCACAAAAAGTGCATGTTCTTTCCACAATGTATTTTATTGGTGATTATAGCTTGTAACAATTATATTAGTGCCATAAAATGGCTGTGATACAGGTATGGGATCTGTAATCCGGAACCCCCTTATTCCAAAAGATCTGAATTATTTGGAAGGCAGTCTCCTATAGATTCCATAAAAATGATTTCCTTTTTCTCTGTAATAATAAAACAATACCTTGTACTTGATCCTAGCTAAGATATAATGAATCATTATTGAAAGCAAAAACTTATTGGGGCTATCTATGTTTTAGTGTTTGTTAGTAGACATGGTATGTAGATCCAAATTACGCAAATATCTTTTATTTGGAATACTCCAGGCAATGAACATAATTAATAACAGGTCTTACACATGTAATAGAAGGGAAATAAAAACAAATAATAATCAGAGATGGTTATAGTGATAGTATATAGTCATTTGGGAGACCAAAAGTCATTTTATCAGTCTCCACAATGAGGGATCATAAAACTCTGCTAAAGCCATAACACATTAACCTCTTGTAACTTGCAAACTCCCAACTATGATATATATTCCCAACTATGATATTATTAATCCTTATGGAAGGCAATCTTATTGTGAATCAATTTTATTAATATTTAAATTTTAGTATATTTAAAGTTTGGAGATCCAATTTACGGAAAAATCTCTTATTCGGAAAACCTCATGTCCCAAGCATTCTGGATAACCGTTCTAATACCTGATGTTAAACTTTTAATGTACATGTACATGTAGACATTTGGAATATGTGCTTTTATATAACAAAGTCATTTGGGTTTTGCACTTTATTTTCTTAGTATTATTGTTCTGTGTGCACAATTTAATTCCATTATGTGATATACTGGATGAGCTGAAGAACAATAGTCTTTGATATGCCTGCTGTTTTACTGTAAATACCCAAGCACATTTGCTGCAGATTTGCGGGTTAACCAATAATTGCTTTCTGCACACTGTATTTATAACATAAGTTTATATTTTTGCCCTCCTAACAACCTTTACAATGAGAATACTGCACTACTTCTTTAAAGGGCAAGGAAAGGCGAAGAAATAAAATCCAATTTTTAATTTCTTTAATGAAAAAGAAATCTATCTCCAATATACTTTAATTAAAAAATGTGTACCATTTTTATAAGAAACCTGACTGTATGCAGTGAAATTCTCCATTCATTTGGATAGGAATTGTCAGACGGTCCCTAACTTCTGGCAGGGAAACAATCATACTTATGGAAAGCAGGGGGAGCCCCCACCTTACTAACCAGCCAAGCAAAACTCAAGCAGCTTTGTTTTTCGATCATTTATGATGATCCCTAAGAAGCCCAGACCACACTGAGCATGTGTATGTGTATATATATTTGTCTTGCAAAGATGTATAACAAAGTTATAAGATGACAGCCCCCTGTGGCCAACTTTGAAGGCATAAATCATTTGTTTGATTAGACATGTGGTGCAGTAAGTTCGTGTTTATGTTTAGTATACAAAATACAGCATTTCTAGCCTTATTCTATTTTAGACTTTGGCATATGTAGAGTTTATTCCTGGCTTAAATTCACAGTTTTGGAGGCACATGTTTACACCAACAGAACGTTCTGCAGGCTAGCAGTCCACATGGGGCTATCAATTAGCATGTCACAGCACTTTTTTGGCATTCCCAATAAATATTTCTTGCTTGTGTGGCTCTTTTGCAGTTTATACATCTGAGTGTGTCTCACAGGTAAAAAAAGGCTTGGGGACCCCAGATATTATATTACCTTTTTTCCACTGCTATACAACCACCTAGCCATTATTCCCACCCCAAAGTATTATTAGTTTTATATTTAGCATGCACAATTTGCAAGCTAAGTTAATTCGCTATGTTGATTTCACAGAGGTTAATGTTTTCAGGTTAGAATAGCAATAACAACAAACATGAGTCCTTATGCATTTTAATCTCCCTTGCAGTGCTGATGACCTTAGTTCTATGTCAACCCCTAGTCACAAGGAGTTTGCATGATCTCACCATCTAGGGTATTCCATCTAGTACCCTGGTTTTCTCCTGCATTCTAAAAACATACAGACAGGTTACATAAGTGTAATTTGAATATGGCAGGGAATTGTTAGCTTCACTGGGCTAGAGATGAGTGTGAATGAATAAATAAGGGATAAAAATAATAATTGTAGGTTTACAATTTTTTTTTTTTTTTTTTGCTAAATATGGTCCATATGCAAAATGATGCGAATGGCATGATGCATCAGAATTCTCTAAAAATAAAACAATACCTTTTCTATAACACGTAAAATTCCAGGGATTAAAGTGTCTTGCTCATCGATCTTTCCACAAGATGAATGTATGAACACACCTTCCTGATCAAAAACAACCTAAAATTCAAGAGAGAAAAAGAAATGAGACAACAGCATCTGCTATTAGACAAGGGCCCTATCAGACCCTATTTCAGTGAACCTGGGCCATGAACTAAAGTCCTGACATTATCACCAAATGTGTCCTTGCGTTTGGCTTGCAATATCCCTCATCTCCTGCATCTATGATTCTAAGAAAATCCACTCGAAATGGCCAAGGCATTGCTATACATATAAAAAAAATAATAAGCTGGGTATCCATATCAGCTGAGCAGTAATATGATGCAAAGACAAAGTATTGGTTGCATTCTTCAATATTCAGCTTCACCCTTCTTCCCCTATAACAGCGCTATGGAATATGTTGACACTATAGAAATACATGTTAATAATAATAATATAACTGAAAGGATCCTTCAAAGGTTATCGTCTGTATTTCCTGGCTTTTTACGGACTGCTGCTGAGTCCATTAGTCTGTCTCTGTCTTAAAGGGGATTTATTCCACACAAAAATGGAGTGCTCCAAACCTCATGCGTAAATCCCTTTCGGGTCAGGTGCTGTGCAGTAATAAGTCCGACCTGCCACGGGTCATGTTAACTTTAAGACAATCCAATTTACTGTAGCACACTGAAATGCTTTTCAGCAAGTGATTTTTTATTAGCTCAACACATAAGTGCAGACAAAAAAAGTCAGCACATATGTGTTGAGCTAATAAAAAATAACTGGCAGTTAAAATTAAAAAAAAAAAAGGTTGAACTTGATGGACGCGAGTCTTTTTTCAGCCTAACTTACTATGTTACTATGTTACTTGCTGAAAAGCATTTCAGTGTGCTACAGTAAATTGGATTGTCTTAAAGGGGATTTATTGTGAACATTTAAATTTAATATGAGCTTAACTTTAATGAAATAACAAAAAGCTAAATGCAAAGGAAAACTATACCCCGAAAATGAATATTTGAGCAACAGACACATAAAGGATTAAAAATTAGCTCGAATTTTCATAAAGATTCAAATGCGAATTTTCGAATGTTTTTGAAGACCACTTTGACCAGTGAATTTTGAAAATTCAATTGAATCAAATGATTCAAATAAAAATCTATTCGAATATTCGACAATCTAATAACTTCCCCATTAAAATTGTATTCGACTGCCTAGTTCGCCAGTTTCAACCTACCGAATTGGCTTTCATTATTTTAGATTGAATAAAAAAATTGGATCGAATGGATAAAACCGTTCATTTCGAACGATTTTATCGTTCCATCCAATTTTAGCTATTTGATCGTTCGAACAATCGAACAGCGGTAAAATCCTTTGAATTCGATATTTGAAGGATTTTTATTCCCACACTATTCCCATGGTCGAATTCGAGGGTTTTTTAACCCTCGAATTTGACCCTTAGTAAATCTGCCCCTTACTGTAACAGGAAGAAGTGTTGAAGCAAAAGACACAACTCAGTCTGTTAATTGGCTGGTGTGACATTTAGTTTGTGTGCACGGTTGAATCCTAGGATGCCAGGAGACTGTCCTTTTTTAAAATGGCTATTTTCTATTTATGATTACCCAATGGCACATGCTACTAAAAAATTGTATTATTATGAAAATGGTTTATTTACATGAAGCAAGGTTTTACATATGAGTTGTTTTATGCAATATCTATAGAGACCTACATTGTTTGGGGGTACAGTTTTCCTTTAAGAACAAATTTATTTTCACATGCTTGGATGGTTCAGTGGATCATTTAACATTCACAAGCCTTAAATAATTTTAATATTCCTAAAAGGGATTCTGTCATGATTTTTATGATGCGGTTTTTATTTCTAAATTACACTTTTTGCACTGCAAATAATTCACTCTAGAATATAAAATTTGATTCCTGAACCAGCAGTTTCTAGTTATAATATTGGTGTGTAGGCAGCCATTTCAAGTAATTTTGCCAGGTCATGTGCCTTCAGAAAGAGCCAGCACTTTAGGATGGAACTGCTTTCTGGCAGACTTTTGTTTCTCCTACTCAATGTAACTGAGGAGTCACAGTGGGACATGGGTTTTTTACTATTGAGCGCTGTTCTTAAATCTACCAGGCAGCTGTTATCTTGTGTTAGGGAGCTGTTATCTGGTTACCTTCCCATTGTTCAGTTGTTGGTTGCTGGGGGGAAAGGGAGAAGGTGATATCACTCCAACTTGCAGTACAGCAGTAAAGAGTGACCAAAGTTTATCAGTGCACATGTAACATCACTGGGGGCAGCTGGGAAACTGACAATATATCTAGCCCCATGACAGATTTCAAAATTAAATATTAAAAATCTTTTCTCTTTTGAGAAATGGATTTCAGTGCAGAATACAGCTGGGACAGCACTAGTAACTGATGCTTTTGAAAAAAAAAAAATCCCATGACAGTATCCCTTTAATGTATTGACACTAAAGACTGGTAATCTGAGATTATGGGGTATTGCTTTACCCATCACCACAATACACCAATATAACAGTGATTTCTTTTTATATAAACTGAACTCATATCTTTAACTTTATATTAATAGTATAGATAGAGGAGTCCTCAAAAATTAGAAAAAATATGCATACAAAAATTGACATTTATGCCATTATGATGCCTACATGTTATTATACATCATTAGCTCTCTGATGCATAAAATGCAGTGTTTCAGCTAAGTATTTTGGCAGTGTTTTATCTATGTTTTTTAGCATTCCTGCTTTGCAGGAAGGATGAAAAGGTATGTGAAATATGGAGGTGAAGGTTCAAACAACATAAAGCCATATTTCAAGGTTCTTTTACATAAGCCTTATTTTAAGTATATTTGATATCTCTAATGGTATGGCATCAGTTTTAACAAACAATCATTGCATAAAAAGGCTTAATATTACCAACATATCATTATGCAAAGAGTAATTATAGAAACATTAGCACTGGCTAACTGCTACTTAGGGCAATAACACAAGTACATTAGTGAAGCAGACAGGTTTGATCTATTTATGAAAAAAAAACACAAAGAAATTACACCACTCTAAACTAGACAACATCTATTATACTCACTTGGAGATATAGTTGATCTAGTGCCAACAAGCACTCATAAAGTTGTGAGATTTTTCAGAGGAAACACAACATGCCAATAAACAGACACTGACTAGATAACTTCAGGAATCAGGTTAAAAAATCCACAGAAAAAGCATAAATGAGAGAAATGCCAGTTCTGTGCAGTTCAGCTCAGTCTCATGTTTTTAGTCTGAACTCCACTGTGTGCGACTGAACCCTAGTGTATCTTTTTAAAGGAACAGTTCAGAGTTCACAGCAGCCATCTTCTTCCCTTCAAAAATCTTCAGGAAGAGAGAGGTTTATCAGTGCATGCACAGTTGGAGAAATTTTCCGGTTCGCGACAACTATGCATGTGCCAAAATTCACGGAAATTGCTGAAGCGGCAGAAAAGAAGATGGATGCTGTGAACTCCGATGCCCTGAATCTTCCCCCGAGGGGTAGGTAAAAAGTTAGGGGCATTTACCCAGGGGTTGCAGCTAGGCTGGGGGGTCTATGTAGGGTAGGGTTTTTTTTAACAAGGGGTTGAATTCTCCTTTAAGGGGGGCCACATGTGATATAGCTGTTCTGCAAGTTTGCAATGGATCCTTAGCATGCAGCTCAGATTCAAAAGCAACAGGTATGACCCATGTGGCCCTCAGTCAAGTCACTGATTGGTTACTGCCTCCGACTCTCAGTGGGCATCAAGAGAGCTGCAAAGCAGGATGTAGTATTCTGGCTATTATGTTACACGTCCAGTCACTCTGGCCTTTATCCATTACATTTTTGGCTAAGTACATTAGAAACAGTTTTTATTTTGAACAGCCTACCTATTTACCCATTTTTTATTTTTATACTGAACAATCCAGCACTGCAAGTGCTTCATGCAGACTGCTGTCCACTCCCCACTGTAATTCAAGTGATCCCCTTGCATCTCCTACAAACAAAAAAAAAAAAAACTCCTCTTCTGGGTGGGGGGCATGGACTTGCTCATAGCCTCATTTGCAAGAGTGTCATCATCATTGGGAGTAAGGCTGCGCCCAGAGTACATGTGCACTACAGCGGAAAATCATATCATACTTACCGAGATTTTCGTTTCCTGGACTGGAACATGGCAG
>CM044435.1:51294434-51329707 GCA_024363595.1 Xenopus borealis | reverse complement strand
CTTACCCGGAAGTATTCTGCCCATATATGGTAGTTTTCGGGATGATCTGAGTGAATGGGCACAGCAGCGTCTTATTGCGCATGCGCCTCTCCGCAGAGTGACATTGCGTGTTATTGCGCTGTTAGGCAACGGATGGCCGTGAGCCCGCCGGCTCCTCCTGTAGCACACATAAGAATCTGTCTCGGCTCAGGAGTTCGCAGAGGGAGAGTTGCTCCGCGAAAGTAAGAGGGTATTTTCCACGACAGGAAGAAAAAGAATGGGCGCCAAGGCGAGGGGAGTCCCCTTTTATGCGTCATTTCCTGTACCTTCCTCACGGCAGGGGGATTAACCCTTTATGTGCCCACTGCCATGTGGAAGGAACAGGAAAAGTACCTTCCGACTAAAGCGCATCAAGGCTGCCTCTGACAGCAGAGCGGAAGATGCCGGAGATAAAGGTGACATCACCCAAGTCACACGCTGCTGTCTTGATAGAGCATCACTGCTTAAAAACCAGACCAGGGAGAACATATTGCAAACTTTCTAAGTTTTATGTGCCAAAGCACAAATTGTCCACACAAAAAAAAAAAAAAAAAAGATATCTGATGAAAAAAGACCAGGTAATTACAGCAATGAGTGTATGTAATCGTTACACAGCATTGCATTACGTTCACTACAAAACTGTGCGTACATAGTCAATTATATACCCTCTTTTTTAAAATATAAAATTATTACAAGTCACTGAGGAGTTCTACGACCACACGAATGCCGAGCGTTTTTATACAGATTGTGGAACTCCAATGTGTCTTTTAATATGCTGGTATTTTACAATAAGGGTACATTCAATATTATAATGGAGAAGTTATCATGTTAGACAAATTACACAACAACTAAACACCAGTTACAACGGATGGCATCACTAAGCCCCTTTATAACAATATCCTTTGCAAGATAGCCATGTTTTTTGTGTATTACTATATGTACAGAGATAACGCAAAATTATACGGAACTAGAAAAAGGAGGAATAACACTTCCTGATCAACCACATCATGTAGTAGTGATTCAGGGATCGCTTTACGGTTTAACACCAGGGCGTAGCTTTGGCAAAACAGTGGTTAACCCTTTGCGGTCTCACACAATCAACTTCATGTTTAATGACACGTCTAAAGTTCTCTTTATTCTAATTTCTAAATGTAAAGATTTACATTTACAAATTTACATTGCTCACTGGGCTGTCAGAAAAACACAACGCTGTGTAACTTATGAAACATTGCGCAGGTGTAAACGCTGACCGCTCTGAAATCGCCTGTACTCCGACTTTACGTCTGGGTCGGAAGGGGTAACTCTGCTTCACTATTTTCGTTACCTTTCCTTGGCCAGGAGCCGCCATCTTTCCTACGAATGTTTATGATGACGTCGCGCTACTCACGTGCCTGCCAAAGATTGGACCCAATAGAAAATACGCTTGCGCAGTGACATTTCATGAGGCACGTCGGTAACGTCAGCACGTTTGAGTGAGTCAGGGGCGATTGATTGAGTTACGACGAAGTTGAGATTCAATTAAACAAGAGATGAAAGAGCGAAATAGTTTGTTTCGCTTCTGTCTTATCTGGGTACTAATCGGCTGCCATTGATGTTTGAATGTTACAACAACCAGAGAGTGCTTATGTACGTACAACAACAAACGTTCATTACTAAGATAAGACTAAGATATAAGTAATTCTTATTGGAGGTCAAACAGTTCTATTGGGTTCATACTGTATAATGTTTAAATAATTTTTTAGCAGATTTAAGGTATAGGAATCCATATTACAGAAAGATCATTTATCCCGAAACCCTCGTGTCTTGAGCATTCTGGATAACAAGTCCCATACCTATACCATCTACAGTTAGGGTTGCCACCTGGCCGGTTTTTTACCGGCCTGACCGGTATTTTTGATGGCTGATCCCAATGTTATTAATAGGAAGAAAACCTAAATATATAGGAAGGCCGGTATTTTTTTTGAGAAAAGGTGGCAACCCTATCTACAGTACGTACCAGTGCATCTACCGATCTGTACACAAGAGCATTTGATCAACATTTTCTGTAGTATAAGCTCTGAATAAATAGACAAGATGTACAACACACTTCAGAGTCAGTTATCATGAGTGGTAATGAACAACATTTTTAATCAGGGGTAGTTTGTATTGGCGAATATCTTTGAAACAGCTGGAAAATGTTGTCTCTGGAACAAAAGCCAAAGCGAAAAGTGATATTTAAGGTAACTGTGTTACTGCACATTGGTTGTATATTTCAGACACATTCACTCATACAAGACAGAAAAGACATACAACTGCCTCTAAATTCAATTTATAAAGACAAAAATGTATTTCTTCAGTCAAAAAGCAATTATGCGATCCACTTTAGGCAAAATGGTTGGTTCACTTGAATTTCTGATCATCAGATTTGCCCACATACCAAATTACTTAATTTAATTTTACTCTTTCAGAAGATGCCTGCCATTAATTAGATTGTATTGTATAATTCCTTCAGTCTACTACAAGCAATGATTCACAGTTTATCGTAATATCTGCTTTGTTTATGATCACAAGCACTTAGCACTTTTGGAGAGAAGTTTTCTAGATAGAGACTCTCCCAGAGTACTAGGAGTCCCTTTCTTTGTAAGCATTAATGTAGAATGTTTTTGTTACATGTCCAGAAAAACAGAATCAATTTACAACAAAAATTACAAGGGTAGCCATAAAAATGTTTTCTGATTATATACTGATGTATGTAAAAATGATATTTGCTTCAGTGGGATCCCACTGATATCTAAATACTGTCAGATACTTAGATTTAGTGGAAGCAAAAAAGTATAAGGCCAATGTTAAACTTGAACAGCAAAAAGGCAGTGAAACCAACAGTCAGGGTGGGTGTTCATTGTAGAAAATAAAATATATACAACCGCAAACCTATTTGGAAGCCTATAGTTTGGTTAATATACCTAAATCGGTATTACATTAACATCAGTTAATACATAGAATATACACACACTTCTGAAATGTGATTAAATTGTATTCATACGTCACCATGTGTGAAGCTACATCAGTTCAGTAAGGGGCAAATGTATTCAAATGTAAGATTAGAGTTCACCACAGAAAAACCATTTGATAAAGATGCTTTTGGTAAACGCTAATCTCACATTTTTAAAATAGTTACATAGTACATAAATAGAACAATATTGTTATCGGCATTATAAAGCTGTCACAGAGCTGTCAACTTTTGAAATTGCTGAGCTGGTATATTGGTGCCTCAAACTTGGGGGTGTGGTCTAATGACATAATTGCAAATGCACAAATGCTGTTACGATGGCACAGAATGTTTACTGTGCATGTGCACTAAGCCATTCACATCAGAAACCAGTGACTTCATACGAGTACACAAACTTTTTAAAGGGGAAGCGGATAACTTGGGGGAATTGCAAGTTTAGACCGGCAAAAGGACATCTAAACGGGTAAATCCTGGGAAAATCAGGGGAGCTGACAGCTCTGTTGTCCATGGGAAAGTATTTTACAGATGTATTCAATTTTGTAGACTTATACTTATTGAGAAAATATGTACATGGTTTGTCATTTGGTTGATATATGAGTGTTCACTTAGCACAATCTTGGATTTAGGATAGCTTACTACTCCTTAAATTAATTGTTCAGTATAAAAATAAAACTGGGTAAAAATAAAAAATGTTTTCAATATAATTAATTATCCAAAAAATGTAATGTATAAAGACTGGAGTGACTGAATTTCTAACATTCTAACACTGGTTTCCACTGATTGGTTGCCAGGCAGTAACTTGTGGGGGAGCAGACACACGAGTCATAAGTGTTGTTTTTTTAAACTGATCTGCATGCTAAGGATCAATTGCAAACTCACTGAACAGTTATGTCCCATGTGGAGAGAACTAAACCCCTACATGGAAAAATCCCTCCCCTGTGTAGGCCCCCCTCCCTCCCAGGCAAATGCCCCTAACTTGTTACTTACCCCTCCTTCCACGTCCTGAGTTAACGGCAACCATCTTCTCCTGAGCGCTCTTATTCCTGGATTCATCTGCGTTTTCTGGTGCATATGCCAGTATGGATCTACTGTGGAAACTTTGTGACTTTCGGGCACATGCGCAATAGCTCCATACCAGCAAATGCCTCCTTCTGTGCACACGCCCGAAAGTCATAAACTTTATGATCTTTTTTTTTCGGAAAGTTCCTAACTATTGGGCGCATGTGCAGTAGGAGGTAAGTTTCCAATTTCTTTTTTCGGAAACTTTGTGACTTTCGGGACATGCACAGTAGAGCCGTACCGGCAAATGCCTCCTACTGCGCATGCACCAGAAAACGCAGATGAATCCAGGAAGAAGAGCGCTTGGGAGAAGATGGCTGCCATGTACCCCAGCTGGAGAGGACCTGGAAGGAGGGGTAAGTACCAAGTTAGGGGCATTTGTCTGGGGCAGAAGTAGGCTGGGGGGAGGGGGGCCTACACAGGGGAGGGATTTTTGCACAAAGGTTTAGTTCTCCTTTTAAGTCGCTGACTAACTCAGAGTTAGAGAGCTGAAAAGCAGGAAATTGTGTTCTGTTATAAATCTGCTCACTTTATTCAATTCTTTTGCTAACAATATTAGAAAAATGTTATTTTGCACAGCCTATTTACCCAGTTTTTATTTTTACACTGAACTGTTCCTTTAAGAAAAAATAGGAGGACAGGATGGTCTCTGTTGTGATTTGTTGTATATTGAATACATGACTGGGGTAAGTAATCTACATGGGATTTGAAAAGGAACTGCACTGGAGTGCTGTCATTTATACAAATAAATAACAATGCAGGGCGAAATGGGTATAGAATAAGTAGCAATTATAAGCTAATTTCTCCTTGGTATCCACTGTGGAAGCATGTAAACTAAAATTTGCATTGATATTTTTCTGTAGACTGCTGGTGTCCATTGCCCTGCTCTTTTTCAGAATCTAGCTCAGGACATTTTGAATTACATGCCAATGCCTGAATAACACAGTTCAGGATTTCCTATTGAGATTCCATTTTCCCTTCATATTGTCTAATGGATGCATTTTTAGATGAGACTATAATTGCATTTTAATTTAAATTCTTTACCAACTTTGTTTTTTGCAGTTTGTTTAGATCTGAACAAGGTCATTTAATTTCTTCCTGGGTGTGTGTTGTGTTTTGGTAGCCGAGGATGAGTAGAGTATAACAAGGCTTAGTTTATTAGCAGGCTAACGGTAACCGAAACTCTAATGCTCTCAAGCTGTACAGAAAGTACTGTGTATCTGTATTGTGCAAGTAATGTGCACAGTGACACCCACAGGCCATTTGTATAAACACTACACCACAGTGTGGAACATTGATTCCCTTTCTTCTCTAAAGTTAAAATATATTTTTATAAAGCCATTAATTTGCTGACACAAAGGACTAATGGCAGATGAGGTGTCTTCTTGCACTTTGTCTTGCTCCTTGTGACAAAACAACAAGAATCAGCTTTTGGTTTCTTTGTGTGATATGCATAGCATAAGCTGTGGGGCTCATTACATAGAACACAGTAAAAAAGCAGAACAGTGGCTAAACATACTAATGAAAATAAAAATCTTCTTCATTAGTAAATTTAGCTAGCCTTAATTGACTTTCTTTTCACCCAGATCTACATTTATCTTTTTGCTCTGCATTTATGTTTAGTGCTTTGAAAAGTTGTATTACTTTGACCTCTAATGATGTGTCTAGATTTCAAATGTCTCACTAGCTTTGCTTTGGTATTTAGTTTAGCTTCTTATAAAGTGCTCAGTCTTTTCATTCTGACTAGAAACATGCTGCATTCTGACTGGATAGTTGCCACACAGCAATGAGTGTGCAGCTAGTTCCTATTGAGAGAGAACGGAAAGCACAGAAGAAACTCAACTCTTGCTAAACAGGAAACAGGCAGAATGAGAAAGCTAAAGTAAATGAAAGTGCAGAAATATGTTAATTAAGAAGGAGGAAAAAATTAAGGCTGGCACCACCACTCACTGTTCCTCTTCTGCTGCAGTTCCTACACCAGGGAACATCATCTCTGCTCGGATGCAGGCAGACATGGCATATTTCAGCTCAGATGCAAACTCGTGTGTTACATAAAACTGTATGTATTGTAGAAAGGGTTAAGGGAGAAGGAGGGCTGGAAACACTTGGGGCGCCAAACATTAAGGCTCCCCCAAGTGATTGTAGCGACTCAACAAAAACCCAGGGCTGGTGCTCCGATCAGGAGAAATTTGCATCGGCCCCTGGTTAAGGAGTGAGCACCACGGAGACAGCCGGAAAGCCAAACTTTAACTTTAATGTCGGCTTTTTCGTTGAAATGTGCATTCTTCAGTCGAAGGAAATGCACACCTGTAAAAAGACAGAAGTAGCTGTCTCCATGGTGCTCACTCCTATAACCCAGGGCAGATTTCTCCTGATAGGAGCACTGGCCCTGGGTTTTTGGCAAGTCGCTACAATCACTTGGGGGTGCCTAACATTTGGCACCAAGTGTCTCCAGCCTTTCCTTCTCCTTTAAAATGGGAAAGGAATAAACAAGTTAGTAGATCGGTTTTCAAGAGAAAATAATGGATAAGTAGAAAAAAATGTCAGGGTTAAAGGAAGAAATGTATATAAAAAAAAAAAGGCCAAAAACGTTTATAAAGAAGAAAATACAAAGAAGTAGAGAGCATGGAAAGAAGAAAAAGCAGACAGAACATTGAACCTAAAGGAAAAAAGTAAGCTTGGAAAAAGCAAGAAAAAGAAAATAGAGAAAAAAAGAGAGAACAATAAGGACAAAAGGAGTATGCCAATATGATGCTGTCATCTGGAAGAGCAGTGTGTTCTGGGCTACTGTAAATAAATCTCTACCAAACCACAGTAAAATGACCCAACTTTAGGGTATAACTCATGCAGGACGCATTTGATATATTACACTCAAAAAACACACACTTCCTTTCATTACAGTGAGGGTTATCACTCTGCTATGAATTATTTATTCTAGAACGAATAACAAATACACTAGTGGTGTTAAGAAACCAGAACTTCTGGTTATTTGCTATTGTCACAAAGTTATAAGCCTGCAGATATTAATTTACTAATTACATAATGTGGAAGCAAGTGTGTGTTTACATCTATGACATTAAAAAGACAAAAAAAAAAAAAATAGAAAGAAAACAAGACTGTAGATTCAGACTCACATTATAGAACATTTCTGCACAGAAAGAAAACAAGAGACTGTAGATTCAGAATCACATTATAGAACATTTCTGCACTTGGAAAAGCAGATAAAATATTTAATACGTAATGTACAGTGCACATTTACGAGATCGGCTTACAGAAATGGATAAAGTATAATCAAAGTGTATAGTTAGGACTTGTGCAAACCTTGCAAATAAAAAAAAAATAGTATTATGGTTATCTGCCAATAAAAAAATTAATTTTAGAAGAAATACAATTAGTTTTCAACAAAACAAAGGCCTGCAAAAGTGCATACCATCCTAACAATGTGTATAAGTTATTAAATAAGGAACCGATTTAAAAGAGTATGAATGAAGCTTTGAGTAGGTCTTCTACATGCATATTATTCCTTATTAAAGAAAAATAATCATATGTAAAAAGGCCATTGGTAATTGCTCAGTAGAAAACACCAATTCTCTTGGTCACAAACTTTGCTAGTTGAAGCACGCTGTCTTTGCTTTGTTATGGGTTTTTAAAACACTGTTGAATTCTATTATTCCAATGAAAAGAGAATATGTGACTTGGTATATGGCAATCTTCCTGATGGGGCAAATATCCACACAGTTTAAGTAATTATCCAGAACAACAACCACCAGTGCTCTGTGCCTGTGGTTCATCATCAACAATTTGTACTCCTCGTCTTGAAGTTCCTGACTGGGTAGGGCCATTGCCTTTTGCTCTTTCATCTGTTTGTGCTGTTTCAATCATTCCTAAGAAAGAGAAGCAGTACAGGTTAATTATTTTTAATGAAATGAAAATAGAAACTTGTGCAATATATCAGTTAGAAGAGTTGTTTCATTACTCTTTACTTAAAGTCACAACCGCAAATATAGCCTCTCACAGGGGTTATTTAGTAATGTTGTGTTAATGTAAAATTTCTGCCTTCTCTCTACCCCCACTGCAACATGTAAACTCAAATATGATTGTAGTCATCATAGAGTGCATTTAATAATAGAATGCATTTTTGAGCAATGCCACTCCAACATGGGAAGCAGTTATGTGGACATGACATAAGCGGTCACATTCTCTTCAACTGTATAGGGCGATAGAAAATTTACCAGGAATGAGTCAGAGCAAAAGCAGGCTATACTTACTGCTTGCTCAACACAAATGTAGGTACACCTTGCACCTCATTCATAGAACAACACACAACCAGCACAATGTAACAAGGAGCAAGATTACATGTGACATGCTTCCAGATCTGGACAGCCAAAAGAAGTTCAGCACCAAGTGCCTAAAGGCTGCCAGTGTTGCATGATATTACTGTGGGCTTCCCCAAAGGCTGGGGATTTGAGGTCCAGAAAGAAGAAGAGACAGATGTGGCAGTCATAACAAAGCAAAATAAGGAGAAAGAAATGTGCATTTTCTAAAACGTTAGCTAGTTGGAACTATCCTCGAACAAGTTTTTCAGCTTGATGGTAGAAACGTGATTATTTGGTTTGAGTGTATTCTTAAATAAGCTAGCATTCAAGAAAATGTGCTAGTGTTTAGTGAGCGGGGTTCTTTCATGCATTTTTTTTTTCCTCCCTCAAATTTAAATTTAAAAGTAACCAATCACTATAAACCAGATTAAAAAAAATATGAGCTGCACAGTCAGGAAGAAAACAAATACATTTGTATACCTACTTTTACAAAGATCAAGGAATAATTCTTCAATACCCTTATTCTGTTTGGCTGAAGTATGATAGTGCTTTGCTCCGACAGATTCTGCATATCTTTAAAGAAACAGAAGAGGAAGAAATCAGTATAATTTGAAGCATGTGAACTTATATGAACTGTACATCCAGAAAGAACCATATACAAAAGAAACTTACTCTTCTGCTTCTTGAATGGAGACGTGTCTCTCTTTCTCCAAATCTAATTTGTTACCTATATATAATAAAAATCGCTTGTAACAATCTTTGACTTGGCCACAGACAAGCATAAAACTATTACAATTAGGCTTTCCTAGTTATAAGAAAAACTAACAACTATTTATAAATATACCGGAATACAGATTGCTCATCTATACGAAACAACTGTGCAGGTATTCCATACCAAAGGAGATTACAGTTATTCATAGTGGAAAGTATTGTAAATACAATTATGTAGCCATGACTGGTGATAGGGACAGTTTGATAAACTCTATTATCTGTCAGACAGCAGAGGCTAATTTAACACGTTCCAGTAACTTAATCCAGGTCCCAATAGTAGGGCAGCCCACATTAAAGCTTCTGCCACTTGAAGTAAACAGTATTTGCATCTATAATGCAAGTTCACAAAGGTTTATACAGGACAGCTAACAACCTGACACAAAACATAATTGTTTGGGGCTGATAAAATAGAATACAGTAAATTAAGTAAATAACCAAACACCCAAAACTGCCATGCTTCCCCGTTAAAAAGAAGCATATAAAAGGCAAAGATTGGAGGTGAATATTAATTTACAGTCCTAGATAGTTTTATATATACATATTTCATGTATTGTAGGTTGTCTGAGAATGCTATAGTTTACATGACATATAATCTTAATCCAGATGAAACGAGGAGCCCACAGCCATTTCTAATCCTTAGATCAATTTTGCAGCCAAGAAGAATTTTCAGGATAACTGTTACTGCTACTTAATGTAGTTATCAAAAGAAAGTAATGTGCACAATCTACTAAAAAAAAAAAAAGTAAAAAAAATAAATCAACAACCTACCTACTATACACAAGCAGATCTCATTCCCCAGCATTTTCCTCAGCTCCTTCACCCAGTTTTTTACCTGTAAAAATATGTATATTAAAGCATTTCCAAAGACATGGTGTGCATATTGAATTACTTTGTTGATAAAAAGCATGTCTGGTTAATGGAAGAGTCTCCTAATATAGTTTAGAAATAATTTCAATTGCCTCATTTTACCAGAGCTACTCCCACTGCCTATAATGAAGAGCAAAAAATATTCTTTTGAGGATACTTCAGCCTGTCCTGCATGCTTCATTATTAAAGTTTGTGCATCCACCTACAATTAAGTTCTATGTAAACAAACCAAATGGAAATTAAAATTTGACGAAGAACTGAACTTTACTTCTTTGAAGAATGACAGATGATTACATAATCTTACAATCTGGGTCAAACACACAATGCCATTGATGGATAATAAATATATATAGTATTTGCTTTCTTTTACATGAGTAAAATCTGTCCATTATTGCCAGCTTTTGTCATCTATTGGCAGGCAGATATGAAAGATGTCCACAAAGCCACAAGCTTCAGCAATCAAAAAAAGCAAACCTGCCTTTCTCAAAGGAGGAGGTTTTGACATTAAGTTGGAAACTTAATAAATTTAAATGGGTTGCTAAAGTATGTACATTAGTATCAAATATATTTCAATGGCAATTCATAGTACTCAACACTCCAAAATAGGTAATTTAATGGTTACCCAGTAGATCACCTTTTTGGGGATGTGCACACTATGGCTTGCTAAATATAGAATATGAAAAGAGCCCCAGATGACTACTACTCAAGGGCAGTACAAGACAGATACCTTCTGGAAGGAGTCTTCATCTGTAATATCATAAACTAATATAGCTCCATTAGAGTCTCTGTAGTAGATAGGGCCAAGTGCATGGAATCTTTCTTGGCCTGCAGTATCCTACGCATGGAAAATAAACACAAAACAATATCAATAATATATATAAATATATATATATATATATATATATATATATATTATATTTCAGTTGGTCTTCAATGCTAAATTGTAAACAAATATTTGGGTAACAATAATTTGGAAGAAGACAAAATATTCCTCTTCCCACACTGACTTTGAAATTGAGGGGTCATTACTGTAAAAAGAATCTACATGTATCTATTTATCATGGTTTTTCTTACACACTTATAATAACCATATGCAGAAATCTACACAGAGTTGTTTAGGCACAAAGAGCCCCACCAAGATAGCTAGCTTACACTGGCGAATACTGGCTCTTAAATGCATGATATGCGGCATAAAAACAGATTATATCCAGTTAAATACCGTGACAACCCTGTGATAAGGGATAGAAATCCCATTAAATCATAAAAGTGGTAAAATGCAGGGGGCTGAAATAAGTTCCCAGCTTCTATATATAGGAAGAAAAAGTTTATATGTTTTGATGAATTACCTCAAAACAATAAAACATACCCAAATTGCAAGATTCACTCTTTTTCCTCCAATATTTAGCTTCTTTGTTAGAAAGGATGCCTAGAATACATAAAATAATTTAAAAGTCATAAATAAACCATGCTTATGTACATATTTTTATTTTCTTAATTTGGCCAAATACTAAATTGCCCACTAGAGATTTGGATGAATACCAAACCAACTCCAAACCTTAAAGGAAAACTATACCCCGATTTATATGTTTCATGGTACAGTTATATGTCCTATAGAAGGCAATGCCAACTTAAATCAAAAATCAATATGCGATAACCCAGTGCAGGGTGTTGTGAAACTGGAATAATACACACAGAGATGCCAGACTGCAGGGTAGAAGTCAGTTTTATTCCTGGCTGCTCTCTCCACACTTTTTGCTCTTCCCCTTCCTGTGTCCAGAACCTTTCTCCTTTCTCCACCCAGTGCTAAGCTTCTAATGCATATTTTAAAAAAATATATATTTAAAAAAAAAAAAAAAAAGTGTTAGTATACAACAACAAAAAAAACACCAAGACAAATGAAACTTTAAAATAGCAAAGCCTTTATTTAGAAATAACTTACAGAAACTCCGCTTCCTCTCCACTTCAGAAAAGGTGACAGGGTGGCACTTGATTTGTCACGGTCATTCAGCTTGTTAGAAGATTTTGGGGCTAGCAGTCAAATAACCAAGGAGGATAAATCAAGCGCCGCAGGATGGATGGTCGCCCTGTAGCCTTTTCTGAAGAGGAGCGGAAGCGGGTTTCTACAAGTTATTTCTTAATACAGGCTTTTCTATTTTAAAATTTCATTTGTCTTGGTGTTTTTTTTTTTTCCGTTGTATAATAATTTTTTTTTTTTTTTTTAAATGATGTTACTGGTCCTTTAATTTACAATAACAGGCAGAATATTGAGCCTTGCTATGCATGACAAGATCTAGTTATAAAGCCAAATTGTTTACACCAACATCTTGTGAATGCCATATGACTTCTCACGCATTCTAGAATCTGGCTCTCCTGATCTGTGATCAATGCCAGAAAGTTTAGTATGCCCATTAGGAAACAGCTGGCGATATACATTACTTTGCAATAAAGCCAACTGATACTTTTCTTGCGTTCAAGTTTTTTACACTGACAATTTGTTTCTTGAGCTACTTGTTTTATACTATGCCATGAACAGAAATTAATCACTACCCCCTACAGAGTTTAGTATATAGGCCTGTGTATGCTTTACATAGTAAGTTAGGTTGAAAAAAAGACACACGTCCATCAACATCTCCAATGTTTTACAAGGCAGATGTTCAATATGACAAGGTCAGATGTCGACAGCACTGGGCATGGACAAAGTTGCACTGTTCTATAGCTCAGACTGTAGACCAAAGACTTCCTAGCACTGGATTCAAAATGCTCTTACAAGTATGGGACCTTGTATCCAGAATGCTTGGGACCTGGGGTTTTCCAGATAACATAACTTTCTGTTAGAACATCATTTAAACATTAAATAAACCCAACAGGCTGGTTTTGTTTCTAATGAGGATTCGTTATATCTTGCTTTTAAGCAAGTACAAGGTACTGTTTTACTATTACAGACAAAAATTTGGATTATTTGGATAAAATGGAGTTTCTGGATAACTGATCCCAGGACACTACCAGAGCAGTCCATACACTGAGTGCATCACTTTTAAAGGAGAAACAAAAACGTAATAACAAAAACCCTACCCTACATAGACCCCCTCACTCCTCCCCCCCCCCCCCCCCAGCCTAGCTCCTCCCCCCCAGGCAAATGCCCCTAACTCTTTACTTACCCCTCTGTGCAGATTCCAACTGGGCACCATCTTCAGCTGCCTCGGTAATCTTTGAAATGAGACTGGCGATTCAGAAACTTTCGTAAAAATTTCAGAAATATTAGTGACTTTCGGCGCATGCACAGTCGTTTGGAAATCTCCTCCAACTGCGCATGCACCGAAACCATTGATCTACTGCCAAAATTGACAGAAGAAAGAAGATGGTTGCCGTGAACTCCTGTGGCCTGAATCTACAGGAGGGGTAAGTATAAAATTGGGGGGGGGGGGGTGGGAGGAGGAGGGGGGTCTACACAGGGGAGGGTTTTTTTTATTACAGGTTGGATTCTCCTTTAAAGACATGCTGCCCGCTTTAAGTGTGATGCTAATACAGGGGAAAGGAGAGCACTTCAACAAGCAGATTAACTGCTAAGGTGAAGTTTATTTCAAACTAACCGACGCAACATGTTTCGGGCCCAGAATGGTGCACTTTGAAAAAATTTTGCCCATCCTAGATTTTGTTAGGCATGTCAATGACACTTTACATGTTGAGCAGCTGTTGAGAAGCTAATTTAGGGGTTGTTGCAAATGACCAAGCAAAGAATTAGGTTCTTCTGTCATAGAAGATGGTGCTACTGTGCAGATTATTCAATTCTGATGCAAATTGCACTGGTTTCTGAGCTGTCAAGTAATGCAGATCTATATGGATTACTAATTAGCATTATATTGTGAATTATCTATATAATGTATACCTCGTTGCTCCCTAAGCTCAGGTAATGAACAGCAACACAGACCCAGAAAAAAATAACGGGGAGCTACTGAGGCATCTTTGGAGGCACGGGTGTTCACTGCCAATGGGTTGTGGTCACCTTGGGCTGGTATAGAGCCTCAAAACAGTATACAGAATCTCTAGCCTACTTAATTATTTACCTTTAGTTCTCCTTCAACAAAAAAAATTGCTAGTTTAACATGATTAAAGGGCATATGGGCCTAAAAAAATTCCCCAAACTGAAGGTGCGGGCTGATAGAGCCCACATTCCGGTTTGGGGTTCTAGTAGTTTAAAAAAAATTGCCCCTGCAGGTGCTGGCTTACTTGCACCGGGAGCTCCCGATGTGAGCAGCCATGACAGTCCATGCGCATGCGCAGTATGAAAAGCTGCCTGAAATTGAGGCAGCTTTTCATTCGGCTTATGCACATGACGTCACATGCGCATGGACTGCCATGGCGGCTCGCACCGGGAGCTCCCTCCCAGTGTGAATAAGCCAGCACCTGCAGGGGGCAATTTTTTTTTTAAACTACTAGAACCCCAAACTGGAATGCGGGCTCTATCAGCCCGCACCTTCGGTTTGGGGAATTGTTTTCGTCCCATAGGTGCCCTTTAATGTGTCTAGAAAAAAGGTCATTATTTAGATGTTCCTACAGGAATAAAGGACGTTCTGTGGATCATTTATTTTGAAATTATATGCCAGCAGGTATCAGATGTATTCATTAAGCAACTACTATTTAAATGTCATTAGAAACATTTTGAATGGGAAATTAAAAAAAATAAACAGTATTTCAACATTTTGGGTTGTAAACAATTGAGAATAAACAGTGGACATAAAGTGTTCCAGTTTGAACAGAGATTATCACTGGGGTTTGCAAGCTGTGGAAAAATGTACAAAGCCTGTTTTCACTCCACCACATGATAATCTGAAATACATAAGTGAAATTTAAGCCACGTCATGTGAACTGCCGGATTGCTCATGTTCTGTACAGCATAACATTTCAGCTTGCACCTTCCTGCCTGTTCAGAAAGTAAACTTACTATGATCTCTAAATGCAGGGCATGTTGTTTAACTCTCCTTCCTCTTGTCGCTTTGAAATTCAACTCAATCTTTAATGTAACGTTGACTTATTATTATTGTGATTATTGCAATGACACCTGCTTGTTCTATTAATCTACTGTTCAGCTGTACAGCGCTGTGTAGCTGTATAGTAATAAAATATATATATATAAAAATATACATTATTGCTACTGAAAGCCACCTGATATTACAGCAAGGCTGTATGTGTGTATTTAAGTGGCACAGTAAAGTTGCTGTACCGTGTTAGCCAGCAAAAATGTTTTAGGGCAACCCTTTTGAAATAAAAAACAACAAAGTGGTATAAAGGTGATACCTTTATTGGCTAACTAATATAATCAAAGCAAGCTTTCAGAACATTTTAGTTCCTTTTTCAAGCAGATTACAATGAAGCTGTGGTGTTCTCTGGTATATATACAACATTCAGCTCATAGGTCAAATGACCAACAAAAAGGAATATCAATCTATGTGTGAGGTGTCAAAGTCATTTAGGAGGGGATCTGCAAGAGACAAGCAGATAAGGTACAAGATAATGTGGGTTACATAGATTGTAAATTAGGGCTGAATTATTGGAGTGTAGAATCAAAGGAATTCCATATGATCTCTTAGTCCAGATATGTTGGTATTTCTGACCTGGTGCAGTGCTTTGTTAGTCCACATAATTAGACAAAGTTTCAATCAATTTGTATTCTCATTCTTTTGATAGAAAATAATCGGTTTTAAAATTGCCCTTAAGAACCAAAATTAGACAACACCACAGCTTCATTGTAATTATTTCAAAAGGGTTGCCATATAACATTTTAAGTGGCATACAAATGAAACAACATACACATATGTATGCAGTGCAGTTGTGGACTCCAGCCCTTAAAGGGGTTGTTCACCTTTAAATTAACTTTTAGTATGATGTAGGGTGATATTCTGAGACAATTTGCTATTTTTTTCATTTTCTATTATTTAACGTTTTTGTGTTATTTAACTTTTTATTTAGCAACTCTCAATCTGGTTGATAGGTTCCAAGTTACCCTAGCAACCATGCAGTGATTTGAATAAGAGACTGGAATATGAATAGTAGTGGTGAATATGAATAGTAGTGGGCCTGAATAGAAAGATGAGTAATAAAAATTAGCAAAAACAATACATTTGTAGCATTACAGAGCATTTGCTTATTACGAGGGGTCAGCAACGCCATTTTATAGTTGGAAAGAGTCAGACGAAAGTAAATAATTATAAAACAATAAAGAATAAATAATGAAAACCAATTGAAAAGTTGCTAAGAATTAGCCATTCTAGAACATAAAGGTGAGCCACCCCTTTAAGAGGGATATAAATGAGATGGAGAGAGTGCAACAAAACTGGTTCGAGGGGTGGAAGATTTAAATTATGAGGGTAGACTGTCGAGGTTGGGGTTGTTTTCTCTGGAAAAAAGGCGCTTGTGAGGGGACATGATTATACTTTACAAATACATTAGAGGACATTATAGACAAATATCAGGGGACCTTTTTACCCATAAAGAGGATCACCGCACCAGAGGCCACCCCTTCAGACTAGAAGAAAAGGACTTTCATGTGAAGCAGTGTAGGTGGTTCTTCACAGTCAGGACGGTGAGGTTGTGGAATGCACTGCTGGGTGATGTTGTGATGGCTGATTCTGTTGATGCCTTTAAGAGGGGCAGATATAATATCCAAGGCTATAGCGATACTAAACTGTATAGTTAGAGTATGAGTATATATAATTTATGTGATCGTATGGAGGAATGTGTGTATGCTGGGTTTCATTTGGAGCGGTTGAACTTGATGGACCCAAAAATCTGTATAATAAAAGTCCTTTTCAAATTAAACATGAAATACAATTTCAATTATTTATTAAAGCATTCATAGCTGGTTTAAGCTAATTTAAAAATCTCAGCTGTATATCAAATATTGTCTGCCCCTCCTCTATACCTAGGCATAGAGAAAAAGAAAATCAATTTTAAAAATCTGTTTTATTTGCTTATAATCGAGTCTATGAGAGGACATTTCCGTAATTGAAAGCTTTGTAGACAACGGGTTTCCGGATAATGGATCCCATACCTGTACTTGAACCCAACTAAGCTAGAATTAATCCTTACTGGAACCAAAAACAGCCCTAATGGTTTTAATTAACATTTAAAATATTTTTAATGGACTTAAAGGGAAACTGACACCTGAAATTAAACTCTTTTTTTGGAGTTTGGCTTTGAAAGCTACTTCTAACTTTGCCATAAAGTATTTCAGTGATGCTTTTACATTACCTGTCTGATCCCCCATGTTCCTGTATGAGGGGGCTGCCATATTTGTGCAGCAGGAGTCTGTTCGACTTACAAACTGTAACTTACAGGCTGAGCCCGAGATGGGACAGTCAGGTGGGCAAAGTCAGAGAGTCAGGCTTAGAAACTTCAACTAATAATGATATATGTTCTTCCTACAAGTGACAGCATCTTCAGCCAGCAACTGTCACAGGATGAGTGAGGCTGATTGAAACATCTGGAGAGTCGCATGCTGCACATCACTTTACTGCCACACTACTTCTATTTTCTAGACGTGCAAGTATAAAAGGGTGATATGACAGCACTGAGAAAAGCCTGGCGCTGGAGTACCAGATAAACAAGTGTGATTGACCCCTGTGTGAGCGCCTGACATGTACGACAATGCCGCCGTCCATACCTGCAGGGTAGTGATGTGCTTGTCGTTGAACTTGTTCTCACAGTAACGCAGAACCAGCGAAGTCTTCCCCACGCAGCCCTCTCCGAGCAGCACTACCTTGAAAGAGTAAGTCTTGCTGACCCCCGCACCTCCTCCGCTGCCAGCCGCCGCCATGGATACAAACGAGACACTAAGGCCACCGACACAAGGAGCCCAGGCCGCACCGAAGCAATCACGCAGCACCGGGCTCCTGGCACCGCCTGGGTAAGCACCTCTCTACTTCAAATCGGCACAAGTAATAATTTTCAGTGGTGCTGAATATGTGACAAGGCAAGGGCTCAGGAGCTTTCTATCCGCCTTAGTCTCTAATGGCGACTTCTTCCTCTTACGTCACTCATTACCACGTGATGTTAGTGTGATGCCGAATTTTGGAGCCTGACTGACAGGAAGGCGTGATTGGAAATCTTAATAGGTGCGTTCGGTTGACGCATTTCGTAATATTAATTGGCGGGATTGCGTGTAGTAATTGTGTCATTAGCTGGATAGATAGACTTTGCTCAGCGTCGTGTTCACTACACGAAACACTGTTAGTGGAAGAAGCTGTAATCAATATTGTACTCAGTATTAAGGGCACGCTTCATATTATGATCTCTTTTTCGTTTTTTCAACCTATTAAAGTTGTAGACGTCACCATTCCACATACTATAGTAAATATTGCCAGCCCTGCTACGTTCTACACAGAGGTTTGTTGGGGCTGAGCTGGAGCAGTAGGTTGGCGTACCTCCCACCTGTCCCTCCAAAAAAGAGACAGCAACAGAAAACTTGACACCAGGATTAAAAGGTCCATGCACAGTCATAGGAAAGCATGGGGCAGTAATATTAGATACTCAATTTATTTAGAGCAATGGGTCTCTAAGTACCAGTGCCTCACATTAGCGTCCTGCGTGGAACCAATTTGTTAAACCTGAACTCAACCCGCAACCCACTTTTTTACCCACTTGGACTAGCTACCCGACCCGCAATTACCTTATCTGCAACCCACTGACCAACAAGAAACGCTGTCATTGTAAACTGGAAGTGACATCATTAGACGTTGGCATGGCCAGAACAAAGGAGTTAAACTTGCTATTGAGATGAACCGCGTCTACACCCGCACCCAAAACGCCTAACCGTAGGTTAACTGTTTTTTTTTGCAGGCTCCCGACCTGCTGCAGGACTCTAACTCAATGCACACCAGAGTAAACACCCAGGCTTTACCCAATTAAAGGAAAACTAACTCCTCTGTCCCCTGCCAAATCCCATCCCCCCCCACTGGCCGCATACACATGCTTGTGGTCGGCAGCCTTGATAAAGCCCCTGAAAATGATGCAGCCAAACCTGACAGCTGCCACCCCTGTTGCTCAGCCCTAGTCTCTAGTGCATTTTGGAAGGAATGGATGACTTGTGCTCAGTGGGAGTGATGTGACTGGGGAGGAGCGAGCGCTGCAGGAGAGTTAAAACAGAAGTGGGCTGTATCCCTTTTATCCCTACACTCATTCACCTATTGCTCCTCTTTAAATTACATCCAAAGAAAAAGTCAGAAATTATTTTATGAATATCACATTCTAGTATGTAGTTTAGAGTCTCTGAGGCCTCACCAAAAAGACAGTTTGAGAAACAGTTGTTTAATGCACCCACACTAACCTAGCAGTAATTCCAGACAGGTTTTAGGGGACATATATTTCCAAACTCATCTGCACTTACTAGGGATTGCTAGTTGTTAGGAGAACTAAACCCATGGACCATGCGCAGTAGAAGCAGATTCCTGACTAGCCCTAACTGCAGGCTTTGTGTTGGCAAGGAAACCCAAAGTGAATGCAAACAGGCAGAAGATGGCGTTGGGGAAACTATGCTGCGCTGCTCTGCATTTTAGGCTCCTTTCTCTATAATACACTTGTGGGAAGTAAGCCAATTTAAGGCAGTTAAGGGGGGGGGGGGTTGTTGTTCTTAGGGGAGTTTAGTTCTCCTTTAATGGATGCAGTCTACAGCACCATGACAGGGTGAGGGGATCCCTCTGCTTTTTTCTTTTTCAAATTAACCTGCCGTTCTGGTTAATTTATTCTTCTTAGTGAGCCTCCCTTTAACTACTTTTAAAATAGCAACACTGCATCTGGGAACCCTGACTCATGGAGAAGCTAGAGTCTTATCTGTTGATATTAAAGGGCTTTGTGGTTCATAAATTGTCAGAAGAAAATAAGTACGAGTTTTCAGACTTCAGCCATTCCAGCAGTCCCTTGGCTGATATTACATTAGACTCCTTGCTCTGGGCTTTTCAAAATGCCTATTGACGAAGACCACTCCCTGGCTATTCTAATGGTAGGGGCATAGTTTTTACTGTAATCACTTGCAAAACAAGGTGTGTACCTGCACTGTAGGTAAATTTCTTAAATAACTATCACTTCCCACTATAGTGGACTTTTTATTTTAAACAACAGTGATGGTATTTAATGGAATATTATAACTCTTCATGCACAAAAGTGACAGTTGGTGTTTTCACAGACCTTCATTATTCTCCACCTATCTTAAATAAGTTCCATGTGTGATGTTTTGGAGTTAACTGTAAGAGCATGCAGATGGTAAACCAATTTTCAGTTCTTAAGGAAAAATCAATATACTAAGTAATTCTTTTTATTATACATTTTAAAATTATATTTAACACAAGTACATTTTATTACAGACTGTACAAATTGTAAAATTATAATCTGGTGATAATTAGCTTTGTGGTGTGTGTTTGTGTGTGGGGGGGGTGTCATTTAGAAAAACAACTATCACATCTTCAGAACAAAAAAATTAGTAATCAGCTCTGTTTCTGCAATCTTAATCTAATTATATTAAATGTTTTTTTGCTAAAAACCCAATAGTTACTTTGAAAAAACATATAGCAAACTTTTAAGAAAAAAAGTGAAGAGGTTTTAAATTTTAATAAGAGAGAGATCAGAGCAAAATAATGAATGTCTGTAAGTAAACTTTACATTAATAGCAACATATATAACAGTGGGAAAGACTACCATATTTACATTCCAGACCTAAGGTCATTGCTGGACACTTACAAATACAAAACACACTGTGACTGGTCAAAGCTGGAAAACAATTCTAATCTTTTGGAGCTTTAAGAGCTGGACTTTACACACTGGTTGAGAAAGACATTTCACAATGTCAGTAATCACAGCAGAAGTAATAATGGGCTTGAAACTTTAAGTGAACAAGCAGAAAATACCTCAGGTGGGGAATTCGTACCAATGTCAATTAGCCATCAAAGAAACTTTTTGACTTTTTTGCCTGGTGTCAAATAATGCCTATGATGAACTATTTGTTCAATGTACGTTAAAACGAAACCACTATAAATACCCATTAAATCATTCTGTATGGGGTGCTTTATTGACCTACATAGCTGTGGATTTACTATACCAGTTATTTAAAGGACAAGTCAAGTAAAATTCCCAAATGTGTTGGCAGTGAATATAATCACTTGCCATGGACCAGCATTCATTTTCACAGTTCTTTGAGCATCATAATGCTATCTCTGTCCATGTCCCAGTGAGCCTTTGTGACGTCCTGTATAGCAGACTAGCAATAGAGTAAAAATCTGAAATTTTACTTCTGGGCTGTCTAGAAAAGTAAAGTAGGATGCACGAACCTCAGCAGAGCTGGCAGAGAGGCCCTTATGGTATAGTACCCCAGACTGGTGCAGTATTCAGCCAACAGGATAGGGGCCTATGTATGGTAAGCAAATGCAGGGTGCAAAGCACATTGGCACCCCCAGTCTCCAAAATAATAGTTGTCTACACGACCACATCATAAAACTGCAGAATACATGTTTGGTTTTATCAAGCTTAAACGAATAACTACCTAGTGGTGTTTGCATTGCCGTTACAAATTGCATTGATCATAACACTCTGTGCCACTGTTAAGCAGGTCATTTATGATCACTGTTGGTTCAAACAATACTTCCAAGATTATTATATAACAGTTTACAAGCTGTAAAGGATCACTATAGCTCACCAATTTACTTAGTTGACATACAGTATGTATTCTCACATATACAAGGAATGCAGAACATAAATGCAAAGTGCTGATGCATCACTGTTCTTGGTTTACTTTAACACTTACTGCAAGAAGGTTTTGATGGGGCATATCAGAAGACTACTAGCAATGTAAGAAAAATTAAAGCAAAGAATGCCTTACACATACAGATCCTTGCAAAAGTATTTAGCTCCTTCAACTTTTTTATTTTACTGAATAATTCTGAAAACTCCTATATTTAAGTTTTGTTTTAGGTCATAGCATTGAAAACAAAACATTCAGAATTCAATACTTTAGAATTGCCTCTAAAACTAGCAACTATATTGTGTTCACAAGTGCTTTTTGGCCTATTTTTCTAGGAAGATTCACTACAGGTTGTTATGGTCAGTTGACATTTGTGCACTGCAAATTTCAAGTGCTATAGATGGATTACATTCAGTGCTTTGACTTGGAATTTTAGAAACTTACCTTTTTATTTTCCTTAGCTTATCTACTGTTACTTTGGGTTTTTTTTTTTTTAACTTTTGTTCATTTTACAAATGGGGGTGTTTGACTTTATTTTGCACCACACACACATCACTATTCTCACATAAGCTTTTTTCATGCTGCTATTGGAGTGCTTCCATATGCTTCTAAGAAATAGATTTTCAGACACCCACTCATATAGGCAACAGCTCTTGATTCATAGCTAAAGTAAAGTTAGGTGGTATAGAGATATCTTATCTGGAAATTTATTATCCAGACAGCTTTGGAGGCCATCTGCCAGACTCAGTTTTAACCAATTAATTCAAATGTCCATTTTCTCTGTAATAATAAAACAGTAGCTTAATGGTTACACCCTGCATGAATCGATACTTGTGTCAAACCAATCCTATTGGTTTATTAAATGTTCATTTGTTTTTTTTAGCAGACTTGAGGTACATTGATCCAGACTATGGAAAGATCCCTTATCTGGTAAACCCCAGGTCCCAAACATTCCTATACCTGTACTAGCATCATCCTGCTATTCATTAGAATGTACTGGGTATCTTGTTAACATAACATAAAGAATGGATAATGCAAAACACAGAAAAAAACAGTGCATTCTTAGTCTAGAAAAAAAAAGTAAAAAATTAAATAAAAAAACCTTTGGAAATTGTCCATCTCTCAGACAGGACAATGATTCTCAAAGTAACAGAATGGCTGCAGAACAAAAGTGAATTTCCTACAATGGCTCAGTCAGTCAGTTCTCAATCAGTGGCTCAGTGTTTGTAAATGGAAATGAGCAAGGATCAAACTAACCAAAATAGCCTGGCTAAATCTTCCTGGAGGAATTTGCAAGAATACTCCAGAATGTTGTGCAATGCTGATACATACTTGCCCCATAAAGAAATTAAAGCCAATATTCTGGCTCTTCAAAATGGTAAAGGAAATGGAGGGGCATTAACTTATAACAGCCAGGCCTGTACTTTGCTCTGGTGCTGCACTAGGCACCAGACCTCTGCATACCAATCATCAAATGTGCAGTGGTGTTGGGGAAGTGGCATCATGACATAACATGAATGTGTGTGATGTAGGAAAGTATCTAGCTGCAGTAAAAAAATGTTATTCACCATATAGGCATCCAAGAGATGGCCCCCAAAAGCAGGGCCCTCGAGTGCCTATATGGTAAATACCTGCCTCTGATAAAAGCATATATCTCAGTTTTTGTAAAATAACAAAAAACAATGTCACATTAAAAAACTAAGTTTTAGTGCTTTCAAATATAAATATGACAGGAAAAATGTTGGTGTACGAGAGTAAAATTCGAAAGCTGTATCATTTTATAGAAGCGTCAATGTACTTTTGCAGGACATTGGCAATTTATCAAAGGTTGACTTAACTGAAAAATATTTCCTCACCACATATAGTGATTTAAAAATGTATACATTTTTTGTACCAGGGGCCCACTCAGTACTAATTATTCTTCCTTTCCTCACTCAACCTCTATTCTCCTAGTCTCTTATCTTGACATATAATCTATTATTCCATCTATTTAGCCTCTTTTTTTTCTCATAGAAATAGGGAATGGCCATGAAATAGGCCAAATATTTAACAGCATGAGGGCCCACTGACACCTGGGCCCACCGGGAGTTTTCCTGGCATCCCAGTGAGCCAGTCTGACACTGCATTTATTAAAAACAAGATACACAGTTGCCACAGTTCACCGGAGTGAAATTCCATCACTCTCTATTTCCAAGGCATTGTTGCGAGCATATTAATCAATGAATGAACCTTAGCATTCACCCCTTGACAAATATTGCTTTAAAAATCCCATAGAAATTAATACTGTATGGCAGAATTTCACAATGCTTAATTGTGGCAACCAATAGTTTCAATCAACGATAAATATAACCCAACGCAGAAGAAATTTCCAAGATCTTTCTCTTAAGAAACCTCATACAGCCAATGATAAATACTCAAGCGAAAAAAAAAAAGTGAAAAACATTCCTGACTATTCACATCTGTGAGATACTCCAATAAAGATGTAAAAGGATTTTTGAATTTTGATAACTCTGACCTTAGATACATGTTGAGTGCATAATTTATTCGTGCATTATCAACCATGTAGACTTCACAATCTGATAAACTCCTATTTCATCATTTGTATCTTGGTCATTATATACAAAGTGTTAAAACTCTCTGAATATCAAAGCGAATTACAGTGCAATTAGGGAGTCAGAATTCCATGTAGTAAAGTTGGACAGAAAATATTTTTGAGGGGGGAAATTTTAAAAAAGTGTATTTGTTCACTTTTTTTTTTAAACTCTACTCAATAATTGCTACAATAAAACAAAACATCAATCATTAAGTGCAAGTCTGCTATACAATATGTATCTTTGATTAATTAAGTATTAGAAAATAGTAGTTTCCCCACGTTTTACAATCTCGGCCAAAAACTCCAAGCAGCAGTTGGAAGCAGCAGAGCAATAAGAATTGATGAGAACAGATTCACTGCATTATTGTCCAATATTGGCTTCCCACAAATAAATTTTGCATCTTTTGTTGGGTGATTGACAATCTTACCAGTGCTTTCATCATAACCTACAAGAAAGAAACAAGGAAACAATGACAAGAATGCTGGTAGGTGAATGATGTAGGAATTAGTTCAATTTAACATAATTTTTTAATGCAATCCACATTATCAGATTTGCATGCTGAGATTTAAATATTTTATGTTGTGTGAATATTAGAACCAGTTATCTTCTGAAAAGCATTATTAATGGTTAGCAAATCAAGGTCATGGCGAGGTATTCATTCCCCATGGTAGTTTGCTGAAATGTATTACACCATTTACAAAACCTATTGGTAATGCATGGGCCGGTCTAAAACCTGCGGGACCCTTGGGGTTTACCCACAGGACAGGCCGACTTTCACACAGGATTTGAATGCGGGTTTGTGCAGCACTCTGCCTTCTGCCCCATGCCACCTTTTATTCCTTTGCCCATCTTCCACTTCTGGCAGCCTCTATTTATGGGCATAGGCGTGGGTCTATAAATACATGGGAACACAGTAAGTTAGGGTAAAAAAAAGACACCTCCAAGTTCAACCTTTTTGATCCAGAGGAAGGCAAAAAAACCATCTGAAGCCTCTCTAATTTGCCTCAGAGGGGAAAAAAACTCCTTCCTGACTCCAAATTGGAGATCGGACCAGTCCCTGGATCAACTTGTACTATGAGCTATCTTCCATAGCCCTGTATTCCCTCACTTGCTAAAAAGCCATCCAACCCCTTCTTAAAGCTGTCTAATGTGTCAGCCAGTACAACTGATTCAGGGAGAGAATTCCACATCTTCACAACTCTCACTATAAAAAATCCCTTCTGAATATTTAGCATGAGAGAGAGTATTATATGATCAAATAGAAGTGACTTGCTGGGTTGGGAGCAGGCAGGCTAGGGCCGGGTGTGGTTCGACATTTGTCTCATTTCACGTACTCCTGAAGAATGCCCTGATGTAGTCAGCACACCTCCACCCCCACAGAGAAGTTTAAAAAGAAGACTGTAATTTATAATTGCTGGGGGTGCCATCTGTATGATAATCTCTCAAATGCTTTATTCACCAAAAGGTAAATACAAGGTCACCTATCGAACAAGAAGAAAGGAGGTCCTGTCTAAATATTAGGAGGGATTTTTTTTTTTTTACAGGGAATGCTGTGAAGATGTGGAATTCTCTCCATGAATCAGTCATACCGGCTAACACATTAGACATAGGAGTTGGATAGCTTTTTAGCAAGTGAGGGACTACAGGTTTATGGAAGACAGCTCTTAGTTGATGCAGGGACTGGCCAAATAGTCAGCGGAGTCAGGAAGGAATTTCCCCTCTCAGGCAAATTGGAGAGGTTTCAGAAGGTTTTTTTTGTGTCTTGCTTTGATCAGATGTTACCGTCTATGAGGGGTTCAATTAATTGGATTGGAAATGGATTAATACCAAGCTGCTGAGGTGCTATATTTAGATTTTAAACAGTTCCATATCAAAGACTAACGCATAACATTAAGGTAGAAAACTGAATGGCAGAGAGTTATTAAGAATGGGTACATGGGAATGAGAAATGTGGAGTAAGCTCTGCTTTTCTGAGTATATATTATATATATACACACACATATACTATTCATAGAACTGCAAATTTTAACTGCATATATACTATGTACAGTTGTGCTCATAAGTTTACATACCCTGGCAGAATGTATTATTTCTTAACCATTTTTCAGAGAATATGAATAAGAACACAAACTTTTCCTTCACCCATGGTTAGTAGTTGGATGAAGCCATTTATTTACAACTGTATTTACTCTTTTTAAATCATACTCACTACACAAACTACACATATGACCCTGATCAAAAGTTTACATAACCCAGCTCTTAATACCGTGTATTGCCCCCTTTAACATCAATGACAGCTTGAAGTCTTTTGTGGTAGTTGTGGATGAGGCTCTTTATCTTCTCAGACGGTAAAACTGCACATTCTTCCTGGCAAAAAGCCTCCAGTTCCCGTAAATTTTGAATGTCTTGAATGAACTGCACATTTGAGGTCTCCCCAGAATGGCGCAATAATATTGAGATCAGGAGTAATAATATTGAGGTCAGGAGCAAGAATATTGAGGTCAGGAGACTAAAGGTGGCCATAGACACACAGATAATATCATACGAAACAAATTTTCGTACGATATTCGGTGCGTGTATGGTGGGAAATGAGCCGACCGCTATCGTCAGAAGATTTAGATATCTGTCGGCTGGTTGATCGGGCTGGATGGAAAATTTTGAACGGATGCCTTTGAAGGCACCCTGAACATCGCCCATTGTTAGTGCTGAATCGACAGATACAGGTTGAATTCTATTGTTTCTACCTGTATATCCGACGATTCAGCTATATAAATGTGTTCTTGGAAATATCTTTTCCGAGAAAGAACATTATTATTATTTATATGGTTTGTGTGAAAGAGTGGAGGTGTGTGTGTCTATGCTGGGTTTTAATTTGGAGGGGTTGAACTTGATGGACTTTGTCTTTTTTTTCAACACAATTTAACTATGCATCTATGTAACTATTATGTCTATGGCCAGCATAAGATGGCCACTCCAGAAGCTTCACTTTATTTTGCTGTAGTCAATGACAGGTCGACTTGGCCCTGTGTTTTGGATCATTGTCATGTTAGAATGTCCAAGTACGTCCCATGCACAGCTTCCGGGCTGATGAGTGCAAATTGTCCACCATTATTTTTTGTATTTCACCTGAAGTTATTTGTGGGGTTTTCCTTGCATCCCGAACAATTTTTCTGGCAGTTGTGGTTAAATCTTAGTTGGTCTACCTGGTTTGGTTTCAACAGAACCCCTAATTTTACACTTCTTAATTAGAGTTTGAATACTGTTGATTAGCATTCTCAATTCCTTTGATATTTTCTTATATCACTTTTCTGTTTTATAGAGTTCAACTACCTTTTTCCATAGATCCTTTGACAATTCTTTTGCTTTACCCATGACTTGGAATCCAAAAAACATCAGTGCAGCACCAGATGAAAGATGCAAGGGTCTGTCCAGTCATTGGCCTTTTATAAACACCCACTAATTCCAAGCAAACAGATCACAGGTGAAGATGGTTGCCTTTAATAGTCATTCTAACCATTTTGTGTCAAGTTATCAGGCCAAATCACCCGGTATGCAAACTTTTGATCAGGGTCCTTTGGGAAGTTTGTGTAGTGATTATGATTTAAAAAGAGTAAACACAGTTGTTTGGCAATAAATGGCTTCAGGCAACCACTAACCATGAGTGGAAGAAAAGTTTTTGTGTTATCATTCATATTCTCTGAAAAATGGTTAAGAAATCAAATTCTGCCAGGGTATGTAAACGTATGAGCACAACTGTATAGAACTGCTTGAAGATACATAAAGAATGTTAATCAATCAGAGTGACTACAGAAATAATTGTAAGAAAGCAGAGGGAAATAGAAGTTCACTGTGGATAGAAACATGCAACTATACAGAGGTAAATAAGCCATGAAAATAATGTAGAAACATATTAGATAAATTTAGCTTCATCACCATTGGCAAGCAGAGGTTACAAAAGCTAAAAAGGGATGCAAGCATAATTCTACCTCGGTATAAATCATTGCTTAGCCCATATCTTTAATATGGGGTAAAGGTTTGGGAACCCATCTTCAAAACAGAAATATAAGAGCTGGAATGAGAGCAGACATTGGCAACTAAATCAATGAAAAGATTAATCAAACTTATAAAGATAAGGTTGACAAACTTGGGTTATTGACCTTCTGCTTAGCATCACCTTCACCCAGGTCAGTATGTTCCTACGAACATTTGTGTTCTCATAAGGTCAGATGGTAAGTCATTTTATGCTTGAAATAAGGCTGCTATTGTAGCTTTGCTTTTAGCACCTAGGTCTGCCATGGCCTGTACATAACTCTTTTTCTTACTTTTATTTACTTATTTTTAACACTGTGATAACATTACATTACAATTAACAATTGACTATACAATTACCCACTATACAATTCAGTAACTGGTGGTGGATTACTGGAGCTTCAAATGACTGGAAAAACTGAACTGGCATGGGGAGGCTTACTTATCAAAATTCATAAAAACTCAAAATATTTACTAAACACGAATGTTTGCTTATTTATTACAAAATTATATGGTAAAAAACAACTTGAATAAATGTAGCCAACAAATGTGAAATTCTCTCCTGCCTTCTAAATTCCAATCTAAACATGCTCGCTCAACTGCCAAGCACATATGTAATGAGCCAAGGGGACTGCCACCTCGGTGTCACAGGACCTGGCTTTTTGCCTCCTCATTGCAGAACCATCAACTTCCAGTGTCCCCACCGTCACCCACTCACTCCAGGGTCTGTGATCCTGGACCCAACAATGCTGCCAAGGACCCTCCCCCACCTGCACACAAAATGGTAAGTGCCCTTTATTTACACACACATGCATTTACACATACACAGTACACATTTTACTAAGGTAGCTTTTTTTTCTGGCTTTACATTTTGTGCAAAAGTATGCAAAAGAAAATACTCATATACGTACTTTTTAGAGCTATACACACATGCACACACAAATACACACATTTTTGTTTTTTTTAGTTCTTCATTTTATCAGTTTGTTATACCCCGAAGGGTAAGGGCACACCTGGCGATTCTGGGAGATTAGTCGGCAGGCGACTAATCGCCTCTTCTTTGGGGCGACTAATCTCCCCAAACTGCTTCCCCCTGTCTTGCGTCGGCTATAAAGAAAAGTCGCCTGCAGAATGACACACGCGTCATTTCTTTTTCCAAAGTCGACCGAAGTTGCCTCACAAGGAAATTTCAAGCATCTTGAAAACGAAGAGACGTGTGTGTCCTGCTGCAGGCGACTTTTTGTTATAGACAGTGGGAAGCGTTCAGGGAGATTAGTCACCCAAAAGAAGAGGCGATTAGTTGCCTGCCAACTAATCTCCCAGAATTGTCAAGTGTGCCCTTAGCCTAAAAACTGTTGATTTCACAGCATGACTATTGGATCAAGCATTCTCACCACTAACCACACTCAGATCAGTTATTTTGTTATTTCATTGATTTGCCTACTGTTCAGTACTGTTCATCAAACGGTTCAGTGGACCCCTGGCATTCATATTTAAGGTAATTTATCTCGGTACATAATATGTTGGACAGAAGATTCTGCAAAGTGGAAGTTGGTGATTTTCATCTGTATTAATACTGAAAAATGCATAACATATGGCAAATATGGAAAGAAGTTTTAATATACCTGAATATTGCATTATAGCTCCTAGATAGGAGTCTATTAAAGATCCAAATAAACCGGCCATTCCACCATAAACGACGATGGGCCACTGAGGGGCTGCGATTTCCAAGTCATCTACAAATATAAGTTGTGTAACAAAATATGCTACACCCACACTTATGCCACCAAGAAGGCTTGAAATAAGACCAATTGGAGTAACACCTCCATTGGTTCCTACAAAGAAAGAAATAATAAATATATGTATAAATTCAGACATTTCTAATTATAGCAAGTACCTTGATTTACTTTAGACATTTCAAAAAGGGATAAAACAGATCTAAATGGATTTTTATACATAACCTATAGTGCATACTAGACATTCTCACAAGCACATTTCCGCTTACCACAATCTGTTTAGGCTACAACAGTTTTAGTAGTAATTGGGTGTCGATAAAGAGAGGTAAATGTAATTTATTGCTTCTACCAAGAACATTATGTACAGACATTGTACAACAAAGACAAAATAATTATGGCTTAACAATAAGCTTGAACTGCTAATAAAGAGGACATCAAACTGTATTTTACAGTGAATAAATCAAAGCGCTTACCTACTGGTACCTTTTCCCAGGTTGTTATTAATCTAGGTGCACTTTTGCTAAGTACTGGGCCTATTTCAGAAGCCCATGTATCTCCAGCAGAGCTTGCCAGTGCACCCAGGAGGGATAAACACATCCAAGATGCAGTGTACTCTTTGGAAAAATCTATTGGTATTTCTCCTGGTCCATTTTCTATCATGTAGAGCAGAGCTAATTCAGCAGGGAGGCCACCATTACAGAACACCTGAACCCAATTTCTCTGTCCTCCTGAAAAAGAAAGTTGTTTACTAACCTGTTACATACATTTAAAAAAAATGGGTTTGATTAGTAACAAGCTGTCAAACGTGTAAGCAGCCATTCAAAGCTTGAAAAGGAAATAAGGCACAAGATACTTGGTAGTACACAATGGGATTCTTCAAAAAAAAAATTTTGATTATTACCTACCGAGTGTTCTGTGCTTGGTTGGCTGCCCCCTTGGCTACACAGGGAAAAGGATTTCCTTTTTATTTGTAATAATAAAACTGTACTTTGTACTTGATCCCGACAAAGATAAAATTAAGCCGTATTGGAAGCAAAACCAACCAACTGGGTTTATTTAATGTTTACATGATTTTCTAGTAGACTAGAGCTGGCCATAGACGCAAAGATCTACCTGCAATATCGGATGAAGAATCATATGTCCTCATCCTCCGACCTGCCACTAACCATTCAGATCAAATAAAGTAGTAAAAGAACAGATCAGCCGATGTTCTGCCCCGACAGCAATCTTATAAATTTTATGTCTGACAAAGCTGGTGACAGTCACCCACTCAAAATCGTCAGATTGCCAATACATGCAGGGATATCATCGGCAGCCGACAGAAATCTTTTAACCTTTCTGATCGAATGAACGACTGATCTGCATGACAAGACAAGTGTTGGGACACTCCACACATGATACGAAAATCGTACGAATCCTTGGATCTTTGTGTCTATGGTCTGCTTTAAGGTATGAAGATCCTTTATTCGGAAAACCCTAAATCCCGAGCATTCTGGATAACAGGTCCCATACCTGTACATTTCCTGCAGTACATAATGTTATTGGTTGAAATGAAGGGATTATAGTAAGGCCCATACAGACCGAAGACATTATTTAACTTAGTCAAAATTCAGTCTTACCAAGTGTAAAGTCATCAAACAGTTACATATACCTGTTCAAAATTAATAACATTTGTTTCATAATAAATTTAACATTTAAACAAATAAAACGTTTAGTTGAAATTACACTGTCCTTGAGTTACCAGGGAGTGATATGTACAGTAGAATCCTAATTCTACTTTAGCCAGTGGACTGCAGCCAAACGACGAAAAGACAAACTCAGAGCCTGTGTGGAACTGCGAAAAATCTTGGAATTTATAGGAGTTTATGATCCTTATAGAATGCAGTAGCCGATATAAAAGTACTTTAAAAAAAATATCATGAAGCGATGCAGTAAAGGAACATTTTAATATGCTCTTAGTAAAGAATAACTGCATGATATTAAAAAAACAAGCCAGCAGCATGGCTACTGCACAAGGATGACACACATATTCGTAAATCGTTTGCAAAAGGTCCACACTTTAATGGCCTTCGCTCAATATACTCCATAGACATCCCTGTGGGAAAAAGCGGTATTCCCACACATGGCTCATATTCTCCACCAAGGTGCTGGTTAACCAACAGGATCACAACCATTTCAGATGTGTGGACACACGACTCTCCTAAAAACTTTTCTACACTGAAGTCTCAACTTATTGAACACACAATGGCTGGTAAAAAGGCAGGGAGAAGGACCTGTAACTGATGGAAAGAGACATTGTCAAGCCCCTGCACATCTCCCTCAGTTACAGGCTGTTACAACTGTACATGGTAAATAGAACATACTGCACAAGAGAGTACCCCAATGTCTCTCCCACATGCCTCAGATGTGGAACCCTGCCAGCTACCTTGAAGCACACAATATGGCACTGCCCTAGCCTACAGCAATACAGGGCAAGAATTTTACAGCACTTATCTAAACTAACAGGCACTATTCTGCAAAACCAGCCAGGCCTCCTAAACATTAGGATTATTAATGATGTACCAGCGGCACATAGACAGCTGGTATCAAAGACCCTATTCCATGCCAGACATCAAATAACATTGAACTGGAACTGTAGTTCCCTCCTGCCACTGGCACCAAGCAGTTACCTCAATATGTAACAAAGAAAAAATTGTATTAGCCAAGAAAGGTCAACTCCAAATCAGGTGGAGAAGCTGGCAATTGTGGCAAGATATACAAATTGATCAGGGTAACCCAGAGGGATTCATGTCACCAGACCCAGAAAGTACCCCCCCCCCCCTTGGTGGTTAGCTAAATATATATGTTATATATGTTCAGGCTACTTTGATACATTGATAAAGCAATGTAAGGATTGTGAAAAGTGATGTTATACAATTGTAAACTTGCATTATGTACCATTACAATACATTTGTGCAGTTCAGCATGTAGCTGATCAAAATATGCTGTTCTCAATAAAACTTATCTTGAACAAGTTAGCAGTACAATGTAAGTTTGAAAATGATCTGGAGTACAGGTATATTAAAAGTTTTAAATCATCATACGGACTACATTTATACAATTTACTTTGCTATTACAAAGAAGAATTAAAGTACCCTTACCTTCTTTATATTCTGAGTCATAACATTTCTTAACTTCACCTCTCCATTTAGTGAGTTTAGAAGAAATGAAGAAGAAAGCCAGCAAGGCTGAGAAAAAGCTATAGTTGGCTATAGTGAGGATGAATCCGACCAGCAGTCCTGCAAAGCAAATTATGGAAATTTTTCTATACTAGCAGTGTCCTGTAAAATCAAAGCATTTTACTTTTCAAAATCATAAACACATTCACGGAAATAAAAGCTTGCACAACCATGTTGATCAGTTTATGATCTTTAGACTGAAAGTTCTTGTGAGCAGGGTCCTCTAATCCTATTTTATATTCTGAAACCATTGTTTGTTGAATGTGATGCTATAACCCCTTTGGTAAAAATTATTGCAAAGTGAGCGCCACATACTTACACCAACGATTAGTAATAATGATGCCAAAATATAGCCCCAAGGTAATTATGAAATGAAGATTTTAAAATATAAAAAAAGTACTTTTACACAATAATGCCTTTGATAAAAACAGAAATCCTAACTAAGAATATGTTAAAAGCATCTTCAAATGGGTTCATCTTCCAAACACCTTTTCAATTGAGTTGTTTTTAGATTGTTCTCCTGAAGGGAGGGATTCTGCTCAAAAGAGACAGTTAAAAAATGTATCAACTAATATACATTTAGAATATTTTAGAGAGTCGGTGACCCCTGTCCTGGGCAGCTGTAGAAAGATGAAAATTTAGACTTAAAGGGGTTGTTCACCTTCAAACAACTAGTTAGATTCAGATAAATCACCAGAAATAACAACCTTTTCCAATTACTTTAAATTTTGAATATTGAAGTGTAATTTTTCACCTTCTAAAGCAGCCCTGGGAAGGGGGGGATCGCTGACCCCCAAACTGTTCTAAATTGATACATTTAATGGACACATTTCTTATCTTTGTCTCTGCTGAGCAGAATCCCTGAATTTCATTACAGGCAGTTGTTAGAATTGATACAATAGTTGCTAATACTCCAGAGATGCATCAACTAAATTTTGCAAAATTGTAACAGTTTAGAGTCAGCAGCTGAATTACTGAGCTGCCAGAATCAAACACCAGAGACACCAACATTCAACTTTACACTTAGATTTTGGAAAAACTGTAAAAGATAAATAATGGAAAGTAATTGAAAAAAGTCAAAAACAATTAAACTGAAAAAAGGTGAACAATCCCTTTAAGCTGGCCATAGAAGCAAAGAAACCAATCGTACAAAACAATTACAGTTTGTAAGATTTTAAGACCGTGTGTGGAATGTCCCGACATTTTCTACCATTAAAGGTTAAAAGATATATATCGGCTAACGATAATATCTCTGCATGTATTGCCTTACAATCTGAATGGGACATTGTCACTATTTATTGCTAGACATAACTTTCTTACAATTGCCGTCTGTTAATTAATGGCCTGAGCATTGTGTGATTTGTTCTCTTTAATACTTTATATTAATCTGAATGGTTAGTTGCAGTTCGGAAGATTGGTATGGATGATCATTCATCTAACATAGGCTATAAGCTGCATGTCTATGGCCAGCTTTACACTTCAATATTAGAAAAACGTCACACTCAGAAAACAATTTACCAAATGGCTAAGAAAGCATATAGAAGCATATAGAACATGTTAAAGCATTCACTGAAATTTAGTGGACATTTAGGGGCTGATTTATCAAGGGTCCAGTGGAAGTGTTTTTTCGAACGAATTGTTTAAATCTTACAATTTAATCGTTCGAGTTGAACAAATTCCTCCGAAAAATCTTTGAATTCTCAAAATTTGCCAAAAGACTCGAATAGAATTTTGGCCTTTTCGATAGTCGAAGTACCCAAAAATTACTTTGAAATTAAAATTTTTTAACTACGAATTTTCACTTTGACCCTTGATAAATCTACCCCTTAGATTAGAAACAGTTTCTCTTTAAACATTAGAAACGCTGTAAGTACAGGCGTCAACTTCGTATTTGACTTAGGGCTAGGGCAGACGGGGAGATTCGGGGGCATTTTGTCGCCTGGCGACTTCT
>CM044435.1:51247766-51261328 GCA_024363595.1 Xenopus borealis | reverse complement strand
CAGATAACATTATGTTCTACAGAGCTTATCTGCTGTGTAACTTGAGCCTTTACTCCTTTGGCTAGTTGCCCCCATGGCTACACAGCAGCTTATTTATTTAAAGGAACAGTAACATCAACAAATTTAATTGTTTTAAAGTAATAAAAATATAATGCAGTGTTGCTCTGCACTGGTATAATTGCAGTGTTTGCTTCAGAAACACTGCTATTGTTTATATAAATAAGCTGCTGTGTAGCCATGGGGGCAGCCATTAAAAGGAGAGAAGGCTCAAGTTACACAGCAGATAGCAGTTAAGCTCTGTAGAACATAATGTTATCTGTTATCCATTACTTATCCTGTGCCATATAGACATTTTTCAATTTCCGCCATTGCTACTCAGCAGCTTGTTTATTTGAATAGAGAAAAGATAGGTATATTTCTGTCTATGCACTTTTCAGTATGGATTTTGGTACAAAAATACACATTTTCATGTTTTTGCATCAAATCTGCTCCTTGTACATGCTAGCAGTTTAGTCCTATGCCTGTGAGTGCATCCCCAAGAGAGGGTGGACAGGACTGGAAACTGCCTTTTTTTCCCATTGTTGTCCTTTAGATTTAGAGTAGTTATTTCTTTTTTAACTTTTTGAAAAAGCACATTTCTTCGTTGTATAGAATCAGTGATTGCAGACCAGTGCTGTGGACAAAGTTCTATATTTTTCTTAACAAACCTTTCAGCTAAAAGTACTTTAAGATCACCCAATAGGAAACTGGGTCATATATCCAGAAATGACAACTCTGAAGAGGAAAGCTTTGAGGATCTCTTGCTAAAATACAAACAGATAAAACTTGAACTTGAATCAATTAACAAAGATGAAAAAATAGCTCTGAGTTTAAAAGAAGAAATTGTTAAAGGTGAAGAAAATTTGGTAGAAAACACTGTGGAGCCTTCAGATCATGTAGAAAAATGTAGTGCTGAAAACTCAGAAGCCATAACTCCTAAAGTTTATAAACACCCAGTGAAGACTTTTCAGGCCTTTGAAATCAAACCTCTTAGGCAAAAACTGAAACCTGTTACAGAGCAAGAGAAACAAAACGTTGTTGAAGAAACGGTTGAGACTGAAATCACAAATGATGTCACAAAAACTCAAGGTAGTTTTTCCACTTTGTAATGAGCCTAAATTATGCAATATGACTTAAATGTGTTGGGATATTAGAGCTGTAAGTGTTTTTAAATGTACAAAGACAAGGAAAGCCTAATTCATGGGGTGGGGGGGGGGGGGGGGGGGGGGGGGGGGGGGGGGTAGTAATGTTAGGTACCCCACCCTTTAAAGAAAAAAAAAAATCACTGCCTGTTACATTCTGAAAGTTCCTTTTACACTTCCATCTTGCCCCTCTCCCTTGTTAAGAATTTGGCTTGTGTACTCTCAGTGGTGTACCAATGGAAAATATTTCTCTGTTATGCTGAATGAGAGAGGGACACTTGATGGCTCAAATTCTCTAATTCTCTCTATCTTGGTGCCTATGGGAATTGTCCCTATTCTCCTTTTCACTTGCATCTTATACCAGACAGACTGCAATAGTTAAATCTTTTTATGCAGGATTAAATAGTATAATTATGTCGGATTAACATGGCTCTACCAGTCTATCTGTAGAGATTAGCTCCTTAAGGGTGATGGCACATTGGGAGATTTGTTGCCTATTGGAAAAATGTGCTGCAGTGGATGACAAATCTCCCGAAAAAAATGTCACTCCCTTCACTAACCTAAGAATCGGCATAAGTAAATTATATTACATGCAGGATTTAGCGTTAATTGCAGGAAAGGTTTAGGGCAGACTGAGAGATTGTCGCCTGGCAACTAGGTTTAATATTTTTTATTGAGGGTTTTTGAAATTTTTTAGTCATATTAAAGGGAAACTGTCATGGGAAAACATGTTTTTTTTAAAAAACGCATCAGTTAATAGTGCTGTTCCAGTAGATTTCTGCACTGAAATCCATTTCTCAAAAGAGCAAACTCTTTCAAAATCTCTTTCAGTTTTGAAATCTGACATGGGGCTAGCCATTTTGTCAATTTCCCATCTGCCCCTGGTAATGTGACTTGTGCCAGTACTTTAGGAGGGAACTGCTTTCTGGCAGGCTGTTTTTTCCTTCTCAATGTAACTGAATAGTACACAGTGGGACATGGGTTTTACTATTGAGTGCTGTTCTTAGATCTACCAGCCAGCTGCTGTTATCTTGTGTTAGGGAGCTGTTATCTTGTGTTAGGGAGCTGTTATCTTGTGTTAGGGAGCTGTTATCTTGTGTTAGGGAGCTGTTATCTTGTGTTAGGGAGCTGTTATCTTGTGTTGGGGAGCTGTTATCTTGTGTTAGGGAGCTGTTATCTTGTGTTAGGGAGCTGTTATCTTGAGTTAGGGAGCTGTTATCTTGTGTTAGGGAGCTGTTATCTGGTTGCCTTCCCATTGTTCTTTTGCTAGGCTGCTGGGTGGGGGAAAGGGAGGGGGTGATATCACTCCAACTTGCAGTACAGCAGTAAAGAGTGATTGAAGTTTATCAGAGCACAAGTCACATGATTGGGGCAGCTGGGAAATTGACAAAATGTCTAGCCCCATGTCAGATTTCAAAATGAAAAAATCTGTTTGCTCTTTTGAGAAATGGATTTCAATGCAGAATTCTTCTGGAACAGCACTGTTAACTGATGCATTTTGAATAAAAAAATTTTTCCCATGACAGGATCCCTTTAATGACATTGTATATAACATTGTCAACATCTATTTTTAACATAAAAATGTTTTACATTGAAGTTTGGAATATGGGACCAAGTTGTAACAAGTTACATATATATAACAATAATGTAGTAGCATATCTAAACCTTTTTCAGTGAAAGTAGTGTATTACTTGTCTCATTGCATCTGTTACTAGATTGATGTTTAACATGGAACAGAACATCCTAGAAAATGGGGGATTAAAACCACCCTACTTAGATTCCAGGGGTCGCATCTGAGATATTCTGGTGATGCAATGGGTAATGAGCACATATGCTTATTACTAATATAACAGATTATGGATATAACTGGAGTACTAAAGTATTACTGTAACTCTTCCAATTTTATTACTGCTTTTGCATGATGTACTATGCCTTAAAACATTACTTCTTTTATAGTTGACTTCTACATGGAGCCGGTCAACCTGGAAAATGAGGGATTAAGACCACCCTACATAATTCCAGAGACCGTATCCATGATGATACTGTTACTGTAATGAAATATACTATTCAAATACAGCAGCAAATACTTTATCAATAAATCAGATATGTTTGATAAAAAATACCTCAATAATATTAGTTACTAATTTACTAACTAAATAACTAATCTATACCTACAACTACAGGCTATCCAATAAAATATATTTCTAAACAAGGGTCTCTGTTTTGTATAGCAGTATATTCTATATATATATATATATATATATATATATATATATATATATATATATATATATATATATATATATATATGATATTATCTATATAGGGGATGGCAGAGATTATCGTTGCCTGGCAACTATTCGCCTCTTCTGCGCAGAGATAATCTCCCCCAAACTGCCTTCCGTCTGCCCAAGGTTTCCTCGTAAAGCAACTTCGGGGACTTCAGAAATCAGATCACTGCGAGTACATTATCGAAGGCGATTCTTCATTCAAGCAGACGGAAGGCAGGAAGCAGGCAGTTCGTTGAGATTGTCGCCGTGCAGAAGAGGCGATTAGTCGGCAGGCAACTAAATCTCCCGAATCTGCTAGTCTGCCCCAACCCTAAGGGGATGGTAATTTCGTGAGAGAACTTTATCAGGATGATTCAAGTGTATTCTGTATGATGACGATCAGTCTGATCATGAAGAACAGGCATGCGTTGGGTTAGTAGTCTACAACATACAAGGCTGTAGCCAAGACTCTTGGCCATTTGTATTTTCTTTATGGCTAAACTAGACATCTACCCTGAATGTGCTAAAAGTGGTGATCACATACCTATGCACAACAAACCAGCACTCTATTGATAAACTGTGTGTAAACTCTTGTTAGGCCGGAGCAGCTCATTATACAGATATTTTTCAGTCAGGTTTTTCTCTGTGTATTGCAAGAAATAGCAAAAACCATACATATTTCCTAGTTAAAGCAATAGGCAAAATGTGTTTGAGGAAGCCCTATTCATTGAACAGATGTTAAAGAAGGGGGTATACTGTCCCTTTAAGTCAATGAAAATGCATTTCTGTTTCTCCTTTCAGATTTTTCTCCTGTGGAACTAACCGTTTCCTGTGAAAGCAACATTCCAAAAGAACCAAAGGTTTCAGACATCACTACCTTTTTTTTTTTTTTTTTTTTTTTAAATATTTGGAAAATTCAAAAATCTGTCCATAAAGCACATTACTGAGATGAAAGGAATCTTGGAATCTTTCAAATGTTAGATTCAAAATCTTGGTGATTCAGATGTTGGAGGGGGTGGTAATTTTGGGAGATTAGCTTCCTGCAGTAGTGCAGATTTTCTATGGGAGACAAAACTCTGTCTACTATGACCCTTAGAATCTTCTTTACTTTTTGGGTAGTGCATTGCCTCAGATTTGCACTGTTGGGATTTAAAGTTTCTCTGCGTAGAATTGTCCATATTTTTGAGCATGGGTAGAGGGCGGTCTCTTTTAAGTACCACCACTTCCCTCCAGTTATTTGCTGTCAGTCTGTTTTTAAATTGTTCAGCACAGTAAAGGGATAATGTACCTTTGTAATTCTAAAAAAATACATTGTAAAGTTACATAATGTTTTTGATAAAATAACTGACTGGAATTACTCCAACAATTACATGACAAAATTACTTAAATTGTTTGCGAACTAGAAATCTGAGACAGATTGTGGTGCTTTTTTAATTAAAATGCATAAAGTAATTTAATACATGGATGCCTCTGGCTGCATACCTCAGGCTGGTATATTTTACAAGACAGCACCTTTAGAGTGGTATATAGAACTTGATTTACACATTTTTCTTTGTTTTTAATATTTTGATCCAAAAACTGTTACCACTAGGGTAAAATCTTTTGTCAAAACCCGGTAGTACAGGTATGGCATCTGTTCTTCGGAAACAAGTTATCCAGAAAGCTCCGCATTATGGAAAGGTTGTCTCCCATAGACTCCATTTTATCCAAATAATCCACATTTAAAAAAATGATTGCCTTTTTCACTGTAATAATAAAACAGTACCTTGTACTGGATCCCAACTAAGACATACTTAATCCTTTTTGGAAGCAAAAGCAGCCTATTGGGGTTATTTAATGTTTACGTGAAGTTCTAGTAGATATAAGTACAAAGATCCAAATTACAGAAAGATCCTTTATCCTGGAAACCCCATGTCCCAAGCATTCTGGATACTGCTCACATACCTGTATTTGAGTTCTACCACTTTGATAATTTTGTCAACTGATACAGAATTTCTTGGCATCTGAAGCTGTATGAAAGTTTGGCTCTCCATTGGCCTATGTCCAGATGTTCTGTTTACTGTTCATTCTGTAGCTCTTTTTTTGTTTTTTAATTTGCAATTAATACAATTGTGATTTTATATCTTTTGCAGCAGTGTAACTGTTAACATGGAGCTGAGCTCCATGAAGTATGCTGCTGTAAAACTCAAAGGCTTCTATTGTAATGTTGATCTGGATTGTTGTTATCCATATTATGTTTAGTTTATTAATTTATTATTTTGCAGAAACCTGTGGAGGAGGAGGAAGAATTGTCAGAGCTCCATTTGAGATTACTTGCTTTACAGTCTGCAAGTAAAAAATGGCAACAGAAAGAACAACTGGTTATGAAAGAAAGCAAAGAGAAGCTTACAAACCCTAAAACAGAAACTCAAACAGATAGTGTACCAAATTCTATAACAAAGAAAATTAACAGTCCAAGTTATGCAGGTATGGAGAGCCTATTTTCTACTGCATTCATATTGCAATACGGCTGTACAGATAAATTTAATATTTTTATACGTTTTGAATCTTGCCTGTAAAGCTAAACAGGAGATTCGAAGGCAGAGGACGAAAGCATGGAAAAAGTTGCAACAACAGAAAGATGAAGAGCGACGCAGAGTAGAAGAAGAGGAAAGAAAAAAACAAGCTGAGGAAGAGGAATGTAAAAAGAGAGAAGAGGAGATTCGAAAGATTAGAGATTTGTCAAATCAAGAGGAACAATATAATCGTTTCATGAAGCTTGTAGGAGACCAGGCCCGACGTAGTAAGGTGAGCAATAGCCACACTTAAAATCACGTGTATCCCAAAACAGCATACGTAAGTCTAATACAAGTAACTCAAAACAACTGGACTTGCTGGGAAATTTTAATGACGTTTCACTGCTCATCCGAGCAGCTTCTTCGGTTAAAGTTAACTGACTGGTGTGGAGAAGTTCTCTGCATATAGACTCTTCTAACAATCCGATCACAACCTCTTTAGAGAGGTGACTGAAATTCACAGAGGTATTGATTCTGTGTAGTTACTGTAAGAGTAATGTGTCCTGCAACTTCTAGAAAACAGGTGTCACTTGTGAGATTTGTGTGAATGGATGTGTGAAGACTTCTGAAACTGCCGGGGTACAGCTGTTGTAACAGCATTGTATGTAGCAGACAGGTGATGTCGAAGGCCCTGTCTCTGTTCAGTAATGGTTTCTCCACCTTAACATGAATCGCCGTCTTTCACACCTCTTTCAAACCAGCGGTTTTCTTTATACAAAATTTGGACATTGCTATCTTCAAATGAGTGTCCCTTGTCTTTTAGCCGAGTCTTGCCCTGTAGAGTTCTGTAGAGTTGTCTCACAAATCTATAGATCAGTGCACTTATTGCTACACTGGACTGCGTTTACCACATTACTTTGTTTTCCCTAAGGAGTTGGATCCTTTGGGTGTACCAGTTTTTGTCTGTGTGTTGCTAGGTTTGAAAAACACAGGGACGTGGTGTTGTTTAGCTAGGTAGTAGTAGGATTGGGAGACCATGAACACCATAGGGATAAGGAGAAGTAAGAATGAGTCACAATTATCTTGAGGACAGGCACCAATTCGCAAAACATTTTCTACCAGCAAGTGGCACATTTAACTTTCTTTTGGCTCCCTTTTCTTCCCTATATTGTTTACTGCAGTTCACTTGGACTATTGAATGCACTTATACATGAGGGAATGATAGGCAAGCTTTGGAGCTGTATGTAACTTGTAACTGTATCTCATCTTTTTCATACACATGTATCTGTTTTTAACATTAACGTTTCAGAATTCATTTGTTTTTTTCCATTCAGTGTCTAGATACTGATCAAAGGCGACCTGATAAACCATGTGCAGAGAGTGCTGGAGGAATCTACCAATATGATAACTATGAGGAAGTCGCAATGGACACAGACAGCGAAACAAATTCCCCAGGTAAATTATTGCTTCAAACTTTGTTAGCAAAGTCCAGCTGTAGGTCAAACTATCAAATGTTTACAGGTGTACAGTTAGGGAGGCACAAACAGTACTTCTTTATGAAACTGCATTTGAAAAACATTCAAAATAATATAACTTTGAGGAGTTTTTAGGAGATCAAATACACATTTTCTTCAAATCTATCTTGAAGCTGGTTCTCCCAATGACAGCTTCATGCCCTTATTGAAGTTCAGCTGCACAGTTTGGAAACCACTGCTGTATGCTGGCCATAGACGTAACCATTGCAATCTTTCTCGGAAAAAATCTTTCCAAAAAAGATCTAAGATCTAAGATCATTAGTTTCAACACACGTGTAGAGCTGAATCGTCAGATATACAGGTAGAAACAATAGAATTCTACCTGTATCTGACGATTCAGCACTAACTGGCCGATGTTTAAAGGTGCCTTCAAAGGCATCCGATCAAAATTTTCCATCCAGCCCAATCAACCAGCCAACTGATATCTAAATCTTCTGACGATATCCCGCCAAACACTCACCGGATATCGCACTAAATTTATTTTGAATGATATCTGTGCATCTATGGCCACCTTTAGAGTCTTGCTTGGTTTTCCAGCCTCCCTGTACTGACTTGGGGAGTGCTAACATTTTAGCAACCTTCTTTCAAGGTACACTTACTTTAAGCACACTTCAAGCATGCTTGAAAATTATTTCCTTATTCTTGTAAGTGAAAGCTTTTTTTCATTAGTAGATGTACCCCCTACTAAAGAAATACTGAAACTTTTTTGTTGATCTTAACTTCTTTTGATTCCATGACTTTATTCTTGCATTTGAGCTTCCCTTCACTGCTCAAACTTTTATCTAGGGATGCTGGATTTGGCCGCTGTTGTCTGCTTCAAGGCCATGCCTTGTAATCAAATATGGTGTTAGGATTATTAACCCCCCCCCCCATTAACCCTTGCAGATATTTTGAGTATGAATTCAATACATACATATATTGGCCGATTAAACTTAACTAATTAAATAATAAAAATAGTCTTATTTGTCATGTCTAGCCAGTAAATGGGCCATATACTCCCTTATTTAACATACATTCAATAAATTGTGCTTATTGTTTTAATCATGAAAACTATATATGGTTTTTGTATTTTCTTGAGCTAAATCTAATTTTTCTTCTATGCATTAATTCTTTTTTCTTTTTTGCCATTTTCAGTAAGTTTTGTTTGTGATTATCTATTTTTTTTTTTTTTTTTACTAGACTCATCACCTGGACAACTTCCACATGCTAGTGATCATGCTATTGGATATGTCCCATCCTTATTGTGTGTAACCAAAAAATTTCCTTCTGGAATGTTGGTAAGTGACATTTATAATGTTCCTACTATTCTTACAGTTATAAATAAACATAATGTTCAGAAAAATTCTTTCTGAAATAACAAATATTTTTCCATTGGTATTTAAATATAATACTCTTATATTACATGAGCCATGAATTTCATGTAAATATCTTCCTAAACTGTGCTTATGTCATTGGTTATAATCAGAGCTTAGTCACATTACTTGAAACTTATGTATAATAATAAAGTATCCCCTGTTGCAAAATATGAGTGTATTAGAAGTCACCTTGGAGTTCCATGACTTAGGACTCATTTTTATATGGTCATGAAACTCCTCGGTAACTTATAATATCCTTGTATTTTTTATTCACTATACAAGTATTAATAATACATATTTATAGAAGTATGGGTTTCAATTAGAGCCGCTAACAAAAAAACTACAAAGTAGTTGTCTGAGCATGCCTTCACTAAAGCTGGCTATATATTGAAGAATTGATCAATACCTGTGGTCTTCAGAATTGCAAAATGACTGGATCTGGACCTTTGGCAACTTGCATGATAAACTTGAGCAGCGTATGCAGTCAGTTGACCAGTTGCATTTACAAACATACCGTTTGCTTCTTGCCAATCTGGGAAAAAAAAGTATGATTGGATTTAGTTTCCCATACTAAAAGGTTTTAGGCACTAGTGTGAATTCCTTCATATGTTCTGGATCATAGCTATTCCCACCAAGCTTAAAGCTCAAGAATATTCCAACATGTCCTATGCACTTCTGTAACATCAGAGCTCTGCAGACTATAAAAAGTCTAAACTGAAGCCTACAAATTCTCCATCTAAAGCCCTGAAAATGTCTGTCTCTGTTATTGAAGTGAGATTCCATCAATCGGATCTCACTTCAATCAAAGAGTTTTTGTAGAAGCCTTGTGTGGAATGTGCCTTTGTATCTATTTCTCTCACCTATATTGGGGGACACAGGCACCATGGGGATGTAGATCCTGCAGCTTGGAGAGTGGACACTAAGAGTTAAAGTTGACTCCTCCTCCTGCTGTGGGCTATATCCCCCGCCTCCTCCTACTCTCTCCAGTTTCTTTTAGTGTCCTCAGAGGAGAAGACATGGACACCAGGTGGCTGGAGCAAATGATCTAACTCCGGTGCGGGTCATGCCACAAGAGACCAGAGATACATGTATTGAGTGTCCCTCAGTCAGATGTATTCTAAGAATGCTCAACTGCCTTACCGCTCTACGGAGGCCGCAGGCAAAGCTCCACATTCCCCTGAGGCTGCTGTTTCCGCTCTACGGAGGTCTGCACCAGCCTACCAGCAGGGAGACAGAAAAATAATGGGCATTTATTCCTGGCTGTACAGGTAGGACATCTACCTTCCCACCCTATTCAGCATACTTTCCCTCCCTGCGTCTACCTCAGGGGCCCCCAGAGCATATGGTCGCACTGGACACAGACTGAGAGGGCTGACTCGGCTCTCATGAGCGCGGGCGTCAGTATGGGCGTCGGTCTCACTCTAAGCCAGAGTAACCGGCGCGTCTCACTGAATGCGCAGGGGTTCCGCATACATGCGCGCTTGAGTCTCTGGCTCCCTTCCATTACCGCCGCCATCTTGGTACTCTCACTGCGGTCCGGACTCTCCGGCCATGACTGTCTGCGCATGCGTCTTACGTCACAAGGCTTATGCCGCGCGTTCCTCTCTCATCTTCGGGCCCCCCCCCCGCCTTCCTTTCTCAACATAATGTCAGACACAGAGGAGGCAGTCGTAGCTAAAACCGCAGCACCTACACGCAAGGCTCCAAGGGTTTCATACTTGGCTTGTGCAGCGTGCAAGACAAAGTTCTCGGCAGCTTCAGCTGAAGCGGTGTGTACAGCATGCAGACCTACCATAGCAGCACGCAATACTGCTCCTCATGACCCACCTCACTCAGACATCCCAGTACCTAAGGACTCTGAGTCAGACCTTATGAGAGCTCTCACTCTATCCCTTGCGGGACTACACAACCTAGCCCGCATTCCAGAGACACTAGACAAGGTACTACAACACCTCTCAAACCCTCATCAGGCCAAGGAGAGGCGCCCAACTACGTCCAAAAGGGCTCACAATTCTCCCCCGGGACCAACAGATGGAATAGACACCTCCTCCGACGAGGAGGGACAGGTCCTCACAGATTACGATTCTGAGTTAGATGCTGAACCTGACCCCGAGGCTCCCAGGACACAAGGGGAAGTTGAAAGGTTAATACAGGCAGTGCTCAACACACTGAACATTGACGACACTTCCTCTGCTGCAGCCGAAGCAGGGAAAACATCTTTAAGAGACAGAAAAAGACCGTTGCGTCTTTCCAGCATATGAGCAGTTAGATGAGATAATTAAATCTCAATGGAAGACACCAGACCACAGACTGCAAATCTCTAAGCGGTTTATACAAACATACCCATTCCCCCAGGAATGCATGGACTTGTGGTCAGTCCCTCCTACAGTCGATCCGCCAGTTTCTAGGCTATCAAAGACAACCACTATCCCAGTAGCAGATGCAGCATCTTTTAAGGACCCAATAGATAAGAGACTAGGGGGTTTTTGCAAAACAATCTTCACAACTTCAGGAACAGCTCTTAGACCGATGTTTGCCATAGCGTGGGTGGCAAAGGCGATGGAGGTCTGGGTGGAACAGGTTGCGCAACTCCTGGGCTCAGAGGATCCAACCACAGATCTCCTACTTTCACAGATAGCAGACGCCACAGCCTACATGGGTGACGCGGCACTAGACGCAGCCAAACTAGTTGCCAAGACTTCGGCACAATCCGTAGCGGCTCGTCGTTTCTTATAGCTTAAGAACTGGTCGGCCGACTTCACATCCAAGAGATCTCTAGTGAGCATACCCTTTCAGGGAAAGCAATTGTTTGGAACCGAACTCGACAAAATAATTTCTCAGGCCACTGGGGGGAAGAGTACACTTCTACCCCAAAACAAACTCAAGAGGACTTCCTTCAAGAGAAGGCCCTTTTTTCGGCACTTTCGACAGGGACAGATAACAAGGCCACAGACTGAAAAATCAACTACGAATTTTCGCCACAGATTCCACAACAAGCGGGAGTCTACCTGGAGCTCTTCAAAAGGCCCCACCAAGACTCCCCAGGACAAGTCCACTTCTGCCTGAAGATGTGCCCACCCCTGGAGGGATTCTCTTAGGCGGACGTCTAAGGGCCTTTCGGGAGGTGTGGAGGGATTGGGTCAGAGACCAGTGGGTTCACAAAGTTGTGTCAGAAGGATATCTGATAGACTTATCTCAAAAGCCGTCAAACAGATTTTTCAAGTCCCGGATTCCACTAGGGAGTTGAAAACGAGAGGCATTTTTGGGGTCATAAAAGACTTAGCAGTTGCAGGAGTAATTCAACCAGTTCCTCAAGTAGACGAGAGAAGGGGTTTTTACTCAAACCTGTTTATCGTACCCAAGAAGGACGGCTCCTACCGTCCAGTACTAGACTTAAAGAACCTAAACAGATTTGTCAGAACATACCATTTCAAGATGGAGTCCATACAGTCCGTCCTAATATCCATGGAGAAGCACGAGCTGATGTCAGTAATAGACATAAAGGACGCTTGCCTCCACATACCTATTCACCCTTGTCATCACCGGTTCCTGAGATTCTATGCAGCAGGAAAACATTGTCAGTTTGTGGCACTACCCTTCCGTCTGTCTTCAGCCCCCCGGATCTTCACAAACATCATGGCAGCAGCTCTTTCGGGGCTCAGACTTCGAGGCATCAGAGTAATTCCTTACTTGGACGACCTACTAGTGAAGTCATTCAGACGCTGACTCGACTAGGTTGGCTTCTCAATTACAAGAAATCAACTCTAGTTCCAACACAGAGAATAGAATACCTAGGAGTAATTCTCGACTCCGAAAGGGAGAGAGTTTTTCTGCCAGAAGAAAAGATCATCATCCTCCAGAAAAGGATTCGGAACCTCAGGACAACCGACAGAATTTCCCTCCGAATGGCTATGCAGGTGCTCGGCACAATGGTGGCATCCTTTCCGGCAGTAGCGTATGCTCAATTTCACACCAGACCCCTGCAACATTTAATTCTACAGTACCAGAGAAGAAATCGACAGAATCTAGACCGTCCGATTGTAATACCAGAACATATAAAAATGTCCCTGGACTGGTGGCTACAGCCACTCCGGCTGACTCAGGGAAAACACTTCCCCAACCACGAATGGACGATACTGACGACAGACGACAGTCTGCAAGGATGGGGAGGCGTCCTAGATCAAAGAACAGTACAAGGACTGGGAGCAATCGGAAAAACTTCTTCCAATCAATCTCCTGGAACTCAGAGCAATAAAATACTCCCTACTACACTGGACTCACCTGTTACGGGATCATGCAGTGAGAATACAGTTGGACAATGTAACAGCAGTGGCCTACATAAACCACCAAGGAGGCACAAGAAGTCGGGCTGCATTAGCAGAGGCAAAGGATATCCTAACATGGGCAGAGAAAAATGTTCCAGCAATATCGGCTGTCTATCTGCCAGGGATAGACAACTGGAAAGCGGATTATCTAAGCAGAGAAACAATAGATCAAGGCGAGTGGAGCCTACATCCCGAGGTGTTCCAGCTGATTGCAGAGAGGTGGGGCATGCCAGAGGTGGACCTAATGGCATTGCGCTTCAACCACAAAGTTCCAATGTTCGTAGTCAGAAGCGTCGACCCGTGTGCATGGGCAGTCGACGCCTTAGTACTTCAGTGGAAATTCTCACTGGCCTATGTCTTTCCCCCTCTTGCTCTCATACCAAGAGTAATCAAAAAGATCA